>OX155683.1:5567269-6167269 GCA_944547425.1 Eupithecia centaureata
TGTTCGTGATTAAAGGGTAAAAATTTGTTTTTTACAAGCAGAAAGTATTAAAATCGAAAAACTGTAGCTCATACACGTTTTATGAGACTTACTACATAAATATTTTCATACGATTAATCAAGAAACAAAATCAAAAACCTAGTATAGTACTCTTACTAGACATTTAAGTTGGAAGATTGGAATAGTTGAATTAGTGTTCGTCACGTTTCGTTCGTAAAAACCTAGTAAATGTTTTACTTAAATTTGGCTCACCTGACTTGGTTTGATTTGACATAAAATAATAAGTAAATAATACAAAAAATATATCAAAAATGACTTTTATTAAAAACCAATGGCAATTGTGTCCTATTTGATTGTTCTAAGTATCTCGTCCGAATGAAAACTAGACCTTGGAGGAGTTGTCCTCTTCACTTTTAGATTGTTGTACAACTCGTCCGAGTCCCAAATCTGATTTCCTTAGATTTGGACCAATTGTACACTAAACCAAAAGTGAAGTGGACAACTCGTCCGAGAGAAGATCGTTCGTCGGGGTTTCTTATGGTTTTTTTTAATATACAACCATTTTAAATGATATATCCAACGGCCTCCGCTTTTTGAAAGCATAAGTTGGAAAGATCTATAATATCGCGAAATAAGCTATTAAACTAGAAATTGTAATATCTTGGTAAATACCGATCGTAGAGCACCAGTTCGTTCAGGTTAATCTGAAAAGGGTGATTGAAGTTTGTGATGGGATTTTAGGGGGACCCCCCTTAACCACGCCCACTACGAATCGAGTTGCTGTGTTTTGTGTGAGCATTTTTGATATTGTAGGTACAATTATAACATTGTTTTCCAATTCGAAAACTTAGTAATAGCCAATCCCAAATTGAAAAACCTAGTAAGTAGTAATTCCAAACTCAAACACCTAGTATGAGCACCATTTACGAGGTATTTGGATTTGGAAATGTTACATGCTAGGATTTTGATTTTGTTTTGCAGTGCAGCAAGTGGAGTTACTAGGATTAGTGGGTCACGTATCTTTGATTCTAAATGAGATAGAAATACGGGTGTTTTTGCATTACGTGCGGCTCCACATTCAAGAAACGGATTATGAAAAAAGCGTTTTCGAAAAAAATGTCTCTTACTAGGTTTTGGTTTGGGACAACCGTCTTGTTTGAATAATTAATAATAATTAAGCAAAAATGTAATATTTTTAATTGTGTCAAACTTATCAGTTACGCCACCGTCAATTTCAAAAATAACCGATCCTGTCCATCCAAAGGTTACCTGAAAAAGATCGCTGTTAGCGATAAGGCCGCCGATTGTGCCACTTTAGTTTTAATTAGTATTAAGATGGTCTGATGTTTATTATTTTGCTGGTACGATCAAGTTATCTATCTATTTTACCAGAAGGTCTAGGTACCTACTTCTTCAAACGTCTCCTTGTATCTTCTTGACTTCAACTGGTAGGATTCTTATCCACGTTCCTTGCTTCAATGAAATGACTTGTGGACCGTATACGAGGTTTATTATTTTTACTTCTAGGCTGTCTAGCTGGTTTCCTACTACTTGATGACTTCTAACAACAACAAATAACCTACGAACCTAAGGTTTATAGTCACAATTCCTAAAAAGTAGATATAGAACAGGGTAGAAGCCTTTTTAAAATGAGGAAAAAAGAAATAAAATAATAGTAAGATGAAACCCATTGGAAAATGAGGAGAATGTAATAAACACCCTTCCCGACCTCAGATCGCCCGTAAATTATTTTTCCTTAAATTTTTACTACATTATATACGAAGAGGTAAAAAACATCCGAAAGCGCGAAAGTTTGTTTGGATGTATGTTTGTTCCTTTTTCACGCAAAAATTACTGAACGGATCGGGTTGAATTTTTTAACAGACGAAGTTCTAGCCCTGGAAGAACACATAGGCTATTTTTCATCCCAAAATGAAAGGCTTTTTCTATTCAATGGGAATGCCGTTGGATAGAAAAAGCCTTGAAACGTTTCCATAGAAACAACGCGTGCGATGCCGCGGGCATTATACTAGTAATATATATTTACTTCATCATCTCGCCCCAAACTTAGCAGAGCATTATGGGTAGGGTAGGTACTAGATAACTGTTGATGGTAAGAAAACGCAAAACACATTCAGAAGACATTTAATAAAACCATAACAATCATTAACAACCAATCGTTTCTCTGCAAGCAAGCCCTATCTACTATCCACTTATTGAAGATACCGACTCGGTTGTGAAGAGATGGCAAGTCTACGTTCACAAGGGAAGTGACTCCGACCAAAACCCCAACGTTTACATCAACTTCTGCTTTGTCACCTGTCCCATGGCATACCAGACCCGCACCTTCTGTTTCCTGTTATTAGAAATTAAGAATTATAAATAAAAAAGTAATTCCGGACAGTCCACACAGCATCATCTAGCAGCGTAAGGGTGACAAATCTAAATCGAGCTGTACGCAGTACAGCGCAGCGATGTACTGCGCAGCGTCAACTCGCTCGTCTAATGTTTTAATGAGGATACAAACTAACCATGCTGTGCTGCACTGTGCTCTGCTGCGTCAATCTGTTGACCAAACATAGCACAGCGCAGTACAGCGCAGCACAGCTCGATTTAGTTTTGTCACCCTAAGTTTAAATAACTTTAACTGCTTAGCTTGGTAAGCAGTAAAAGTTATTTAAACTTACGCGATCAGTTATACATATCTACGGGTATTTATCGCATTTATTTACCTATTTAAACCTGGTCACGGGATGACATGGGTGTCATCCAGCGTTTACTTAACTATTTTTCCCGATGTTTCAACAGGTTAACACTCTTTCGTGGTCACGGAAAGACTCCCATGTCAACCCGTGACCACGATAGAGTATATAAACCTATTGAAGTCGGGAAAATCCTACTATTATTATAATAAATGGGAAAGTATCTGTGAATGTTTGTTATTAGTAATTTTTGTAACTACTAAAGTTATTTAAATGAAATTTGGTATGTAGATAGTTTAGGACCTAGAATAGGACATAGGCCATTAAAATTTGGAAATTTTAACCTCTGAAGGGGTTAAATAGGAAGGTAAAGTTTGGATGGAAAATAATTTTTCCTTGGTTCGATTCACTCCAAACTCGGTATAAATAATCTATGGAGTGAACAATTTACGACGTATTTTTTTATTTTTACACAATAACCCTTAGGGGGTGTGAATTAATTTCTGAAATTTGTACGAAAAATAACTCTGGTTCGCGGGCGAAGCCGCGGGGCGCATCTAGTAGTTAAATAAACGCCGGATGACTCGCATATCATCCCGTGACCAGGTTTAAGGGCTCAAACACAAAACTGCGAGCTCGCATCGCATCGTAAATATCTGCGAGCTCGCACGATAACGTCAGATCTCATTTGCATCGCGTATTCCTGTCATATTACGTCATACTTGGTGACCCCCCTTTTAGTCCGCTCTGAGACAACTTTAGCGAAAGAGCGCGGCGCCTGAGCCGCCTTCTTTGTGTTGTAAAAAAAAACTGCTTCAGTTCTCAACTCATAGTAATTTCGAGTAAAATAGTTCCCTTCAGAGTTCATAATCGTATTAAATGGATGAATCCAGAATCTTCTTTTTCTTTTATATCTATTTAACAATAACAGCAGTGCAATTGGACCGATTTATGCAAAAATGATCCAACCCACAACCTAGTCAATTTCGAGTTTTTTTAACCAATGTAATCAGAATAAGGTATATTTTAACATATCAAAGACTCACACCTCTATGTTCACAAATGTGGAAAATCCATATGATCCAACCCACAACTGTCATGTCGAAGACCATTTTTTAAAATGTATAAGTGTTTCATGCCACTTGAATCATTTTTGTGTTGCTTTTGTTACCCTAACATATAACCGTTCTAATTTGCTACAATGATTCAAACTATAATATTAAGCTGGTCCATCAGTTCAAAGAGCTCAGAAAGCTATAGAAAGAGCTATGCTCGGAGTTTCTCTGAAGGATAGGATTCGTAAAGAATACATCCGAAAGAGAACCAAAGTTATCGACATAGCTCAAATAATTAGCAAGCTGAAGTGGTGGCAGTGGGCCGGCTATATCTCGCGAAGAACCGACAACCGTTGGGGTAAACGTGTTCTTGAGTGGAGACCGAGACTTGGCAAACGTAGTATAGGACGCCCTCCGGCCAGGTGGGATGACGATCTGCGAAAGACTGCTGGCAGATGCTGGATGCCAAGCTGAAGACAGGGAGCTATGGCGCTCATTAAGGGAGGCCTATGTCCAGCAGTGGACTAATAAAGGTTGATTATGATGATGATGATATAAAACAAGTTAAGATTTGACAAGTTAATATTTAAAATTGCTATTTCATCTAAGTACGTAAACGAAATAAAGTATATAAAGTTCAAAACACACAGAAGCCTGAGGAGTGGCGAAGGCGACGGCGTGCCGGTTTTTCCTATGGCACCGCGTTCGCCACGGCCTGCGGTGTGTGTGTAGGCTTTCATAGGATTCCATAGAATACAATTCGCACGCCTTTGCCTCCGCCACGCCTCCGGCTTCTGTGTGTTTCGTACTTTAACGAAAAATAAATAAATAAAATAAAATAAGTACAGGGCCAGCAGATCTAATATTAGATACCAGATGATTGCATTGATTAATTTAAGAAACCGAAGGGAAGCTGCAATAATAGACGATGTAGATGGTTTATGTGATGAACCTTATTCTGATTTGGACGAGGAGTAGGGCCAATTTTGTTTGTTTTGTCTTTTAAAACGCAAAAATGATTACTAATTTTTAACACACTTTGAATCATTTTTGCATTTTAATTTTTGCACCCTACATAGCTCTTTCCATACAAAATTAATTTTGTAATAATGATCCAGGCGCAAGTTTTCCCAATTATCTACTAAACTATTACAATTTATTCTTTATATTATTTATAGCAAAAAAGTTGAGTTTACATAGCATTAAATTAAATTAAAATAACAACATTTTGTATTACAAAGCTAGAGAAATACCGCCACAAACTTAAATATCGATTATCTCGAAATGAGGTTTGTGTGGGTTGGATCATTTTTGCTTAAATCGGTTCAATTATCTTTTTGGGATCCATCTTACGCTTCCTAAAAACACGTCCAATACGGCGGACTAAACTTGAAGATATGGTTACCCTACAAAACGGTTCGCCGCACAAATTCGCATCGCAGAAATTCGCAAATCAAGTTCGTGTGACATCGCATCAAATCGCATCAAATCGCATCGCATCGCACCAAATCGCAGTTTTGTGTGGGAGCCCTAACGCGCTTATTTGTGTGGATGTATGTATAGGTGTTAGGATGGATGTATATTTGTTCCTCTTTCATGCATAAACTACCTACTGAACAGATCCGGCTGAAATTTTGAATTGACGTAGTTCCAGCCCTGGAATAACACATAAGCTATGATCCCATAAATCATTTCCTGAGATAGAAATAGCCTTGAATTGTGTCCATAAAAACAACTTGTGTGAAATTGCGGGTATTTAGGTAATTAATATTTTTATTTAGGTAATACTAGTATTAAATTCAATGTGTGTAGTAGGTATATGTGACGACCGATGTGGCGCGGTGGGCGAAAGTCCGCCTGCAACGCAGGAGGTTGCGGGTTCGATTCCCGCCGCGGAACAAATTTGTGCACGATCTGCAGAAATTTGTTTCGTTGGTCTGGGTGTTTAATATGTATAATAAAAAATATCTATCTACATATGAGGTAAAAAGAGATTTCCATAAAGAGGTTTCCACGTGGCATGGCGTACATTGCTGATTATATCTACATTATGTAGTATATTGTATTAAGTATATCAGTCATCTAGTACCCATAACACAAGCTCTGCTTAGCTTGGGGCTAGATGATGCTGTGTGGACTGTCCGGAATTATTTATTTATTTTTTAATTTATATAAAATATGCATAGTGGAAAATAAATAATATACGATATGTATGATATGTCTATGATTAGATTGATCTAAATTATTAAAGTTACTCACAACAAAAGCCCTTTGTAGGTTCCGCGCGATGCTGACTGTGCAGTAAAACAATCTGCAACTTCTTAGCAACAAATGCTCGCAGTGTTTTTTTGTTATCATTTGCAGTTGCTCCCTAAACATTTTTTTCGCTTTGGACCAACTCTGTAAAGGTATAAACAATAATAATATAACTATATTCTAGCCATCCAGCTTGTAGAATGTTTACTAATTAGAAAATAATTAATCACAGTTGAAAAGTAACCAACTGTTTGCAACTCGGGAAGTCAAAATACTGCCGTGTGGTGCCGGCTTAGAATAGCACTACCCCAACTCTTCCCGTGGGTGTCGTAAGAGGCGACTAAGGGATATACCGGGGGGTGGGCAGCAGCACCCCTCTAGAACAATCCCACCATCAAACTGCGATCCCCAACCCGCATGCCCAGCGTGGGGATTATGGGCATTACCCCTTAATGATAAGTACAGCCAAAAAACGGCCCCTAGTTCCCGGCCGCCTCGCTATTCCTGGCCATGGTAGCGGTCATGGTAACGGCGGGGCAGGGGGTGCTAAGAATCACCGGTATTCAGGCTACCACACGCTTACTAAAATGACCCTGGCAACGTTTAACGGACGCACTCTGAGGCTTGACCATCATCTAGCGCAGTTGGAAGTGGAGTTAGAGAACATTAAATGGCATGTCCTCGGGTTATGTGAAGTCCGTAGAGAGGGGGAGGACACCGTAACCCTAGACTCAGGCCATCTTCTCTACTTTCGTGAGGGTGATAAAACATCCCAGGGTGGAGTAGGTTTCCTCGTCAATAAGGCCCTCTCTAGCAACGTTCAAGAAATCTCCAGTGTGTCGACCAGGGTAGCGTACCTGATCCTTCGGCTTTCCAAGCGGTATAGCATGAAGGTAATTCAGGTCTACGCACCGACCTCGGCACACTCGGACGATGAAGTGGAGGATATGTACGAAGACATATCCAAAGCCTTACACAACACCACTAAGGCTCACTTCAACGTTGTTATGGGGGACTTTAACGGCAAGGTGGGAATCCAGACTGGCAATGAATCCCGTATAGGCCCGCATGGTTTTGGAATCAGGAATCACAGGGGGCAAATGCTTGTCAACTTCCTTGAGAAAGAGGGACTGTTCTTAATGAACTCCTTCTTTAAGAAACAGCCTCAAAGGAAGTGGACGTGGCAAAGCCCCGACACTGTGACTAAAAATGAGATCGACTTCATCATGACGGATAGCAAGCACATATTCAGAGATGTCTCAGTGATCAACAGGTTCAATACCGGATCTGATCACCGAATGCTCCGAGGCACTCTGAATATCAACTTGAAGCTTGAAAGACACCGTCTGATGAAGTCCACGCTCCGACCAAATCCAATCCAAATCATGGCGGGCACCGAGAAGTTCGAGCAGCTACTCGGAGACAGATTTGTTGCCTTGGAACCCACTGATGACGCTGACGAGAGCCTACACAATCTGGTTGAAACGTTGAGGGATGAGGGCATCAAGTACTGCAAAAAACAGCGAACTGGCAAGAAGTCCAAACTCTCGGATGAGACTCTGGATCTGATGACAAGAAGACGGGAAACCACCCAAGTGTCTTCGGCAGAGAGGTCAGACCTGAACAAGCGAATTGCGAAGATGGTACGGCGTGACCTTCGGAGCTCCAACACCCGCCTCATTGAAGAGGCGATAGAGCGAAACCGAGGGTCCAAAGTATTCACTCAGCAGCTTGGCAGGAGCCACCTGACGAAGCTTAAAACGCACGATGGGAGGACCGTACTGTCGAAACCGGAGATTTCAGCCGAGATAGAGGATTTTTATGGCCGTCTGTACACTGCACATGCCCCTCGTTCCCGACGAGACGACCTTGATTCTAGAGCCACCCTGACACGCCACTACACCGACGAACTGCCAGACATCAGTCAAGACGAAATCGTGTTAGCTCTGAGGCAGCTTAAAAATGGAAAAGCCCCCGGTGAGGACGGTATAACTTCAGAGCTTCTGAAGGCAGGAGGAGCCTCCGTTATACAGGAGCTACAACACCTCTTCAATACCGTCCTCCACAGTGGGAGAACTCCTAAGGCGTGGAGCGGGAGTTTGGTGGTGCTCTTTTTTAAGAAGGGTGATAAAACTCTCCTTAAAAATTACAGACCCATCACACTCCTGAGCCACATCTATAAGCTGTTCTCACGAGTGATCACGAATCGTCTCGCCAGGAGACTTGACGAGTTCCAGCCACCAGAACAGGCCGGGTTCCGCGGAGGATATGGCACCATAGACCACATACACACAGTGAGGCAGATTATACAGAAGTCCGAAGAGTATAATCAGCCCCTGTGTCTCGCTTTTGTGGACTATGAGAAAGCCTTTGACTCCGTCGAAACCTGGGCTGTTCTGGAATCCCTACAGCGATGCCAAGTAGACTATCGTTACATCGAAGTGCTGAGGTGTCTCTATGAAGCTGCCACTATGAGTGTCCAAGTACAGGACCAGCAGTCTAAACCTATCCAATTGCGCAGAGGAGTGAGACAGGGGGATGTCATATCCCCGAAACTGTTCACGAGCGCATTGGAAGATATGTTTAAGACGCTGGACTGGAAAGGTAAGGGCATTAACATAAACGGCGATTACATCTCACACCTGCGATTCGCTGATGACATAGTCGTAATGGCGGAGTCGCTAGAGGAGCTGACCCACATGCTGGACGGCCTAGCTTCAGCCTCGCGATGTATCGGTCTTGGCATGAATTTGGATAAAACCAAAGTCATGATCAATGGCCACATTGTTCCGGGACCGATCGTCGTAGATGGGCACCTTCTTGAAATTGTTTCCGAGTATACTTACCTTGGGCAGATTGTACAGCTAGGTAAAAACAATTTTGAGAAGGAGGCCAAGAGAAGGATCCAGCTAGGCTGGGCAGCATTTGGGAAACTACGTCAAGTCTTCTCTTCATCCATACCGCAATGTTTGAAAACGAAAGTTTTCAATCAGTGCGTCCTACCCGTAATGACCTACGGAGCTGAGACGTGGACACTCACAGTAGGGCTGGTCCACCAGTTCAAAGTCGCCCAGCGAGCTATGGAAAGAGCTATGCTCGGAGTCTCTCTGAAGGATAGAATTCGTAACGAATACATCCGACAGAGAACCAAAGTTATCGACATAGCTCAAAGAATTAGCAAGCTGAAGTGGCAATGGGCCGGCCATATCTCGCGAAGAACCGACAACCGTTGGGGTAAACGTGTTCTTGAGTGGAGACCGCGACTCGGTAAACGTAGCGTAGGACGCCCTCCGGCCAGGTGGGATGACGATCTGCGAAAGACTGCTGGCAGATGCTGGATGCGTCAAGCTGAAGACAGGGCGCTATGGCGCTCATTGGGGGAGGCCTATGTCCAGCAGTGGACTAATATAGGTTGATGATGAAGTCAAAATAGAGATTAGTTAGGGTTGGTACTGTCAAGAAGACAAAAATATCTGTTGATTATATCTTCCATTCTTGACCTCATGATGCCGAAATGTAAATTGAAATAACTAGATGTTGAATAGAATTGGTGTATAGATTTAAAAAATCACAAATCTAATAGCATTTATGGGTGAAATTATCTTCATTCTGAAAGGCCTGCATCATTTATTGGTGGTAACCCTACAAAAAGCTGATTTTTGTTTATTTACCAAAATTCTACAAGCTGGATGGATAGGGTATAGCTGTATATATGTTTGTAAAATATATATTTAACTAGCGACTTCGTCCGCGTGGAAAACTGACTTTGGGCTGTCACATTAACCTTAAATATTTCAATACAATCTTTCGTCCTTCTTTTTTATATTAAACCCTCTTTGGGTAAACTCTAGGGTAAAATTTTTACAAACCTTGTCAAGGTCATATTTATTTAAAACTAACCAAAAGCCTAAAAAACAAGTTTCAAACTTCTATCTTCAAAAATACATAATATTATACTCGTATTTCTATGAAACGGACAATAGGTACACATACTCTGATTTAGAAACATAGATTTTTCGTAAACAATGACAATAAGAATGAAAACTTAATAAAAACTGATAAGAACAAACATTACAGCAGGGTAACAGCAAGTTAACAATTAAATACCAAAACAAAATCTTCAACGCATAATTGCACAGTGTAAAATACGCAAATTCAAGTTCGATAACGAATGAGAGACCAAGAAGTGATGAATGAAAACTGACAGAACCACGAATTGTTTGGGGCTCCTGCAGCTTGCTCTGATGATACCAGGACCTATCGTAAAATATGTTTTACGAAAAATATCTATGTTTTTAAATTGCGTCAATTAGAAGCACTGTTGGTGGTGTTTAGAGTTTGTTATGTTTCACGGTTTAATCATACGTAAGTTTTAAGTAAGTTCGTGGTCTCCAGTGTACGCCGTGACGTGTTGCCCCAAGGACAGTTGTTTGCGACTGGCTCTAATTGGTCGTAAAACCACGTCATAATGCCGGTTTCACACGAGGGCAGAGCAGTGAGGCAGAGCAGTCAGACAGAAGAGTTCGAAAGACAGTTGGCGTTTAAACATTGGCCAGGCAGATAGTAGTTCGCGAGCGCCTTCGCTTAGTGCCTTCAAAACAAACACGTACTGTCTTGCTCTCGCTCCACTGTATTGCTCTCGCGTTCACACGAGTGCAGTCTCAATTTCTCAAGACAGTCGAGCGAGGTGGTGGGCAAGCCAACTGCCCCGAAGAAATAGACCGGCGGCTATTAGCTGTTCTGCCCTGGTGACTGTCTGGACAGTATTGTTCTGTCTCGGCGGCGCCTGCGTTCAAACAATAGCAGTACTGAACTGTCTACTGCTCTGCCTCACTGCTCTGCCCTCGTGTGATACCGGCATAACGTAAAACACTGACCCGCGGGAATATGCAGCTCTGTATTTTATGTAAACCGTACAAGCGTGAAATGCAATTTTATACCCGAGTAGCTCTCATAGACACAGACTCGCAGACACCATCAAAGTCCATATCCTGTGTGGCCAAGGGAATCTTAGAGACAAAGGAATTGAAAACCCAAGGCGTTTTAAGTTGCTAAAAACAGAAAAAAGATTAGATTCGTTCTTTGTACATCATCTTTGCTTCGCTTGGGGCTAGATGATGCTGTGCGGACTGTCCGGAATTATTTATTTATCATAGCAAAGCGATCTTTTTGACTGTCTGATACATCGTTTTGGAAATATTATTAAATCAAAAATATCACTTTCTTTACATAATTTATGAATTTTAATTTTAAGAATCGTACTTTATATTAGTGTACGGCTATTGGATAAATTATAAATAAATTAATAATGCTGGACAATCCACACAGCATCACCAAGTCCTAAGTTAAGCGGAGCTTTTGTTCTGGATATTAGATGACTGAAATAGTATAGTATGTACTTAACAGTAGGTACATTAACATATATATATTTTTATTATTACATAGAAAACACACAAAACTACAGTAAAAATATTTGCAGATCGTAAAAACAAACATTTGTCCCTAGGCGGGAATCGAACCCGCAAATTCCTGCGTCTCAGGCGGACTATTGCCAGCCGCTCCATATCGGCTATCAATCGGAGCATCTACGAACATAAATTATTTTTGATATTGAATTAGCTCTGGTATAAAATACTATACCTACGAGTAAATAATCGAAAAATTTACAAACTTTTCTTTGTTAAATGTACCTTTGTGCCTTTGTTGTTTGTTAATGTCTTACTATAAAATATCAGATAACTATCTAGAAGAACAAAAAAATTATCCCTAGACTTTGAATGTTTATTAACCACTACGCCACTACTTATTTTATCATCTAATTTCCAAAATTTCACACGTTCAGTTTGTTATACCTAACACAAGCTTTTATTGCTTCTGTTACCAGTCAGCAGATTGGAAACCGCAAATAAATAAACTTTAAAAACCCCGTACTCACCAAAATACAAAGATTGTATGCGGGATACCTATAGTACATTTGGGAATAAATAGTTTTAATAGATCTCCATTGCTCATTATCAGTATTGTCCGCAACAGGCTGCTTGGTATCTGTAGTCAATGTCCCAGCAACCACTTTCACGTCTTTTATATTAATTCTTAGACTGCAAACAAATATTCATTGTTTTTATTTTTCACACCAGAAATTTTTTACCTTGTATCATCCTTAATTTCTTCTACATGGCCATACTAAGCTGAAAGGGGCGATTCTGGATTCTCGGATTGGAATTGGATAAACGTTTTAAAAAAAGGGTTTGCGTTTGAAAAAATCGGTTTTTCAGCATTGTATCCCAATTGCGTGGCAGCCTATAGTATAGACCTAAGATTTCTAATTTTTTTTAAATATTAAATGTAATACCTTTTCGTAGTTTATTTATTAGAAGATCAAATCTTAATCGTAGTGATATTCAAGATATTCAAGCTGTTCTCAAGAAAACATTTAATGTTTATACAAGTTTTAGAAAATGTGAATGTTAAACTCACCAAATAGTTATATTAAAAGATCAAATTTTTATCATTTTCCAACGAAAATTACAATCTTTTTATTTTTTTTATAAAAGGAGAAACTGTAAAAAATCTTACTTTTTCCTGTTAGTTAAAAAGCACTTCGAAGACGTAAGAACACGTATTTCAGATATAATACTACCGGCACAAAATGAATGGTATGAAAGGGTCCACTTGTTTTTTAATTTATAACATTGTACCTGGAAACAATAATTATAGAAATATAAAAGTTGTATTATACAACAAACTAGTAATTAGCCCATAACAAAGTCGTCGTAAGTTTCGTGTCTATCGTTTCTAGGTCCAGAATTGAACAGGAATAGGTTTAATCTGGTCCATTAATTTCATTCATTCGTGTTTTAATTCATTTCATTCATTCATTCTGTTTCGTATCAATGAGCACGGCCAAGTTAGTTCGCTGCAGCCACTGAAGAACAAAGCATAAATCTCTTCTAAGTGCTCAAGCTCTTGAGAGATTGATAGATAGTTTGTAATTATTGAGGGTAGGATTTGAAGTCCCCAATTAGCCATTTATGTCCCATTAGCCAAGATTCTTTATCAACCTATCTCTACACAACAAAAAGAATCAACCAGAACTCATCGGCGAAATTCGTCCACTATTGAACATGGCTCTCCGAACCATGAGGCCTTTGCCATAATCACCACGCTTTTTGGGACAATCGGTGATCGCAGTGGTGTTTTAATACAAAGGAGGAAGCAAATTCTCTAAGGGAAATCGAGTTTCAATTATCAGCTCAATCACGGAGTGAATGGAAGAGTTCCATATTTAGGCAGCGAATGACGTTTATCCTATTTTTTCTCCCCTATTATTCTGTGTGCAGCATTAATGCAAAAAAATATTTTTCTGTGCCCACTTCTGATTGTCTGAAGTCCAAAATAATGTTGCTATTTTGAATAATCATCCACATTCTTGGTAGGTATTTATTTTTTTCTTTTTCTATAGAAATGTTTGTATGGTAAAAAATTAACAATCACTCACATGATGCGAAAGCTCACCCAGTGCCAATTCCTCGCTTTCAAACCTGCGTGACTCAAATTCCTGTGAACGACGTCCCCATACATTTTTATGGATCTACATCAAGAAAAATAATAATAATAACACATTTATTTTAGACTAGCAGCTCCTCGCGAGTTCACCCGCTTAATTCCCGTTCCCTTGGGAACTCTGGAATAAAATAAAGTCTTAGTGTTTTTCCAGACTATATTAATCTACCTCTGTGCCAAATTTCATCCATATTCGTTCAGTATGTTTTGAGTGAAAAAGTAACAAACATACATCCATCCATCCATTCTTACAAACTTTCGAGTTTATAATATTAGTAGGATATTACAAGATAAAAGTATCTCAGTATTTAAATGTTCAGTGGTAGGGTAAATTCCGGAGAGTACCTAAGTAAAGGTAGTTCTAGTGACAGCGGTGATACGAAAAAAGCACGATTTTCGGAAGTTTGGATTTTTAGAATTGGGAAACGAATCCCTCTTGACAGTCTTGAGACTGATGCCTCAGGATTTAAATGCGACCTTAACGTTTTTAGAGTCCGGTACCCATAGGGTGCCAATGGAACCTAGCCTTTTACTAAGCCTCCGCAGTCGGTCCGTTTGTCAGCGGGCTGAAACTCATAAACCGTATCTAATAGGTACGGTTTAAACTGTCTATCTAGACAGTTAAAATTTCCACAAAGTAAATTACGATAGTATATTTAATAATTAAAGGGCCGACTTCCATAATACATTGAGTAGATGCCGACCACCACTAAGTTATGCATAATGCAACGTCGCGTCTGGCCCATTCACACGCCATGTTAGCTTTTTTCGATCAGTTTTTTTCCATATCCGATGGTTACTAGTTAACGGGATAAAAAAGTAGTCAATGTAAGCGTTATTGCATGTATAGATCTATTTCTACATTGGTATGCTAAATTTTAGGCAGATACTACGAGTAATTTTGTCGTGAAGAAGTAAAATACGTCCTGCATCCACCCAAACTTAAGCATTTATTATATCAGTATGATGGTCTTATGTGATAGATGCAAATAAACCAGGCCACCCGCTTCTTTAGAACTCTGATTCGATTTTCACAAAAAGTTTAAGACTTTCAGCATGCCACTGTAGGTGTCAACTTAGGTAATTGTAAGTTTAATAGTTATTGAAATAATCTAATGATCAAGACAATTTTTCAATTTTTTGTAACCATTGCCCCATTATTAATTAAAAAAACACTTGTAAGTTTGTTGTCTTTGTAGAGTTACAAGGCAACGGGAAGGTCTCATATTCAAATTGCTTTATTTCCTTTAGATCTATCTGGTTTTTTTACTATTGAGTGGCTAATTGATGACTGAAATACTTAATACAATACATTACGTTTATACATTCTAATAAAACCATTACATAATTTTTCTCAAATTACTACAAATATACTTGCAGATCGTACAAAGAGTTCTGTTGTTCCACGACGAGTATCGAAATTCCTACATCTGAAGAGGACCTTCGCCAGTACCATGGCAATGGTCATTCCATGTTCGAATCCAGTTTTTGAAAAAGAGTTCCACGGCAGCATGGTAGCCCGGTTTATTTGCTCTCGAGTGTATCAATAAGGTTCAAACAATACCTTATCAAGTCCTCGTTCATAGGTTTGGGTCGGGTTTGACACAGTTGTTACAGATTTAACTCTACGTAGAGACTGTAGGATCCCTTTCTTTATACCAGCTATGTCTACGGTACTGTTTCTTTGTTCTGTACTTCCGTACAGAAGCTTAAATTCAGACAAGCTCAGAGAACCATAATTATTCGCAACGGTACCATTATTTAAAATACATAATAGTATGCAGATGTAGATAGTGTAAAGTTTAGGGATATACACTTTTACACTTTTAAGAACTTTTTTAATGTTAAAAGAGATGATCAATTGTAATATTTAATCGTTTTATTCATATATAAACGTGATTATAATATTTTTATAGGAATTCCATTTTTTTCGTTTTATTTTGACAGACAACGCCAAAGAGATTAGGAGATCAGTATGGATGACGCAAAAAAAGCTTTGACTTCTTTTCATTTGATTGATCCATAATCAAGCATAATAGAAATGTCACATAAAGAGGATTTTATCAACGGGTTATAAAAAAACGGCTAAGCGCGAGTCGGACTCGTGCCCGAAGGGTACCGTACCATAACATTTTTATTTAGTATTTGTTGATATAGCGACAAGAGAGATACATCATTCTGTGAAAATTTCAACTATCGAACTATCACGGTTCATGAGATACCTACAGGCGGACAGACAGACAAACGGACAGCAGAGTTTCAGTAATAGGGTCCCGTTTTATCCTTTGGGTATGGAACCCTAATAAAAATACACCATTAAAGTTCATACACGAGTATGTACCACGTGTCTCCATCTATACATATAATAAAACTAACGACCCGCCCTTCGGCTTCGCACGGTTTTATTATACATATAAACCTTCCTCTTGAATCACTCTATTTATTAAAAAACCGCATCAAAATCCGTTGCGTAGTTTTCAAGATTTAAGCATTCAAAGGGACATAGGGATATAGGGACAGAAAAAGCGACTTTCTTTTATACTATGTAGTGATAGTCTTAGAATAATTACGCTGTGATAGTGATTGTAGAGGTGGAATTCCTGAACAACGAAAAAAACTGCCATAAACCGAGTCAGGGAGATGTAAGAAGTATAAATAACAATTGATTTAATTTTGTTTCAATTTGCTTGTTCGAAAAATATAACGTTAACTCGTTATTTCTAATTTACTAGATTGTTTGCAACAACTTTTAGCTGACTTGATTTAAATGTAAAAAAATAATTAATTGTTGGTTTAGCTTGTTTCTGTTATAAAAGTAATTTTAATGAGGTCAGAGTACTAGAAACTTTAAAAGCGTTATAAAATAAAGATGGGAAGTTAAGGGGTTAAATGATAAGTATTTTAGTATAGACTAGGGATACTGAGTGATCTTTCGTGATGGCTACTCTTGGCCACTAAACTATTCTGGTTGTCTTAACAAGCGCCTGATCCCTCACCATAGCAATAACAACGTTTTGAATAATCTGTAGTTTTTGAGCTAGATTCTCTATCTGAAAGAAAGAGTCTCAGTCAGTATCCCCTAGTCTAGACTTTAATGTTTAAAAAAATATATTTTGAAGATTGTGAAGATAAAATGGTCTCGCAGGCTTTCACCCCTTTGGTTTTTATTATAAGCTTTATAATCATAACACTTTAAAAGTCTCCACACACTGAAGCCGGAGGCGGAGCGGAGGCGGAGCGGAGGCGAAGGCGTGCCGGTTTTTTCTATGGCACCGCGCCGCCGCCACCACCGCCTGCGGTGTGTGTATAGGCTTTCATATGATTCAATAGAATACAACTCGCACGCCTTCGCCTCCGCTCCGCCTCCGGCTTCAGTGTGGGGAGACTTTAAAAGCCATCACACACACACAACTCGCGCGCTTTCGCCTCTGGCCTGGCCACGGCTTCTGAGTGTGACGGCTTTTAAAGTTTCCAGCACTATGATCTCATTGAAAATCATTTTTAACAAGAATAAAAACAATATAAAACTTGTACCAACTTGTACACCTAAAACAGGTGAGCTAACTAAAATAAATAAAATAAACTTTATAATAATACCGTTTGTAAAGTTTATAAGGCAGAGAAAGGTTTCGCAACGGTATTTAAAGATTTCTGGTTGACGACGGGAAATTATGTTTTCCCTGACCAACCCAGGCTGTAGTACGAAGGTGGTACACGAGCAATGGACGAAGGAACAACGACCGAAGTGGCACGGCGGGCGAAGTTCTGCCTGCGAGGCAGGAGATTGCAGGTTCGATTCTCGCCTTGAGACAATTTTATGTAGGATTTGCAAATATTTGATCAAGGGTTCTGGCTGTTTTCTTAGTAAACGTACAAAAAGTCATAGAATCTTTGACAAATCTGTAGACAAATGTGAAAGTGATGCATGTAATGTACAAGATTTACGGAACATATTCATAGATTGTTTGAATGTACAATACCGTACTGTTTAGACTTCATGTTGGAGAGTTCTCGATTCGATAATCGAAACCGTGGGATGGTTGTGGAAACTACTCGGAAATTGCTTATTGTTACTGAGATGTATTGTATTTTATTGTTACAAGAGTCTGATACCTGGGACTGGCACTGGTTCTGCGGTACATACATACATAGGTTCTATACATATAGGTCCTTCCTTACGATTACTATCACTACATAGTATAAAACAAAGTCGCTTTTTCTGTCCCTATGTCCTTATGCTCCTTTGAATGCTTAAATCTTTAAAACTACGCAACGGATTTTGATGCGGTTTTTTTAATAGATAGAGAGATTCAAGAGGAAGGTGTATATACTTATAATACAACCGTGCGAAGCCGGGGCGGGTCGCTACTAATATTATAAACGAGAAAGTTTGTATATACAGAGAGGTTAAGACGTACAAAAAAAATTGTGCTGGACAATCCACACAGCACCATCTAGCCACAAAGCAACCACTCAAAGATTGTGTTATGGGTACTAGATGATTGATATGTTTCAATAAATTATATACATAGAAATATATTTTTTACTAACTCACACCCAAACCAACGAAACAAATTTCTACAGATCGTACTTACACAAATTTGTTGTGTGGAATCAAACCCGGGATATCGTACCTACTGATGTACACGCAAAAACTAATGAACGGAACGGTCTGAAATTTTGGATAGACGTAGTTTTGCTCGTAACAAAAAATATAATACTTTAAATCAAATTTCACGCGTGTGAAGCCGCAAGGCGCAACTAGTATGATGATAAATTTTTTAGTGTCATTTTTCCCACCTATTTTAGAAGCATGGGATTAGCTTTTTCTATCTCGACCTTTTCTCTTAACATCTCGTGTTTTAAAAGTAGCTTTACAATATCCAAAGTCAACTTAGTTTCCACCTTCAATCAAAAACTCGTTTAACAAGCAAGGTATATGCGTGCCAAAAGTACCTATACAGTATAGGTGGGTAAGGTATGTACGATCGCTACAAAAACATCGAAACGGGTTCCAGTCACAACAGTAGTGGGATGCGTTTGTAGAACGAAGCCAGTTCAGTGAGTGAAGTGAAAACATGGAGTATCCACGTTTTTCGCTCGTCGTTTTAACACGTGAGTTTATTATAAGTAATTCCTATCTAGGTATATAAATAAATGGGGATATAGATACGCTTATATACATACGCTTCGAAGGCATAGATATTTACAGTTGAGCCACATATGGATTACTTGGAACCTAAGATTACTACGTTCCGCTTGGAACAGACTGCTGTTGGCTCAATGGTCACACAATTGCAAATACTACATGTTTTTATTATCTGATTGTAATTGTTTTTGTTGTATATAAAAAGTCCGGTAATAGTCATTTACAACTGGATATTTGAGTCGTTCTCCCGATATTTCGGCACACTCAAATCATCGTAAATGTGAAACAAATCGGATAAATCACTCGATTTTAAGACTATTATGTTTATTATTTGCATAAAGTCCGTTTCTTGGGGACGCTTCTGACTGGTATTGGTATTGACATGGATCAGTTGAACTAGGTACCAAAAGACTGTTTGCAACCGTCTGCGGTAAGCTCAATTGTATAAACAAGTTTTATTTTATTCTTCCTTGATTGTAATTTTGATTTGATTTGAGAAATTGTTAATAAAGTGTTTTATAAAATCATATAAAACATCCTGTTTTATACTAGTTTTGTTATGATAGTTTTGAAATCGGGTTGTTTATCATATTTGTACAAAATACAACAACGGATGCGCCAATTTTAAAGATCTTTTTTGGATTTGGATCATTTTTGGATTCGTTTACTTCACAAATAGCAGAATAATCACAAATAGTTAAATAAATTTACATGGGTAGAGCAATGAGTAGGTACGTACATGTACAGCTAGATTCCCACCTGCTGGTCTTTCTTATTGAAATATTATGTTTATCATTCCCTTCTTGACTGTCAACACGTATTCTTCGTAAGACGTGGAAATGGAAACAGTCTGATATTCATTTACAAATACACGTCTGCAACTAAAAAGGAAGAAGACCATACAAAATGAGGCATCCAAGAATAATTACGAACATCCTATTTAGCCCGCAATACCTATATAATCGATATCTACAAAAAAACTTACCTACAACCTGATTGGCCTGAGTAAAAAAGTTAGGATTTCAGTAACTTCCACCGATAAAACGCATCGTTAAGCAACTGACTTGATCTAGGTACTTTACTATTCCAAAGGCTTCCAATAAACTAAGGTTTCGTATGGTAGACATCGACAATAATCACACAACATTTCTTAGATAAGATAATGTTGGAGACAAACTCTTTATATCAACGAAAATTACAATCAAGGAATAAAAAAGATTACAACTAGTATATACAATTGAAACCATTGAGCTAACTGCAGACGATGCAAACAGTCTAAAGGTAGCTCAATTGATCCATGTCAATACCAGTCGGAAGCGTCCCCAAGACACTGGCTGCATTACCACGCTGTTTAGAAATGCTGATGCGCTGAGCCAGATACTCACCAGCTCTCGGCTTACGCGTCGTAGTTGTGTTGGAGTGAAAATAAATTTCCTGGAATTTCTTATGCAAGTGGTCACAAATAAAAAAAATATATCATTTAGCGATATTTACGTGTTTTTGTTCGTAGCCGTTACGATTTTTTTTGTGATTGTTACTTTATCCACAAAAAGGCAAAATGCATTAATCACTACATTAGTATTAAACAAAGTCGCTTTATCTGTCCCTATATGCCTATGTCCCTTTGTATTCTTAAATCTTTAAAACTACGCCACGGATTTGGATGCGTTTTTTAATAGATAGTGATTCAAGAGGAAGGTATGGTATGGAAGGTAAGGTACGTATAATAAAAACGTGCGATGCCGGGGCGGGTCGCTAGTTAGGTATAAACCTACATAATCTATTGATTTCTTTTTTTAAATAAAGGTTATTTTTAAATACTTAGTAATAAGTGAAGTCTCAGACTATAGAACTATCCTGAGAGTGAAGTATCTATTCTTAAACATTTTTTTACAGGAAACAATAATATTTCCGACAAGTAAATCACACATAACAAATATTAAATCATAGGTACTTCTTCATAATTAATGTGAGACATGCGAACACTGTTATGCGATTGATTTTAAATTCTTACCGTCTTGTTTTCGTAAATACACAGATATATATACTATACTATAAATAAAAATAAATTAAATAAAATATACTTAGATACATTTATCAACATTGCTCTATCAAAAGTTATAAAATAATTTACCAAACAAAAACTACGAATTCTAAACTTAGGTAAGTACCTATGTACTATAATTTTATAACTTACGGGAATAAGGATCTGTTCCCGTTAGTAAGTTTAGAATTCGTAGTTTTTGTTTGCTAAATTATTTTATAACTTTTGATAGAGAAATGTTAATAAATGTATCTAAGTATAGTATGTATGTATTAAAATTAGTTTATTATTTAAAATAGCGCCTATAACTTTTTCAATTTCTTTTATAATGTTTCTTTTAGTGGCAAAATAATTGGTGTATAAATAACTCTATCTATTACGTGCCTGAATAAACGATACATAAATAAATAAGTTTGACAAACCTAACCTGCTAAGTTTACCGCCATATAGTCATCAATCCCAATTCGACAGCATCACTACATAGTTTAGAACAAAGTCGCTTTTTCTGTCCCTATGTCCTTATGTCCCTTTGACTGCTTAAATCATTAAAACTACGCAACTTTTTGATGCGGTTTTTTTTAATAGATAGAATGATTCAAGAGGAAGGTTTATACGTGTAATAAAACCGTGCGAAGCCGGGGCGGGTCGCTAGTAACTAATAATCCATAGCAATGTGAAAGCCCAACTCAATCATTATGTGGTTGCTTATTAGAGCATGGTAGTCATTGATTCTAGCCATGAGCTCTACGTAAGCGAGATGTAAACTATACCTCTACTTACCTTTTGGTATTGTTTAGTTGCGGGTTCGATTCAGGCTTTGGACTAATATTTGTGCGATCAACAAATATTTTTTCCTTGGTTCTATGTATAGTAAAAAATATCTATCTATGTAAGCTATCTAGAGGTATGTATATATCTGTGCAATATCTATGTATTGTATTAATTATAGAGTCATCTTTCATCTTACTACCATAGCCATAACACAAGCTCTCCTTAACTTGGGGCTACATGATGCTGTGTGGATTCTCCAGCATTATTTATTTATTTTCTATTACTTAAAGATTATTATTATTAAACTCATTACTTGGAAGCAGTGCTGACAGAAGTCTTTTCCATTCCAACGGTGTTTTCTGGACGCTATAAAAACTCTACATAATTATACAAACCCCGTTGTTGCACCAACACAAAAAGTTGCTCTTGAAAACAAGTTAACCAGTTTTGCGAAGCAATCTACGTTATAAATGGGATGATGCCCGCGTTATGTGTTCATTCCTATTTCGAAATCAAACCCTTTTTTTTAATCTTTATTTTTATACCTCAGGGTTTAAAAAAAATTATGCCACCCTTTTGACGACTTTGAGGTAAAGTACATTGCTAATTGGAGGATTCCGATCTTTCATTGATATAAGCAAAGATTATATTATAGTAACTAGATGTAACATTATAAAAACGAACATTGGACACTGTTTTGACTTCTTGCTCTTTGGGAGTATGCCATATGAAAAAAAAAGATAGATATAATTTTTCAGTTCAGTTTCAGTTACATTCAAATACGTATGTGGTCAATCTGATTCTTATCTGACATTCTACTGAAATGTGAGAATAGTGATGTGAAATTCTGTACTTATCGATTAAATTATGATTTCAGTAAGCAGGTTTGTTGTAACCGCTGCATTGTATGTTGATCATGACGACCGATGTAGCGCGGTGGGCAAAGGTGCGCCTGCAACGCAGGAGGTTACGGGTTCGGGAATCAAACCCCTCAGAACAAATTTGTGAACGATCTGCAGATATACCTATGTTCCGTTGGTCTGGGTATAAATGTACTATAAAAAATGTATATCTATGCATAATAATGTATATCTATGTATATGTATTTAATAAATCAGTTATCTAGTACCCATACCACGAGCTTTGAGTAGCTTACTTTGGGGCTAGATGGTGCTTTGTGGATTGTCCAGCATTATTATATATTATTATAAAAGAGTATAATAAATTCAGTTATGTTTAAAATCCGCAAGCTGTAATTTTACTTGAAAAGATATACCAATATTCATTAATCACCTATATTTTTTTGGTGTTTGTGGGGTTTTATATTAAGTTTGGAGTATGTGAGTCAATAATGATTAAATCAATCAGCTGGTAATGATTGAAACTACAACCCCCTCAAGGATCTAGATCGACTTAACCGGTACCTGACCCTGTAGGTATATAAATAAAGACCTACTAAGGTTATTTTGTTAAAACTTACATAAACTTGATAAATCTTCTTGATAATAATTATGTTTTTATTTAAAATGGGGTTAAGCGGTGATGGTTGTTTGCCGTCGTATTTAGGATATGAGCAGTGAGAAAACTTAGGTAGGTACTTAGTTACATTAACATAAACGAAATTATTTTTAAAGTATTTTCACGTCGTATAATACTATACTTAACTGAAATATTTTGTGCTTAGATACCACTTGGATGCTATCATTTAACTTTTATTTTCAAAGTTTTTTTGTAAGTCCTTTGATATCCAATTCTGTGGCACGAAACATGGAAATGTAAAAAACACCAACGAGAATTCTATGATGGCTCCCAGACATGTCTTCTCAAGTTTTGTTTCCATTTTTCTTTTGTTATTGGATATTTTGTATATCTAGAAGTGAAAGATAAGAATAAGTTGTGAACTTCTAGCTACATTGCAATCTTTAGTCTCCTAGATCTTACTAGCGACACCATAATCAAGTTTTGATTTCTAACTCCAACTTAGTCGGTCCATGTAGGTACCGTAGCAATATCTCGGTAGGTAGGTATAATTCTCAAACTACGACAATTTACTTTTGAATCATCATTTTGTCAACAAGTATTAGACATTCATCGACAATAAATTATCGACAACTACCAGTACTTCACTAGGTGGCATCAAAATGGTACATCAGATGTCAGTTTTTCGTATTGTACTTTAATATTAGTGAATTATAGAATTATACTGCTAATGAGCTGTAAATAACGTAGTAAAACAGTTATTATATTCTATGTACAAAAAACTATTCAACATTTTGCAAAGAAAATACATGTAATATCCGCGTAATATCCGCGTCTATCACGATTATAGACTTACCGATGAAAAGATATCTTGCGTTTATCTTCACATAAAGATCCCAAACGGCTTTTACAACCCACAGCTACACAAGTCATTATATACTAAGTTCTCGATTAAATATTATATATAAAACACAAAATTACAAATAAAACATAAACACAAATTTTCATTTTCTCAATCTGACATTCACGTGTCACCGTACGGTATCAAACAAAACCAAAACAATATCAAATCGGCTACATCGCCTTATAGGATGACAGTGACCATATGCTCTGTCTACCTTACGGAACGTAAGTACCTACTTGGTCTTAGGATATAAGTAATTCAATCAATCAAACCCTGATATTTATTCTTCTTCTTCTTCCGGGCCTTATCCCACGCTAAGTGGGGTCGGCACAACATGAATTCTGATATTTATTATCCATTGTATTTCAGTTTGTGGAACTGAAATACAATGGATAAGAAGGAAGCTGTTTAGGTTGTGCGTTGTCTGTCAGTTAATCAGTTACTCCTTTATAATAAACTAGTATCAGCCCTTGGCTTCGTAAGCCTTATTTCTATGGAAATGTATCAAGGCTATTTCTATTCCATTGGAAATGATTTATGGGATAAAATTAGCCCAAGTGTTATTCCAGGGCTAGTACTACCTATGTCTATTCAAAATTCAGCCGATCCTTTTTGCAGTAGTTTTTGCGTAAAAAAACATCCATACATTCATTTATCCATACTTACAAGTTTTCGCGTATATAACATGTTAATTTATTAATGTGATATTGATATTTTTTGGAACTCACTTGGAGTTAAGTTGTAGAAGCTTCTAAAACAAACTACTTTGAAAGGCAAGGCAAATAGGACTTATCTTAGATATATTATAGCCTCGATACATTTATCTTGCTTGTGTAGCCAAGCCCAGATATAAGCGAAGCGAGTTTATTCTTATTTCTAAGATACTCCTTACTTTACTTTTGCTCTACTTTCTGTGTATCGATTAACATTGTACTTTTTTGTCCTTTCCAGTGTTACAACTATGTCCAGCTGAGCAATTCGCACCACGATGGTACTCCGCTAACGACGGATTTCAACCCAAGCCGATATCAGAACTATTCTCCACGGAAAAGTCTTTTTCATCTGAAAATCCCATAGTCGTAAACCAATTTGGCAGCGTTTCTGATGTCCCCGTATACTCATCATCTCCAGTACCGTTAAAGCAATCAGAAACCACAATGAGTCAAACTTATCCAACGGTTCCTATGCCCGCTGGTGCTCTGTACCAAGTCCATCTAACACAGCTTGATCCTCTAAAACCAATAGATGCAGGACAACAAAGGTATGAATCAATCGTGCCGTTTATTCAATCAATCCCAAATACACAACCAGGGTTCGAATTGAAACAAATGGCTGAAGTAGCACCGTTCAGACCTGAAGAAATCCAACCGCTAGAACCAAAGCAAACCTACACATCAGGGTTGCCTTTGACAAGTATTTTCGAACCGCAAAAGACCCAAAATCAAATGCAGACAACAGTCTATCAACCACAGACACAATCAACTATTTATAGTACACCCACAAGTTTTAGTACCACACCACCAACAACTTATACTACCACACCCTACACACCTTTCAGCACAACACTATCTACTCCTTTTAGCACCACTCCATCAACTCCGTTCAGCACAACGCCATTTACAACTAACAACACACCACCACAAACTTTAAGGTCAACACTACCGACAACATTTAGCACCGGATCATCGAATCCGACAAATCCTACATCACCAACGTTCCGGCCTCCTAACTCTAACTACATCTTGATCTACCAACAAGCTGCACAACCCTTTCAAACTTTCCCAACTTCTCCAGAAGTTACCATCCGACAATCTACACCTACCACAGTAAATTTACCACCGCGCACAGAGTTTTCAACCACCTTATCCACAACTTCTCCTTTGCCACCATTTTCATCAACAAAACCTATGAACAAAACATCCACGATGTCAACCTCCAGTGTAAAAGTCACGTCATCTTCAAATTTCGGTATATCGAATCAACGCGATTGTGTCAAATACTCTTTGTGTCGGGTATCTACTACTATTCCGCTGGCAAGTGGATTGGGCAATAAAGGAACAGGAATTGGATTCCCGCTTAAAATACGCGTGGTAGCACCGTTGGGTAGCATAACCAATGTGAATATAAACCCTGTGACAACGACAAAGAGACCTGTGACCAAGAAAACAAAACGTCCGACGACTCGTAGGACAAGCAAGCCAAAGAAGAACAACTACGATCGGTGTTTGGACGGATGCAGGAAAGTGAGGGATCCCATCTGTGCAGCGCCACTGTCGCATGTCACGATAGATCCGAAGACATTGAGAGGATTCCCGTCGGTCTGCCATATGGCATGCCATAACTCCTACAGGAACGAACGTGAGTAGTTTTCAAAAGCTTTACTTTTACATGAACTTCTTTCTATCAACAAACAAAGTCTCCATCTAAAAACTGTCGGCCTAGACCAACCGATTGTTTATTAACTAATTTACGATAATATAATAAAAAAAATAAGTAGCTGAGGTAGCTACCTACAATGAACTGTCAGTATTAGTACAGATCATTATTAAGTTTAAGCGACAAGATTAGGTACAAGAAGCTTTCTTGGTATAACTTTAAAAAGCCCCATTTTAAAGTTTTCACTTATTTCAGTGTGAAACATTCGTCCTCAAAGTACAACTTTGATGTAAATCATGCTCAATAAAAATATAAATTTTAAGTTATTTATCTTGTTCCTCTGAGTAGGTATCTACTTACTACCTAGGGTTATATTACAAATAACGTAATAAAAACAACAAAACGACATAGGTACTAAAACTAGTATTTACCAATACAACTACTATATCAAATTCCTAAAAATGTAAGCCGAAGAAGAAAGTTAATTAAAACAAAACAAATCGTTATTCATGATCCAAGTGCGCAATAAACACAAGATTAGGTAAAGATTATATAAGACAGCTGAAATAATAACTGACAAAAAAGGAGCTGTAAACAAATTATGCAATACCACGCTCTCTAACGTTTAAGCGAGGTTGAAGGAATATTGCGTAAAACTTCATAGGAAGGATTAAATTCTACCACACCTTCGTAGTATTTTTTCGTATTAAGGTTCGTATTAAGGTCTATTAAGCTTTCTAAGAACTTACAGAACTCAGGATTCTATAACTTTAATTAGGTAATTAGGATTACGAAATAAGAATCACTTCGACGAGTGAAATGAAGTTCAAAATAAATGAGGTTTAATGAACTTTATTAACAAAGAATATGTAATTTATAGTGCGTTAGCCTCTGGGTAATATCTAAGATATATAAATATATATGTAATAATAATATCGCAAAAATGTTCGACTTCAGCAGTACTTAAACCCGTGACCCTCATTGCGGCTTCATAGCCCGTCTCGCACACATCCCTGGGGCCGAATTCCAGTAATGTCAAAGCAAAGGTCTCAATAGTGCCATTCATTCATGATGATTAAAACGAAGTGTGTATATTTGGTGTTCTACTATTTTTTGCGCTTGAAGAAACTTTCATAATTAGAATGTCAAATTGGTACTTAGTCATAAACATAATTGTCACAGCTATGAATGAATCTCTAACAGCCTGTCCAGATAGGGCGCTTTACGCGCGCTTTACGCGCGAGTGCCCTCGCGCGTTTCAATTTATATTGCGTCCAGATGCGGCGTTTTACGGGCGCTCCACTGTTCGCCCGAGTATTTCGACTCGCGCGTAGCACGCGCGTAGCACGCGCGAGTCGAGAGTCCAGCGCTTTACGCGCGTAAAGCGCCCTATCTGGACAGGCTGTAAAAGCTTGTGGTAGCAGAATACCAAAAAGAGTTTAACACTAGCATTTTGACACGATACTATTTAAATGGTGAAGCGATTTATTTAGTGGAATTTGGGCCCTGGTAGATCAGTATATCTCTGCGGTGTGACCCGATGGGGCACGAAGCCAGGAAGAGAGGCATTGAATGCGGTGACACTTATATGTTCATTTTATATCTTTCAATATCTATATCTACCCATCTTTTATTGCCTATGCATCACGTGTTCAGGTAAACTGGCGTGATTCTTTTGCCCTCTTTTGGCTCCAACGCAGTGGATGGATTAAGGCAGCACAGGTCACGAAATAGTTCGAATGTATAATAAATATTGATCTCATAATTTACTACCGCTAATTCAGCACGCTATTGTATTTTAATCTGGTTTAGCAAGTGCATACCGGTTGTATGGTTACATTACAGCGCTTACAAAACTAATACGTCTATAATAACGCACTTAAAACCGACAGCAAACATTAATCTTTATGAAACGTTTTAGTTAGTTTAATATTCATTCTTTGTTTGAACTTTCTTGATGAGTGTTAAAAAGATTTGAGTCATTAAAAAGGATTGGCAATGGGGCAATGGGGCAATGGCGTCAATTCATATAATGTGGTAAACTACAATACTTAGACAGGATTAAAAATGTTGCCGCCTGTTTCAAAATGATGGAAATAAAAAGAAATGCATGATTTTAATAATGTGGCTTTAGTTTCAGCTACAACTCAACTGAAAGCACTTAGGTGTCAATTCAGAAAATATAAACTGTCTTAGTTTCTATTTACTGAGTTGACACCTTGCCTTGTTTATTTAGGTACATAAATTATTAAATGAAATGACGTGTGCGAAGGCACGAATAGAAGCTAGTGTTTGGTACAATATAAACTGCCTTAGTTTCTATTTACTGAATTGACACCTTGCATTGTTTATTTAGGTACAATTTTAGTACAATATTAAATGAAATGACGTATGCGAAGGCACGAATAGAAGCTAGTGTTTGATAAAATAATTAAATGACTCCCTTTATTCTTTTCAGCTTTCGAGAAAGTTATCGACGGAAGCTGCAGTAAACTCCGCACACGAATCCGTCTCATAGATTCCAAGAGTAAGCTAAAACGAGACGAGCTTCAAAAGAACGAGTATTTGGTGGATACTGACCCAGACACTGTGATTGAAGTACTTTCTAGTGTAAATTAGAGTATATTGCCTATAGTTTATCATGTGAAACTTTATATTGGGGTTCAATAGCGTTCAATAACGCATCAAAATCATCAAAAATGTTTTCGATTCCGATCCAACGTGCCTTTACTTAAAGAAGCTCTGGATACTGAAATACAGCCAATAAACTCAGTTTTAAATAGGCTAAACCCCTATTAAAGACTGACTTTAAATTGTTTCAAATTAAATGTTTTTTTTAAGATTTGCTCATAGTTAGACTGATAGAATAGTAGTTTTAAATATATAATATGATGTTTGAAATTGTTTCCCATCAATATTGTATTACAATATTACAAATTACCATATTTGCTCAGCGTTTTCATAATTATGAATTAATTAGACAGTGTATTATCGTAGAATTTCAGGAATTGTTCAACGTATTTTGTGCCAACTTATTTTGAGCCTTAGTATCCAATTCCATTCATATTTGTTTAAAAATAACTAAATAGCATTTCAAATTTAGTAAATATTGACATAAACCATATGATACATGGAATTAACAGTGTTTACCAGTCCACTGCGGACATAGAAGCCTTATTCAATAAATACTGGTCTAAATAATAGTTTAAATATATTGGCTTTAAATACTGGTTACCGCTCTATTTTTGGAATGGACTATATCAATGGATAACTTGCTTAGATAAATTAATCGATAATGATGGACAATCCACACTGCATTATCTAGCCCCAAGATGAGCAGAGTTTGTATTATTAGTACTAGATAACTGATATACCTACTAAAGATATTATTGAACCTTCATAAGCAAGTCATTGAGTTACAGTCAAAGGAAGTTTTACTATAAAATTATCGTAGTTTTATGATTCATAGCAATACAGTAAACTATCTACAAACCTAGAGGTAATAGTTATTACAGTGCCCCATTTTCTACTGTAAGTATCCCTTATTTACCTTTCTTTATCCGTTAACATGTTCAATCACTTGTACTGAGAGTGAAAATAAATCTACCTTCATCAAAATTATTTGCCAATCTTGGTATTCTATCGTGGTTAGTTTTAAAGTTGTAGCTAGATTAATATCTCTGAAAAAAAGTTAGATTTAATGTAGGTACCTTATTTAACGCAATGAGTAGAGCAAGCATTAAATTCCGCTGTCGATCATCGTGTTAAATATTACCCACCTATCTTGAGACTTTTTATAGAAAACTATGTCCATAGCACTGAGTTTGGTTGACGGAAGTATCGAGACGAGATCGTAACGTCTCCGGTTTCAATTTGCTCGCGCGGAGCGCCTCGATCGTGCGTTAAGGAAACTACGCAAATAAAAAAAAAGCGACGTTACGATCACGTTTCGATACTATCGTTTGCTTGAATTAGTTCCTGAATGTATAATATGCAGTAATACCTACATAGTAACAAACAAAGTACTCTGCTTTCTTTCTGCTGTCTGTCCCTATGTATTGCTTAGTATTTTGAAACTACGTGACGGAATTTTGATGTATTTTTTTTAATAAATAGTGATTCATGAGGAAAATATAGAATATACCCGTGCAAAGTGTGGCGCGTCGCTAGTACTTATGAGCATAGTAACCATTCGTGTCTACAATCTGTTCGTATTTTTAGCATTAGGGTATTAAATTTTTCCGTCTGCTTAGTACCCTTGAAACTGTGTATAATGCCTTGTTTACACTACGTTAATTATTATTATGAAGAGAGAGTGACACGTTATAACACGCGGTATAACGTTTGAATGATGTGTATCTTCATAAATAGACCTACGCATAAAATGTTTGTACACATTTTTGGGAAAATTCTGAGAATTTTTACTTCGGCCGTGAAAAAAATTGTATGAAATTGTAAATACATTAAAAATTTGAATAAAACGATTGAAATATACGACATTGATTTATTTAATATTCCTAGTTATAGCTACATACATTACATTACATTACATACTTAAATCTATTTTTCTATACATAAGTAAAATGATAACATACTTACATTAAAAAATATTTTAGTCAGTCTGATAGAATCATACATAAATATTTAAATATCAGAATAAGGATTTGCTTAAGTTATTTATTTCGATTGATTTTTTAAAAGTATTTGAAACGGATGAGAATAAATAAATGCATGTAAGTACTATTTTTGTATCAGTTATTACACTAAAACTATGCGATAGTATTTAGGAAATTTATACTCGAACTATTTGCTCGAGCATTTTCCATTTTATATCATCAGGTTCATAAAACAAGGTTCATTTTTCCGCAAGTTTAAAATTGTACTTTTATGTGGGTAATAGTGGTAATTACCGCTTTATCGAAAAGCGTAATGAACACCATAATTGTAATTTCAATGCATATAAAGTTCATTCTAAATGGGCGCTAAATTCATTCACGATTTTATTGAATCGGATATGCATTCAAGGGGCTATGCCCCTAATTCCAGAATTGAGCCTTAGTCTAGTTGACGATATTATCGAGACGAATCCTTTTTTGGGATCAATCTACAGCGCCTCTATCGTGCTGAAAAGGAACTAGGTACTACTAATGCCATAAAGAAACGTGACGTTACTATCACGTCTCCATAATATCGTCAACCGGACGCACTGCGGTATTCTAATGATGATTCTTATTCGAATGTGGGATAATAAATAGCTCGAATAGCTTCAACCCAATATTTCACATTTTACTGAAAAACTGATCTCTAGTTACTTATGTTTGAACATGAATTTCACTATGAACTTAACTTATTCTATAATGTCAGATTAATTTTATGTCATGTATGTATTTGAAAGTATTGTTATTGCAATAAATTTATTTCATTTTAATATTATTTATTAAATGAAGAACCATAAGGTCTAAAATACTGTTGGCTATTTTGTCAATCAAGACTTTTTCAAAACTGAGCACTACTCTGCATGCCTGTATTAGAATCGTAATTTGAGAAGCATAAGGTCTAAAATACAGTTGGATTTGTATGTCTTTTAAACAAGAAATATGCTGGAATATAATCCGCACTGTAAGAACACATTCGTATGGTTAAAAAAGTTAAAATGTGTAGTTAATCAAAACCTTTGCTGGAAATTGCCCTGTTGCTGGGACTGCCCTTGCTGTTGACCGCCGAACATCATCTGTTGCTGTTGATGGAACTCTTGCCCGCCTTGCTGGTTGTTGCCTTGATTCGGCCCTGGAAATAAAGGTATAATTTATAAAGTTATGCTCAAATTTCGAGCATTATCAAGGAAAACCCCAAAAAGGTCTGGACAGATCTTCATGAAATTTAAATGGAATTATAAAAGAAGCACCCGCTTTCAAACAAAAAAAAACATCCAAATCGATCCATTGAAAGTTATCGCATAACACAAAAAAAATACAGTTGAATTGAGAGGGTCTCAATCGTCTAAATTTTCTATTGCCACTTCACTGCTTGCTCGTTCTTTGTGTAATGTCGATAACTTTGGTTCTCTACAAATCCTATCCTTGAGAAACTTCGAGCCTAACTCTTTCTATAGCTCACTTTAAAATCTAAATCAACTCTGAATTGACTCAGCTACGTAAGTCATTAAGGTTGAAAAGTTTCGTTTTCAAGCATTGGACGAGAAAAACCCAGCCTATCTGAATCCTCCTCTTTGCCTCCTACTCAAGTGCGAGTTCGCAGATAATTGCGATGCGATGCGAGTTCGCACTTTTGTGTGGGAGCCCTAAATATTTAAATTCTACTCGCTCGAACCATATGAAGATTATCATTCATTGCTTCTCTGTACAAAAAGTTGGCACAAAAACACTATTGCGTAAATAAACGGATGGCGTGAAATACGATAAGTGTATCTAGTTTTCATAACAATTCTAGCGTCCAACCTCATAATGCAACGTGTGCGTTGGGGCTTAGTCTGTTCCTACCTATATGAAGTTGCATAAAGGCAAGAACAGACTGAGTCCGCACAGCATATGATGGATGATACATAAATAATTAAAGATATCGTACCTTGCATTCTCATTCGTTTGGCATTGTTCGCTGCGTGGTCATGGTTTTGATTCTGTACTTGATTTTGCTGAGTCTGTAAAGAAACTAGAAATTAATAATAATAATAATGTTGGGCAGTTCAAACAATAGCATTCAGCCCCATCGAATGTTAAACCCCAAGCTAAGCTGAGTTTATGTTATATTCTTGTCGATTAAGATTTTTTCTTCTGTATACACATTTTGTTTTTAGGGTGGGTGCACCAGTGCCACACCAGGAACCAGTAGTACACCATTTCTACCTTCACATCAAAATATTAAACTTCTGTCAAATTTCACGCCACTTTTTTACATTTGGTAGCACTATTGTATTTCTATCAATCGTTAAATAAATAATAAAAGCGGTAAATATGCCATCTATATCAGTAAAAAACGCATAATGCAAAACAAAAACCATTCTTTTCGTTTTGGGCGGCCATATTATATATAGTAAGCTGCACTTCGAAGATAAGTTTTTTCAATCTTTTGAAATCTTTGTTTGTGTCAATCGTTTTAACTTATTTTCCAATTAATTGCGTAATATGATGATCAAATTTCATTTTCTTTCATCAGAAAATGTTAATTTTAATCAAAAGTTGTCATTGTTAAACTAATGGAACACGAATTCAATGCTTTTCCAGAAGTATTCCATTTGGTCTACAACTCGTGATTTAGTCTGTAATGTTTTTTTACAACATGAGCTCGTCGATTTCCGTCTCCCCCAGCAGCAGCGGACGCGTGTCCCTGCGCTGGTGCTGCCCGAAGGCCTGCAGGTCCAGACCGAAGGCGTCAACCGCGGGGGGCTCCGCGCCCGCCGGAATGCTCTCAATCAACATAGACACCTCCTAGATACTCTTAATCATCATAGACACCTCCTAGATACTCTAAATCATCATAGACACCTCCTAGATGCTCTCAATCATCATAATCACCTCCTAGATCCTCTCAATCATCATAGACACCTCCTTGATCCTCTCAAACATCATAGACACCTCCTAGATGATCTCAATCATCATAGACCCCTGTCTCCCCTCGTTCATTCATACCTGGATGCTCTTAATGATCATTGACATCTCCTGGATGCTCTCAATCGTCATAGATACCTCCTGGATGCTCTTTATCACCATTCACATCTCCTAGATGCTCTTAATCATCATAGACACCTCCTGGATGCTCTCCATCATCAAACACACCTCCTGGATGCTCTCCATCATCAAAGACACCTCCTGGATGCTCTCCATCATCAAAGACACCTCCTGGATGCTCTCCATCATCAAAGACACCTCCTGGATGCTCTCCATCATCCTAGACACCTCCTGGATGCTTTCCATCATCCTAGAAACCTCCTGGATGCTCTCCATCATCAAAGACACCTCCTGGATGCTCTCCATCATCAAAGACACCTCCGGGATGCTCTCCATCATCAAAGACACCTCCTGGATGCTCTCCATCATCAAAGACACCTCCTGGATGCTCTCCATCATCAAAGACACCTCCTGGATGCTCTCCATCATCAAAGACACCTCCTGGATGCTCTCCATCATCAAAGACACCTCCTGGATGCTCTCCATCATCAAAGACACCTCCTAGATGCTCTCCATCATCAAAGACACCTCCTGGATGCTCTCCATCATCAAAGACACCTCCTGGATGCTCTCCATCATCAAAGACACCTCCTGGATGCTCTCCATCATCAAAGACACCTCCTGGATGCTCTCCATCATCAAAGACACCTCCTGGATGCTCTCCATCATCAAAGACACCTCCTGAATGCTATCCATCATCAAAGACACCTCCTGGATGCTTTCCATCATCAAAGACACCTCCTCGATGCTCTCCATCATCAAAGACACCTCCTGGATGCTCTCCATCATCAAAGACACCTCCTGGATGTTCTTTATCACCATTCACATCTCCTGGATGCTCTCCATCATCAAAGACACCTCCTGGATGCTCTCCATCATCAAAGACACCTCCTGGATGCTCTCCATCATCCTAGAAACCTCCTGGATGCTCTCCATCATCCTAGAAACCTCCTGGATGCTCTCCATCATCAAAGACACCTCCTGGATGCTCTCCATCATCAAAGACACCTCCTGGATGCTGGATGTTCTTTATCACCATTCACATCTCCTAGATGCTCTTAATCATCAAAGACACCTCCTGGATGCTCTTCATCATCAAAGACACCTCCTGGATGCTCTCCATCATCAAAGACACCTCCTGGATGCTCTCCATCATCAAAGACACCTCCTGGATGCTCTCCATCATCAAAGACACCTCCTGGATGCTCTCCATCATCAAAGACACCTCCTGGATGCTCTCCATCATCAAAGACACCTCCTGGATGCTTTCAATCATCCTAGACACCTCCTGGATGCTCTCCATCATCAAAGACACCTCCTGGATGCTCTCCATCATCAAAGACACCTCCTGGATGCTCTCCATCATCCTAGAAACCTCCTGGATGCTCTCCATCATCAAAGACACCTCCTGGATGCTCTCCATCATCAAAGACACCTCCTGGATGCTCTCAATCATCCTAGACACCTCCTGGATGCTCTCCATCATCAAAGACACCTTCTGGATGCTCTCCATCATCAAAGACACCTCCTGGATGCTCTCCATCATCAAAGACACCTCCTGGATGCTCTCCATCATCCTAGAAACCTCCTGGATGCTCTCCATCATCAAAGACACCTCCTGGATGCTCTCCATCATCAAAGACACCTCCTGGATGCTCTCCATCATCAAAGACACCTCCTGGATGCTCTCCATCATCCTAGACACCTCCTAGATGCTCTCCATCATCAAAGACACCTCCTGGATGCTCTCCATCATCAAAGACACCTCCTAGATGCTCTCCATCATCAAAGACACCTCCTGGATGCTCTCCATCATCAAAGACACCTCATGGATGCTCTCCATCATCAAAAACACCTACTGGATGCTCTCCATCATCAAACACACCTCCTGGATGCTCTCCATCATCCTAGACACCTCCTGGATGCTCTCCATCATCAAAGACACCTCCTGAATGCTATCCATCATCAAAGACACCTCCTGGATGCTCTCCATCATCAAAGACACCTCCTGGATGCTCTCCATCATCCTAGACACCTCCTGGATGCTCTCCATCATCAAAGACATCTCCTGGATGCTCTCAATCGTCATAGACACCTCCTGGATGCTCTCCATCATCAAAGACATCTCCTGGATGCTCTCAATCGTCATAGAAACCTCCTGGATGCTCTCTTTTTGACAATTTGTTTATTGTTTCTTCTACATTCATGTTTACTTAATTACACTGTATTCATTATTTTAAAAAAATCTTAAAATATCCACAATGTTCCTGTTGTAGACCAGTGCTTTGTTACTGTTGATACCTATACTACGAGTTTGTACCAGTAACAGACCACCTATATTTTTAACAGACATAATGACGCCGCAAAAACCGTAATAACATTATTTTGTTTGTATTTTGATTTGTATTATATTTGTTTATTCATTATAATTCATAAATAGTATATATTAGTAGTCATCATAATCATCAGCCCATATTAGTCCACTGCTGGACATAGGCCTCCCATAATGAGCGCACTAGCGCCCTGTCAGCAGTCTTTCGCAGATCGTCATCCCACCTGGCCGGAGGTCGTCCTACACTACGTTTACCAAGTCACGGTCTCCACTCAAGAACACGTTTACCCCTTATGTTAGTAGTAATTATGAAGTATAGGCGTTATGGCGCGCTTATTAGGGCTGGCCTATTTCCAGCAGTGGACTAATGTATGCTGATGATGATGGTTAGTAGTTAACCCACATATCATGAGGTCTTTTCAAGGTTATCTTACATTATTCTGCTGCTGCTGCTGTTGGTTCTGCCTGGCTTTGGACTCGCTCTTATCTTCCTGGTCGTCATCGGTCAAGAACTCTCTCTTCGGATAGGGGATGGGACAACCGGCGAAAACATCCTGTTGATACATAATTAGTAACTTTAATGCTGTAGATACATAATTAGTAACTTTAATCCTGTAGATACATAATTAGTAACATTAATTATCTTTTTAATTAGATATCTTTGTGTGTTTTGGTGGTGCTGGTAAAAGTTGACATGCGACGCTGGAAGTTGATGATTTAATTCCTGCCTCATGACAAAAATTTTCCTTAGGCGGAAATCGATAAATATCCGCAAATATCGAGGAATATCCGGGGATCGTGGCGATCTGCGGATATTCTGGGTTTCTCTATGTATACTGAAAAATGTATATCTTTGTTGTCGGTATAATTAATGTATTAAGTAACTACTTATATCAGTCATGTAGACATAAGCTCTGCTAAGCTTGGGGCTAGATTATGCCGAGTGAATTGTCAATCAAAATACAACACATGATTATTGTATTCATTCATTACTTACATACAATATTAAAATCAAAGTAAATAAATAATTTATAAAAATTTACAATTAAAACAATTTAGCTAACTGTAGACTGTTGCAAATAGCCTAAAGGTTATCTTAATCAATCCATATCAATAAGAATATGTAGTAAGCCATATCAATACGAGTCCTAGTGTCCCCAAGACGCTGGATGCATCCCCAAAACGCTGGCTGCATCCCCAAGACGCTGGTTGCATCCCCAAGACGCTGGCTGTATCCCAAACACGCTGGATGCATCCCCAAGACGCTGGCTGCATCCCCAAGACGCTGGCTGCATCCCCAAGACGCTGGCTGCATCCCCAAGACGCTGGCTGCATCCCCAAGACGCTGGCTGTATCCCCAAGACGCTGGATGCATCCCCAAGACGCTGGCTGCATCCCCAAGACGCTGGCTACCTCCCCAAGACGCTGGATGCATCCCCAAGAAGCTGGCTGCATCACCCCACTGTATAGCAATGCCTATGCATCTGATACTCACCAGCTCTAAGAAAGTCTAGAAAGGTTGTCAAATTAATGGAGTTAGTGTAATACCTGAGTGGGTAATGGATCTTCAGTGAAGTAAGGATCCTGCATAGCCTGCTCTGATGTTATCCTCTTATTGGGGTCCATGAGTAGCAGCCTCTGGAGTAAGCTGAACGCTTTGCTGTCCGGTTTGATCTTATGCCGATCCATGTATTTGTTCAGTGAACAGTTTTGGTAGCTGCAAAGAATGAGTATTGGTTAAATATTCGTGACGCTCTCCACGCGTTTTGAAATTAAACCATCGGCAAAGAGGTTGCATGAAGGAAAAGAAACCAATGATGCTAATTTTAGTCAGATACCTTGTTCCTGTACAGTGTACACCATGTACACTTCTTTTAAATATAACTTCTTGGTAATTAAAAAATAAATAAGTAACTACTGGATAATCTACACAGCATTATCTAGCCATCTAGCCCCAAGCTAAGCAGAGCCTTTCTTTATGGATATAGGTTTTTAACATTATACTATTTAGATATTTTTGTATTACATATACATTCGACAGAGAACTAAAGTTATCGACATAGCTCAAAGAATTAGCAAGTTAAAGTGGCAGTGGGCCGGCCATATCGCGCGAAGAACCGACAACCGTTGGGGTAAACGTGTTCTTGAGTGGAGACCGCGACTCGGCAAACGTAGTGTAGGACGCTCTTCGGCCAGGTGGGATGACGATCTGCGAAGGACTGCTAGCAGATGCTGGATGCGGCAAGCTGAAGACAGGGCGCTATGGCGCTCATTAGGGGAGGCCTATGTCCAGCAGTGGACTAATTTAGGCTGATGATGATGATGATGATGATGTATTACATAGAAAACATCCAGAACATTTGTTCTGGATCTGCAGAACAGACTAAAATTTTGGGGGCGGCGAGCGGGTAACGGACCCACAACCTCCTGCATTCCAGGCGCTCCTTTACCCTCTGTTCCACAGAGATCGTCATACTTACTTGGATCTCTTGAAATCCTTTACTAAAGTAGCATGTTCTGGCATTTTCCTAATATCTTCCCAGTCTTTCTCTAATGGGAAGCCCATGACATTAAAGATCCTATCTAACTGATCATGATGGTATGGATTGCTGGTCTTTATATCCTCCTGCCTGCAGTGGAATATTGGTTCTGAGGTGAGAAGCTCAGCGAATATGCACCCTATTGCCCAGATATCTGAAAAGATATGAAAAATAATATCATTGACCTGAATTAATAGCATAACAAAATCGTAACTTTTCGTTGAAAATAAAAAAACCAGTTCAATAATTTTAAAAAGTGCTTTAAAAACTAACAATAATGTTTGTGATCTGCTTCACTGTCCAGACTAATTTTTTAAAATTTTAGTAGCTAACATTCTCCCATCCCTAATGTCCTCAGTGTGCAGATAATGGTTCTAGGTGGACAAAGCGTATCAGTTATCTAATTGTAACCTTAAAAGTAAAAATCTTAAACTTAAAGGACTATTTAATTTGTGATTGATAGTTCTGACTGAAGAGTTTCATTTCTTCTTATGCTTTCACACTCTTACAAATGCAAAAAAATGATATATTACCACTTTGTGATACTAGTGTCCAACATCGCCGTGAGGTACTGTTTCGAGTTATGGTAATATTACAAAATGACTGTACTGTACAGAAATACTGTATATTAAGTATGTTATTGAGATAATATAACTGTATATTACTTAAATAAATAAAATAAATAAATTATCAGTTGTTAAGGCCATATTTTCTTAAATTACCATCAAGCAAGCAGAGGCTTTTAAGTAATAATTTAAGACTTGATAGTATAATACATATTAAAGAAAAAAAAATTGTGTCAAACAATAGATTGGTAATATGGTCCCTACAAACAATAAACTCACCAATAGCTTTAGTATAATGCCTAGCACCAAGAAGCAGTTCTGGAGCTCTGTACCAGAAAGTGACCACCACAGGGTCTAGATCAGCTAGAGGTTTCAAGGGTGCATTGAACAGTCTTGCAAAGCCCATGTCAGCTATTTTCACCCGGCCTCTTTCCGGACCTTCACCCATTACAAGGATGTTTGCTGGTTTCTGGAATATTTGTATTTTGTTAAATAAATTCTTGTTTTATATTTAATGTAAAAAAAATATTATTGCTATTCATCCATTTCAGTTAGTTAATAGAAGACCAATTAACAAACAAGAAACAGAGCCAGGATTAATTTGATTTTGACAGAATATTGGAGACAATATTTAAATTTAAGTTGGTAGGTACTTAGTAACTTGTTTTTAACTACGAGTACATCTCACTGCTCTTCAGTATTTTTTCAATTAAATACTAGTGTAGGTTAGCTCTATAATACATTTGAATTAATGGTAAAATTCAAAAAATGGCTTTTATTCAACTATTAAATCTATTAGTATAGAACATCTACGTCTAAGGTTGAGTTGAGTTGTTGAGAACAGCACAAAGGCCTCCCCTGATATTTTCCAGTCTTTGTATGAAAAGATCTTACTTACCAAATCTCTATGTAGAACCCAATTAGAATGTAAATAGTGTATCCCATCCAGTATCTGATAGAGCAAGCTCTTTACCATACCCTTTGGCACCATAACAGACTTTTTGTTTGCTTTCGCAGCCCGATGGAACTTGATGATATGCCATAAATCATGTTCAGCATAGTCGAACAGTAGCCATACTTTACGATCATTGTGGGAGAGGAATACTCGAATTAGGTTGATGACATTTGGATGTTTCAGCTCACGGAGTAACTGGAAAAATAATTACTTGATGGCAAAAGTAGTGTGAGTTGTCAAATAAGTTTACGAGTCTGGCATTCCCACTTTACAGTGAATGCCGCGCTGCAAACTGAACATAGAGCATAATATGCGGTGCGTCATGAGTGCTGAAAGCGCTAGATTATAACTATATACGGGTAAATTATATTAATAACACAAGCTCTGCTTAGCTTGGGGCTAGATGATGCTGTGTGGACTGTCCGGAATTATTTATTTATTTATTTTAAATTTATAACTTTATATTATACTCACAGCAATTTCTCTACAAGCCGACATAGAGAGGCCAGTACCCTCTATCTGTTTCAATGCATAGTCTTTCGTATCAGAGCCGTCTTTTCTCCTAGCTTTATACACATGTCCGTAAGTTCCTCTGCCCACTTTACAGCCTTCAAAATCAAACAAATCTTCCACCTTAGACCGCTCGTTTTGCGTTTTTACTTTGAACTCATAGTCCATCATCACCGATGCCATGGTTTTGTTTTGAAAATTGTCACCCATTGTAGCAATCTTTGCGTGATCGACAGTCGAAGATCGATAAAGTAATTCTGATTTTCAAAGTACGAGAAAATCATGAAATCAACTATTAAATTAAAGTAAAACCGATTTATAAAAACAAGTACCTTTAAAAAGTATAACTAACTTCAACTTCTTGTTGTCCGACGCCGCTTCACTCACACCACACATTTAGATGATGATGGCTCTGCGTCTGGTTCAACTTCAACTTCAGTTGACATAATTTAACAAAATATATATAGACACAGCCTAGTTTTGGTAGGTGAATAATCTATAGCAGACCCTTTGCAAGGTCTACGTTAGGGTGTAAGGCTCACTTGGACTTCGAATATAGTAAGTATGGTTTTATTCTTCAACTTCTTGAGAGGCTGTAGTTTATCCAAGGGTATCAATAGTGCTAAATAATGACACTGACATGTCATGTGAAGTTTGACCGGTTCTTGTGATTGAGAGAATGAGTCTATGGTCATGAATGGACTTGGATAGTCTATGGCATGGCATGGCATGGCGGAGGGATTTCTCTGATCACCGGACAATGGTTGAAAATCACAATAAAGCCAGTTTTTGATGATAATTGGTGATAAACCCTGATTATTATAGGGCTCCAGCGACGGTGAGGCTTCATATAGGTACCTGTTCATGTGACACTGACACTGGCAGAGTTAAGTAAGAGGCGCCATGAAATAAGAAGTTGAAAATGTATATAAATTAAAAAACATTGCGACGAACAAACAAATCCTATACATAATTACATGTAAATATATGAACTAAAATTCGAAAGTTGCGTAAAGACCGAATTTCTTGGCGCTAACTTTTATCGTGTGTCAGTTATTGTAATCCTGTTTATTCTTCATTGGTAAAAACAATATAAAAAAATGCAGACAGATCAAGATTCTGAGTTAGCCGTTGATAATCTTTATCGACAAGAATTCGAGTTGCTCAAAGGCATGTTCGAGGATCATTTCAGCGCGGATGTTATTGCTGGTGTGTTAGAAGACTGCTACGGCGATGGTAAGTAGTACTAGCTATGATTACTTTGAAACAACAACTAACCTTACTCATTGTTGTTGTTTTGTATAGACTTACGTCTAGTAGTAGGTACATAAAGCATCTGCGCACGGGCGATCCTCATTGCGCAGAGTGAACCAAAACAAACAAAGCAAATTCAATAGTACTCCTTATTGATTTATGGGTTTCACCCCTCATGTTCCTATTTTTATCCGGCTATCCAGAAGAAAGAACATCAGACCGCCTGGGGCCGCGCTCTGTGCTGGTCAAGTCTGCTTTATTATTTGTGTACAAGTCAGATGCATCTCATCGATAACCAGGTGAGAAGCTCAATATGTTCTTATCTTAAAATGTTTAAATGGGTTGTTTGTAAACAGAATGCAAATAATTCCAAAGTTCTAGGTTTATTGTTTCAATACAATGTTTCTCTATCAGTATATTTATCAGTATTTCTAGTTAGTTTGGTTGAACTAATTTGAACATAAGAACTTTATTTAGACTTACTTAATAAGCAGTTAGATGTCAAATTTTAAATGTCATAAAATTATCGAAATATGAAATAAAGCATTACTTAATTGCCACTAGCATGATTAACGAACTTAGTCATAACACAAAGATTTATTATTTTTATAAATCTTAACCACAAAGGGATTCCCAGAGTTTTTTTAAATGTTTTTCTCCCCATAGAAACCTAGATGACCATAATACCTAATCAGCATTTATCCTTTTGTCTGTGGTATTTAAATAATGTAAAATAACTACTGATGCAAAAGTTGAAGGCTTCTGAACCCCAAAGAAAGATTTTGATTGTTCATAACATTGCTAAAGGTGCTTTGTGCAGGTTGATTATGTGTAGTGCATACTGTGTATAGATAGGTAGGTTGAACTAATTGGCTCCCCTCTCAAAAAGCCATAACTATATTTAAGCAAAACCACCATGTTCAGGTTCGGATTAAGGGATCCAGAGCACCTAGCATAAGAATAAATAATAACTGGTTAGAAGGGACTCTTCTTTGATCGAGTCCTAAACATAGCCATTTATATACCTACTTCCCCCTTCACCATAATATACCCCTCTGTTGTCCTGGTGTGTTGCCAGGGTTGCTACTGCACTGTACCGCGCGCAAGTCGCGAGGCGAGGCAAGCGAGAAAAGGTCAACGACAGATGTTCATGTTGTTTTGATTAGGTACCTACCTAATTAATTAGATAGGAACCTACGAAAACATAATAGAAATAGACATTATAATTAATTGCCACTATACATACCTACTCACATATTTAGAAAATATTACTTACCTAGGTACCTCAAATCAAGGCCCAGGCCTTGTAAGGCTAAACAAGTGCTAATTCGGGCCTGTCTCTGTTATTATATTTAAAAGCAGAGGGGTTTCTTTTAATTTTGATGTGTTAAAAGTAATGAATTAATGTTTCATCTATGCCTGACAATCATTATTGAAAAAGCTGCATATACTTAGTTAAACTTGAAATACATACAATATAATGAAACCTCAAGTAAAATACTATTTTATTAACTTTAACATAAGTAATGTCAATTGGCAAAATCTTACTATTATTATAAATGGGAAATTCTGTGTGAATATTTGTTATCAGTAATCTCCGTAACTACTTCAGTTTTTTTGAATGAAATTTGGTGTTTAGGAGTTTAGGACCTAGAATAACACAGGCTAATATTTTTTTTTGGCTGAGTATTTTTAGGTTTTATCTGAATAGTTAAATAATAATAATAAACATTTATTTCAGAACCGGTCCATATGGTTAAAAATATAAGTAGTAACAAGAACAGATTGACCTTACTACATAATTATAGGATCTAATCGGCCATAAAAATGATACCGTAAAAGTATAATATAGCCTCACTTTTGGTTCCCACTGTGTGGTAAATGATTGATAAATTCAATCATGATTCAATCATCATAATGTTACAAGCCTTTCCCAGTCCATTGCTGATGACTGGCGCGTTCCCTTTTTTGTATCTTATCATAAGAAGAATGGCATAATCTATTATGTAGAGGCAAGTAGATTAATGCATACCTACTGGTAATGTGACAAAGATGGCTTACGGCAATGATAACAGTGATGATTACTTATTAAACCGGCTTCATTGGTAGTATTCAGTGACAAAACAACGTTCTATCTGTATCATTATAAAAATATTACTAATTAGGAAAAGAAAGACATATTTCATCATTAAGATATTACCAATTAGCTTCGTAAGCCATACTGCCGTATCCGTTATAAAAATATAAATGTACCTTTTATAATATGTAGCCCTACAAAAATATTCGTAATTAATTAGGTTCATTCGCAAAGCCGTATCATAGCAACGCCCTTGGTTGCTAACTGACGAAAATGATCCGGTATTTTCTGCCGTGAGAAGTGCCTTTGCCGTCTTTGGGTTGTCTTAAAATTACGCAACGGATTTTGATGCCTTTTTTTAATAGATAGGGTGATTCAAGAGGAAGGTTTATACGTACAATTAAAACGTGCGAAGCCGATAATATAGTTAATCGCTACATCACTACATTGTATAAAACAAAGTCGCTTTCTCTGTCCCTATGTCCCTATATCCCTATGTCCCTTTGTATGTTTAAATCTTTAAAATCTTCGATATTCATTTTGTTCTCCATTTGATAAATAAATTTCCACGCGGGCGAAGCCGCGGGGCGCTTTTACTCTTAAATAAAATACACTATGTAAAAGACGAAGAAAACCAAATTAAAACAATACCTTTTACATAAATGCCAATAAATAATATTATGAAACTAGCGATAGCTCTCTATATTCAATTGCTCCATATTATGAGTAGCAAAACGTAGTGCATCACTACATAGTATAAAACATAGTCGCTTTTTCTGTCCCTATGTCCCTATATCCCTATGTCCCTTTGAATGAAGCGGATCTTTTTGTTAGATTGAGTGATTCAAGAGGAAGGTTTATATCTATACTTATAATAAAACTGTAACAGGTCCAATTCTGTACATTGAAGATATTTTGAAAATTTTTTTTGGAGGGCACTCTATTATCGATACTCAAGCCAAAACTGTAATTTTTTTCATTCATGTCTGTCTGTCTGTCTGTCTGTCTGTCTGTCTGTCTGTATCGTAAACGCGCATCACGCCGAAACTACTTGATGGATTTAAATGAAACTCGGCATGATTATAGGTCATACTACGAGGAAGGACATAGGATACTTTTTATCCCGGATTTCAGTAAGGTTCCCATGGGAGAGGGTATGAAAGTAAAATTCCTTTACCGCGCATCACGCCGAAACTGCTGAATGAGTTGGAATGAAACTCGGGACGATTTGAGTTCATACTACAAGGAAGGACATGACATACTTTTTATCCCGGAATTCGGTATGGTTCCCCTGGGAGAGAGGGTGAAAGAAAAATTCTTAAACCACGCATCACGACGGAAGTGAATGAATTCGAATGGAACTCGGGACGATTGGACATGGGATACCTTTTATCCCGGAATTCAGTTTGGTTCCCCTGGCCTATTTGAACGACGCGCGCGCGTCGTTCAGATGCTGTGAGAAATTTTTGAAAACCCGTATAGCCCAGGGGAACCAAGCTGAATTAAACTGATAAACGCGAAAGTTTGTAAGTATGAATGGATAGATGGATGGATAGATTGATAGATGGATGGATGTTTGTTACTCTTTCACGCAAAAACTGCTGAACGGATCTGTATGAAATTTAGCACAGAGATAGACTATAAGCTGGAATAACACATAGGCTTATTTTATCCCGAAAATCTCACGGGAAAGGGAATTACGCAAGTAAAATCGCGAGTACTCGAAATACTAATCATGCGCAGACGAAGTCGCGGGCACCAGCTAGTGTTTAATAAAACCGTGCGAAGCTGGGGCGGGTCGCTAGTTGTATTATAGTTTTGTAACTTAAGAATCTATAATAACGTCGTTTCGGTTACGGCGTAATAGCGAAGAGCCTCGATAAGCAGCTCAAGAGACTCGCTAGGAAGTTGGATCAAGGGCCAGATCCAAAAAGCGGTTCTTTTGGACTCGGCGCGCGTATTGTCAGGTAGTTCCTCTTTATGCAACCCTAGTCACAGTTTGCTTGAACCTACCTTCGCGGCCATTGATCCTCCGTTTTGGTATAACATTTGAAACTTTGGAGTACTTTATTTTTTAACGAGAATAAAAATAAATAACGTATCACAATAATGCTGGACAATCCACACAGCATTATCTAGGTATATACCTGAAAACACCCAGAACCACGGAAATATATTTGCAGATCGTACCTACAAACCTTTGTCCTAAGGCGGGATTCGAACCCGCAACTTCCTGCGTCGCAGGCGGACCTTCCGCCCCGAACCGCGAACCCCGCCGCACCACATTGGTCAAATATCTCTTGTAAAATCATTAACCATAGTCCAGTCTAGAGTCCCGTCTTTGATTAGGTACCTACCTACTCTTTTACAGACATGTCGCTCACAAAAGGTACCTACTACTTGCTAGGTACCTACCTTGCTAGGTAACTAGGTACCGACTACTTGCAATGATTATTTTGATTAGGTAGCTAGAGCAAAGTTACCTATTTAGTCCATTTCAGTAAAAAAGGAAGCTTTATTGTGCTGTCGATGTTGCTTGGGTACCTAATTAGTTCCCGGTGGCGACCCTGGGAAATGCTGCAATGCAGTTTAATGCGCGCGTCTACATTCCCTTTATGACATAGGTTTCGGGATATTGATTTATGGGTGCGGCGCGTCAGGCATCTATGTAACCTAGATTTATTACCCTCGCACGTATCGGAGCGGACGTTTAAAACTTTAAAGTTGTGTTCAAGTTGTTTCAAGATTTTCTTTTGGTAGGTCAGTGCTTAATAGTCGAGGCTAGAAAATAAGTTTCTAACACATCACGTTTACGTAACTGAATATCAAATACTTGAAAAAAATCTGTTTGAGCTTTACATTCGAGTGGACACGAACCGCACAGAGAAAGTACGTTGGAGTGAAAAGTTGTTTTGCGAATATTGAATGGATTATGATTTAAGTGCTGCTTAGGTATAGTGTTTCGGTTTTCTATTGCGCTAAATTCTTTAAGTATTTCAAATTCACGACATCGCAAAATGATAATAGTTAATGTTTGGCGGCAAACTTTTCGTCGCTGCTAGTGTAAATCGCAAGCCTTTCGCTGGTTTATCGTGTCTTTTCACCTGTTGATTTTTTTCTTACACGTATAGAAAACACATATATTATTGAATTATTTTCATTCTTTTGGAATTAATTTCTTTTCACCTACTTATCCTGGGTTTATAAATTACTGTTTGAAGAGGGCTCTGAAGGATGAATTCCCCATACAAATTTAATATACCAAAATTATTTGTATTTCGAGCCTAATTAAGTATGATCATCGATCACAAATAAGTAGGTATCTACCTATTTATCTAGGTTCCTAAATATTTTTGTCAAAGCACCTACTTAGCTAAAATGTAATGTAAGTAATCGAATTGAATATTGCATATATTTTTTACGACATTAAAGACATGTTTTCTTTCTGTTTATTTATTACTAGCGACCCGCCCCGGCTTCGCACGGTTTTATTAAACGTAAAAACCTTCCTCTTGAATCACTCTATCTATTAAAAAAAACCGCATCAAAATCCGTTGCGTAGTTTTAAAGATTTAAGCGTTCAAAGGGACATAATGACATAGGGACAGAGAAAGCGACTTTATTTTATACTATGTAGTGATTAAAACCAACATTATGATCCGAACGAAGCATACAAAGGGACATAGGGATATAGGGACAGAGAAACCGACTTTGTTTTATACTGTGTAGTGAAGTAACTACCTACAAAAATGTTACATACCTATATACTCAGTAGAACCTACCTACATAATTGTACGTTAGTTGCATAACATTTTCTAGGCAGGGTGGAAGGCATTCAAATAGAATTATTAGACTTGATTTGATGTCAGATAAAAGTAATAATTACACTATTTTTAACATTTTTATTTTATCTTTTCTGTAGGTATACCAGTATTATAACTGTTCACTGGTTTTTATCGCGTATAATTATTAGGTACCTTTTTTAGATTTTCTGATTGTCATTTCACAGAAATACCTTTATTGAGTAGGTTTACTTACTGAATAATAATATATTATGCTATTTTATACTTACTCAACAAAAGAAAAAACAAGTTCACTTACGGAAAGGAATAGGCAATGGAGTAGGTAGTATCTACACAGAGTCGATAATATCTCCAAAAAATATTATCGACATTTTTTTATCAAATTTTTTTCTTCAAAATTATTTATTTAGTTCCTTACACATAAATACGTAAATACAGTCCATTATATGATTTTGAAATCCCGGGGTTTAAAATCATTATTATCATCTCGGTTTTGTAGAGGAGATTGGTATCCACACTCGAATTTTAGGTAAGTAAATGTACCTATTCTGCCTATCGTCCCCTTGAGCCTTTGACATGTAAAAATACCTATGTATTACAGTTAGGTAACGTTACAGTATGCCTTGCCTACCTATATCATAAATAAATTCTAGAATCTAGCTACTTAAACAGGGTTACTTGAAGGTTGACCTGATCCTTTCAGGACGTGATACATAGTAGGGTTCAGTACACACACTTTTGACTCTGAGGCACCCTGATCTAAAGCTGACCGTCTTCGAGATTATTTGAGTTTTCGATGTTTTTGATGAAAGTCTCACCCTGAAGTCGAAGAATTACGATATTTTCTAAATTAAGTATACATCTTTTTGTAGATTTTCAGCGTTCTTTTGTAAAGCCTGAATCACTTAATTAGAATAGCCTTTGAAAAATAGGGTTTTCGCTAGAGCCGCAGGCCCTTTAAATCTTAAAAAGTCACTAGTTTAATAAAACCAGCCAAGTGCGACCCACACACGCATGGTCCCGTACAAAACTTTTTTGCAAAATGAACGTTAAATGGACTTTTTTGATGGATTAAAAAAATAGCAAAAAGTCAATATATTATGACGCGTTTACCAGATCAAGTACTAACCACGTCCAACGTAGCCTAATTTTGGTGATCGGTATGGTTATTTTTTTCTAATACAGTAATAATTTGTTAAATATCCTGTCAAAAAATGAACTATCTACCTATTAAGGTTCAAGAGATACGAGTACATCCTTGAAAAACGTAGAGTAAAATTAGCCAAAAATCAAGTTTTTTAGATAGTCCCGTATAATTTCAAACATTATTAATAACTAGCAGCACCACGCGGTTTCACCTGCGTAAATCCCGTTCCAGTGGGAATTCCGGGATAAAATATAGCCTATGTGTTATTCCAGAATATAATCTATCTCTGTGCCAAATTTCATCCATTACCGTTCAGTAGGTTTTGTGTGAAAGAGTAACAAACACCCATATATTATACATCCATACTTACAAACTTTTGCGTTTATAATATTAGTAGGATAAACAACTGACTGTCGATGTATTATTGTTTTTACAGTTAACCTTGCTGTTGACACACTGACAAAAATTGAAGATGCTACCGCCTCTACTGTTGGTAAGTTTTAGAAGTTTAAGACAACAGTTGAGATGTAACTGAGCATGTTTTTGGTCCATGTCACATATATATATACATGTTTTATTATTTCAATATATTTACTTTTCTCTCCCAATAAAAGCTTAGTGTCTATAGAACATAGAGCATATTGTGTACACAAATATTTATATTAATGTAAACATTATAAGGTACATTTTGACACAAAGAATGTAATACATATCTACAAAAAATTGGGAGAGTATGAGGCTCAGATCACATTCTACTTTATAACACAAAACACACACATACACACGAGTTTTGTTTTTAATAACATGTTTTCGTTTCATTTAGGGAACTTTAAATTTGCTGATTATGTTATCTTTAGGTAGGTACATTTAAAATTTCTAGCAAAAAATATTAATAATAGGTTTAATTGAGCGGGACCCTGCATAGTACCGATGTTACATGTCGTGAATTATTTTATTATTTTGAAAGCCTTTTTTATTTTTCCTAGCAGAAAACACATCACCAGACACTCCTAATTTAGAAAACAACAGTACAGAAGGTAAGTGATGAGTTAACCAAAAAGATTGATTTGTGCTTTAGAAATAATGAATCATCTTATTCGTTTAGTTTCAGAATATAATAGCAATGAAATGGCGCCAACAAGCTTGAATCCTAATGCTCTATCTTTTGCTTCGGTGTCTCGAACCAACACCTCAGAAGCGACAAGTGATAATAGACCCACCAGACCCTCACCACGCCCTAGGAACAGCATGCCTAAAGTAGATTACTGGACGGATCAAATAAAAAATATCTTCGCAAGCTATTCAGATGGCAATAGGGTTCTTATCATCATGCGGGGTGCTCCTGGGTGCGGTAAATCCTACCTAGCCAAAGTTATAGTAGAATCTACGGTTGGAACGTCTAATCCGAATAACTTTAAAAATCATATCTTCTCGTCTGATGATTTTATGGTTGTGGGTGGGACATATCATTACGACAAAAACCGGATTAGTGAAGTGCACATGAAAAACCAATCGCATGTGCATAAGGCACTTAGTGAAGGTAGAAGTCCAGTCGTTGTTGATAACACTAACATGTCTGCCTGGGAGATGTATCCCTATGTACGCGATGGAGTCAGGAATGGGTACATTATAGAAGTCGTGGAGCCATGTAATCCTTGGTCACGAATACCTTCGCAACTTGCGAAACGCACCGTCCACGGAGTACCTCAAGATAAAATACAACAAATGTTAAAAAACTATGAAGGTAGTTTCAGCGGTGAATCACTTATAAAAAACTTCAATTTACAGTACCCTGTAAATATGACGCCGCCTGTGAAAAGAAACAAACCCCCATATCAGTCATTACTACCACCCGTGCGTCGTAAAGATAAAGAGAAAACCATTCATAAAATGAAGACAGATTCAAATAATCCTCAAAGAGTCAATAATTCACCAAGTCTTCCAGTTACTGAAAATCTTTTAAAGTGTAAGTCAAACAACACCGAAACAACAAACAATGTTGCAGAAGGCGAAGCTAGTAGTCAGTTACTGCAGAAACTTTCTATAGAAGATAAAAAACTGGATGAACTGCTAAAAGTAGAAACTGAATGGGATAATGGAGACGGTTGGGAAATACCTCAGGCACAGAGCTCGGGTTTGCCAAATAGCAAACCAAATATGGTTGTGGTTCCCAAACCGCAACGGTCGAAAATTAATGAGGTCTCTAATGAATTTATCGAACCGTCAATGCTAAAAGATAATTGGATTGATAATATGCCTTCAGAAACACCTTCGAATTGCAACATAGCATCGCCTAGAAGTAGATCTCAAAATCAAGGGCCAATTGAAATAATGTGTAAAACTGAAAACAATTCCAACGAGGATACAGGCAACACTCATAATGCAGTGTCTGGATCTGATGTTGAAATGCCAAATCCGAAGAATAGTCTAAAGGAAACAAGCAAAAACGAAAATATAAATACAACACCGACAGTGAAAGGTAGATGTATCTACGAAGAAAAACACTTCAAGCAATTGAGAAAAATGTTCAAAAATATTTCACGTGCTGTATTACGTGAAATTTTTGATAACTGCGCCGGAGACGTTGACTGGGCTTGCTCCATTGTCTTAGATCAACATAATAATTTGGAAGGACTAGGTAATGAGCAGTCTGATTCTGAAGATGACGAAGAAGTAGATTGTCCATGTGAGTGCGACAAGCCTCCTGACATTAAAATTCCAGATACTTTAAATAAAACCCTGCCTACTTCGGATAGTATTTCACCGAATGAAACCCCTTTGATAAAGAAAAAAATAAAAAAAGATAAAGTTTTGACAGATGACACTATTCAGATTAAAAAACAGATTGAAAATACTGTGAAGATATCAGAGCATCATTATAGTCAACATTATTTAAATATGCGACGGCGGTTTGATGACAAAAGTCCAAATGATATGGCCAGCACTTCAAACAGTCCGGGAACAAGTGCGCTAGCTACAAGTGGTTTAGACGCAGTACCGAGCACTTCTAGTGCAGTGAAGGAAGAATATCCTCTTAACGAGGATGATGAATATGACGATGATTACGGTGATATGAGTGGAAGTGATGAAGAAATGGTCAAAAACGTTACCGTAAATATCGGAATGGACTTCGTTCGACAACTTGACAAACTGTACAACAGAAAAGACTTTGAATACCCAGAAGGTTTTAAGTCAGAATTGAGTATCCCTACCAGAATATTGGATGAGCTCAATGCTCTTTGGATAGAAGCCATAACATTTCAAATGGACAAAGTTTATTCCCAAAAAGATGAAATGATTAAACAGGACGAAGAGTTTGCAAGGTGAGCCATATTTGTTTTAATAATGTCTACGCGCGACTTTCACGCACTTAAATTATAGGCTATATTATATTCTTTCCCGAGACATAATCTATGCCCCTGAAAAATTAAGTAACATTCGTTCAGCTGTTTAGACGTGAAAATTACTTGAGAATTTAAGTATTAGTAGGATTTTTGCAACAAAATTTTGCGTCATGTTATGTTATTCTGACGTGTTGTTAACTTATCGAATTCTGCTTGTTATTGGTCGCCTTACTATTTTTGTTACTAATAAAATGCGAGAAAATACCTTGGGGAAACTTGGAAACATAAGTCGCTAGGGGCTGCAGCTTTGCGACATAATTTAATCTAGCTTTTTTCGGGATCTAGTTTTGATGTTAGAAATCACTTCTTAATGCACACTGCAATGGACATTGCATTAGCTGTCAATCATCAAGGCCTTGTAGCAAAGCGACTGATTTTACAATAAATTTCGGTAAATGCCTCTGCGAAAAAGATTTGTAAGTACAGTTCAGAAATTATGCTTCGCCTTATCAAAATCTATCTAATCGGTTCATCCAAGGTTAAATCTTTTAATCGACATTATATCAGAATATGCGTCGTAGAGTAGTTATGACTACTGAAATCCTTACTTATTATGTTATAAACGCGAAAGTTTGTATGGATGTTTGTTCCACTTTCACGAAAAACTAATGAATGGATCGTTCTAAAATTTTTATAGACAGTTCTAGCCGCGGAAGAACACATTAACATCCATAGCATCCCATAAATCAGTTCCCATGGAATAGAAATAGCCTTGAGACGTTTCCACAGAATGTTCCTTAGAATGAAAAACGCATTTGTTGTGCATGCGAAGCCGCGGACAAATACTAGTAAAACAAATAAGAGTGAAAATATTTTAAAAAATAACTTCGATAACAGGGTATTGTGTGATGTATTGTTTGTTTCAAATATGTAGGTTCAAGCATTTTGTTTAGTTTTTGATAACACTGAGTCAATGTGTAAGAAAGTAATCAGCTTGTATTTTTATTATCTTTAAGCTTAAACTTGTTTAAATAAACAATCGAAATAGAGACGAAAATTTGTAGATATTCTGAGAAATAAAAATGGTCGCAGCGACAATCGGTATCTCTTAAACTCGTCGATTAATCTATACTAATAGTAGAAAGAGGAAAAAATTGTTTGTTTGTTTGAATTGTATAGGCCCACTGACCTGTATCTATACAAGTACGCTGGACCTATGATAAGCCGCGCTTTATTGAGGCGATTTGATTTTCGCCATTTTGGCGCTGATCGTAGAAGTGGGTGGGAAAGGAACTAATAATAGAGATGGGACAATGAGATAAAATACATCGATAAGACATTTCCGACGACGAGTTGTATAATTAATTGTACTAGGTAATATTATAAAGCTGACTAGTTTGATTGTTAGGTTGAACGCTCAAATCTCAGAAACTGCTAGTCTTAGGATAAGCCGAAGCCGGACTAACGGGTATTTAGTACCTATGTGGTTAGCTAGATCCAAAAATTAACAGGGAACGTTTATTAAATAGAAATGTATTTTTTTCAGGATGGAGTGGAATAGGTAAGGTATTTATAGAAAATAAAAATACACTACTGGAAAAAATTAAGGGATCAAAAAAAATTCCAAATTTTTCGGTAGTTTTCAACAGGCCGTAACTTTGAGAGAAATGGTCGTACAGGAAATAAAAAAAAAGGAAATTGTAGCTCCAAGTGTCTAGTTTTTGGATTAGAACTTCAAAATTTTGTAGCCTCCGCGGTTTCTGAGTAATCGTAGAAAAACCAGCAACAAAAAATTCTCAAAATTTTTTTAGATTTTTTTTTGGTCTACGGGCGTGGAAAAAATTTTTTTAGCTTAACGACCATACTCGAACTCCATACTCGGATCGGATACTTTGTTCATTTAGCTTTAATTTCTTTTTTTAAACACCCTGATACGTCCACTCCTCGCTGAGATATCGGTCTTCAAATGGAAAAGGATCTTTTTGTCTTTGATTATCGATATCTCAGCAACCAATGATCGTACAGAAAGTTAAAGATGGGTTTCAAGAACTTGAATAAATTCCCCTTAACGACTGTCCATTGTTTTTTCGAAAAAAAAAATTTTTTCTTTCTGTCACATGAATTTGAAAATGCAACAAAAAAAGGGCTTTTGGTGGTTTTTTGGAAAATCAAGCGCTGGATCGTAAATATTGAGGAAACCACTAATGTTAAGTGTGCCTTTTACAGTTCAATATGTCCACAAAAACCCTACAAAGAATCAAATTAATCCAGCCAGCCGTTTTTTTGTTTCACTTGATCGAATTTTTGAAAAAATTAAAGTATCATGTTTTTTGCTCTGAAAAGCTCATAATTTTTAAAAATGAGAAAAAAAATTGTTTTTCCGACCTTTTTCCACATTTTTGTTCCAGAAAGTGCTTAAATTTTCAAAAAAAAAAAAAATTCAAAAAAAAATTTTTTTTTTTAATTTTTTCTCTTGAAAAGTTTAAGAAAACAATTACCGCCGGCATTAGCGTTATCCACAGCGTACCACGTGGAGGTCGCGCGGTCGGATTTACGCTTCTGTGTGTGTGTGTGTGTGTGTGTGTGTGTGTGTGTGTATGTGTGTGTGTGTGTGTGTGTGTGTGTGTGTGTTGTGTAAGGTGTTTCAGGAGAATTGAGACCCGGTGGCTCGTCAGTTTTAAATTTTTTTTTTGAATTTTTTTTTTTTTTGAAAATTTAAGCACTTTCTGGAACAAAAATGTGGAAAAAGCTCGGAAAAACAATTTTTTTTTCTCATTTTTAAAAATTATGAGCTTTTCAGAGCAAAAAACATGATCCTTTAATTTTTTCAAAAATTCGATCAAGTGAAACAAAAAAACGGCTGGCTGGATTAATTTGATTCTTTGTAGGGTTTTTGTGGACATATTGAACTGTAAAAGGCACACTTAACATTAGTGGTTTCCTCAATATTTACGATCCAGCGCTTGATTTTCCAAAAAACCACCAAAAGCCCTTTTTTTGTTGCATTTTCAAATTCATGTGACAGAAAGAAAAAATTTTTTTTTCGAAAAAACAATGGACAGTCGTTAAGGGGAATTTATTCAAGTTCTTGAAACCCATCTTTAACTTTCTGTACGATCATTGGTTGCTGAGATATCGATAATCAAAGACAAAAAGATCCTTTTCCATTTGAAGACCGATATCTCAGCGAGGAGTGGACGTATCAGGGTGTTTAAAAAAAGAAATTAAAGCTAAATGAACAAAGTATCCGATCCTTATGGTGGTTAAGCTAAAAAAAATTTTTCCACGCCCGTAGACCAAAAAAAAAAATTAAAAAATTTTGAGAATTATTTTGTTGCTGGTTTTTCTACGATTACTCAGAAACCGCGGAGGCTACAAAATTTTGAAGTTCTAATCCAAAAACTAGACACTTGGAGCTACAATTTCCTTTTTTTTTATTTCCTGTACGACCATTTCTCTCAAAGTTACGGCCTGTTGAAAACTACCGAAAAATTTGGAATTTTTTTTTGATCCCTTAATTTTGTTCCAGTAGTTTATATGTACAATCCTTTAATATTTTTTATTAGTTTCCGTCATCATTTACATAGTTACATAGGTAACATAATAAAATTATCGTACTTTGCGTTTAACAGGGAAATTTGAATTATTTTCGTAAATGTTAGACATCACTACAAAATTACACTAAACATATCATTGAATAGAAGAATAATTTTTGTCAGACAGTGTGACTAAATAACATAATCTCCGAATAGACTTTATTACTTAAGGTAATACAATTAATTTTTCCTCCATACAAACGTAGAAAGCTAATTACTCCGCCGTAGTCTTGATTTTATCAAAGAATTTTTAACTCTCTGCAATGCTTTTTTGGATGACCTTTTGCAACCACCTTTTCATGTGTTAGAGGACAACTAGATTGTAGCTTAGACCTTGCCTTCTTTGAAGCAATACTCTGTTGCGGGTTGGAACTTGTGCTTCGACGCTTTCGACCTAGAAACAAAATTTTTGTTTATCAAAAACTAAACCACAAATGAAAAGTAAAAATATATCAGTATACTGTTTTATAGCGCATTCTTGAAATAATTTACATACAAGGAACATGACGTGGTCCTTATTTTATTGATTAAGTACTTACCACTCAAGTTGGTATTATTCTGATCCATAATTAATGTTCTTTTTACATCAACAGGTATTGTCTTAGGTACAGGGGGTGTCTTATGTCCGTCGAAAACCTGTGAATTATTAAAAAATGATATGTATTTGATAATAAAAATCGGTCATCGGCGAATTACGTTCTTGAAAGTAAATAGATATCATTAGCAAAAATATCGATAAGTTTTATCGACAGGTAACTTTGACAGCACTATTAAACTTTATTGTTGATAAAAAACTGGTAATATGAAGATAAATATGTTATAATTACGTATAATAATGAAGATAAGTTTAATTTGTTGAATATTAGCCGAAGATAAGCCGTAAATTCACTTACTTGTGGAATGGAACTCCACTTCCCTTCTGGTAACGAGTTTTGCATAACTCACACTCTTTCATAGTTTACCTATGAATGCCCACCACTTATTTATGTATGAACTAAATAAATAAGACACAACAAACAAGCTAAATCGCGTTAAACTACCAAAAACACTTTAAAAACACGGGAGATATACAAACGAGACAACGGCCATTTGTCAGTTACGTCAGATTTAGTTGTCTTCCCACGCATTGGGAAGCTTCAAATAGGCACATTCAAGAGCTGTCATTTCAAAGGGTATCAGAGGTCCAGCGTACTTGTATATATAGAGGTCAGTGTATAGGCCTGAAACTACTGAATCGATTTGAAAAATTCTTTCACCATTAGAATCCTAAGTTATCGCTGATGAACATAGGTGATAGTATTTACCCATGCGAAGCTGAGACGGGCCGCTAGTTTAATCATAAGTAGAATAATACTTAACTTTAAAATAACTCGACTTCTGCACTATAATATGTCTTGCGCTCAGGGTCTCCATTGAAACCGCTCAGGTTACCGTGGCAAGAATTCTATCAGACAAATATCGCCAGATCAGGAAAATACAATACCTACAACCTAAACCACAGTAAAGAAAAATAGGATCAATAAAACGACTCATACAAAACAGTTGTACAATGGGCGGCCTTATCGCTTAGATCGATTTTTTCTAGACCTTTCTTCCAATACCTGAAAATAATACTCGAAACGCTTTTTGTATTTGTCTGAGGAAAATTCAAATAATTTTGATAGGGCGCGAGCTAGCTTAGCTTTCAAGTCAACAGCTGTGCTTTTTCTTGTGTTATATTACATTCTATTAATATATTAAATACTAGTTGTAATTTTTCTATTCCTTTGCTTGTAATTTTCGTTGTTAATAAAGATTATTTTTCTATTAATATATTGTATTTAATATTGTTCCAGGAAACTTGCACTTGAGATGCAGTTAGAGTCAGGGGGATCAGGGGGTTCCCAAGAAAATGAGGATTCTGTTCCATTGGAACCTAAAACACTTAGCTTGAAAGAGCTCATGGCTGATGAATACGCGTTTTCATATTACGAGAAGCAAGTTAAGGAGGAATGGAAGAGCAAAGAGCCTCAGGATTTGGCCGCTCAGATGACGAGGAAGAAGTTGTATGAGCTCTTCCCAGACGTTGGACAAGATACGCTGTCCGAAATGCTTATCGCTCATGGAAACAGCTTTGATAACACTGTTGAGGTGAGATCTGCTTCAATAAAATATCACACAGATATTATTTTAGACCTTGTATACTCTGGAGTCTGTAGTCGATCAGCGAGCAATGGAAAGAGCTATGCTCGGAGTTTCTCTGAAGGATAGGATTCGTAATGAATACATTTGACAGAGAACCAAGGTTATCGACATAGTTCAAAGAATTAGCAAGCAGAAGTGCCAGTGCCGGCCTTATCTCGCGAAGAACCGACAACCGTTGATGTATACGTAGTGTAGAACGCCCTACGGCCAGGTGGGATGACGATTTGCGAAAGACTGCTGGCAGATGCTGGATGCGTCAAGCTGAAGACAGGGCGCTATGACGCTTATTAGGGGAAACCCATGTTCAGCAGTGGACTGATATAGGCTGATGATGATCCTCTGGAGTGCCCAAATATGGCATTTCATTCCAAAAAATTTTCAACCGCGACGTCTTTGGATTTTGTAGAGGAACTTTTACATTATGGTGTGGTTAGAAAAGTGTTGAAATGATTCAATTAATAACGCAGAGTTGGAGCTACTGGCAATATGTTTTTAGTGGCTTTTTGTTTAACATTACTAATCTGTTTTTATTCCTAGGTGCTGATGATTTCCACTGGACAGGATCACTTTTTGGACCAGCCAAATGGAATCAATAAGTTCGTCATGCATAAAGAAAAGGAGAACAAAGAAAAGTTATACCAAGCCGAAGAAAAAGAAGTAAGATTATTTGAAGAAATTAGACTAGTAGAAATTAGGAATTGAGTTAATGAACAATAATAAACTTTTTAATTTGACTTGATGAATATGTTTAGTTTCAGACATAAAGTTATGTGACTGTTGATGGTACTATAAAATACTAATTTGAGTCTATTCTATGATTTTTAATTTCTTTATTAAAATAAAACTAGTTTACGTTTACTATAAAATATAAAATTAGTTTAAGTTTACTCCGTTAAAAGACTATCAAGTACAATCTTTGAAAAAATTCCTTTTACCTTTAGAAACAAAAAAAATACTTCATCAAGAGCAGTCGTAGAGTTAATGATGAAAAAAAAATTTTTATCTGTGCGCCGTTTAAATTTAATTATGAATGAATATAAAATCGTCGCAAGAGAAGTACTTTGTAAAAACTTTTTTGAACTTTTACTCTTAAAAGTGTTTTTTGTTTTGTAAAAAAATTATACAGACCATGTTTTTGTTTTATTTTCAGTTGCTCAGTATACAAGAATACCCATATCTTATAAAACCTGGCGAAGAACAAACTGAAATTACCCTAGACTATGTCGAGGACATGAGGAAAAAGGCCCATGAATTTATAAACAATAGGGAAAAGTAAGTTTTTATACAGGGTCCCACTTAAAAAGCCACCCAGAATAACCCCTCACGGCTTTATACACAGGAGGAAGACATTATAAATGGGAAGGATTATGTGAATTGATAATCATATACAGGGTGTAATCGTTAAGTGTGCACAGGCGATTATTCCGTAACTATTGCAGATATCAAAAAACTTTAAACTGATATCGAAAGTAATTTACCTAATGAGTAAAATGACATTAATAACTTTTTAAAAATAAAACGAGAACTATCCAAAAAAATTACATTAATCACTCAAAGCATATGTTCGAAGTGACGTCCTCCTTGTGCAATACAATGACGAGCTCTATTTACAGTTTCTAAATGAACTTTCCTTAACATTTGCGGAGTAATTAAAGCAATTGCACGACGTACACGATTCTGTAACTCTTCTAGGCTGTGTACTCTCTCAGCGTACACGTGGTCTTTGACAAATCCCCATAGGAAGAAATCACAAGGCGTGAGATCCGGGGATCTGGCAGGCCAAGGGGTTGCACTATTATTGGCTATTAAGCCATTATAATTGTTTCGTAAGAAATTCATTACAACATTTGTATTATGTGCAGGTGCTCCATCTTGTTGAAAAATTATCGACCTTCTTTCATCGTCTGGAATTGGTTCTAAGAGACTTGGCATATCGTTTTGTACAAAGGAGAAATATCTCTGTCCATTTAAGGTTCCACTGTAAAAATATGGCCCAATGATCCGATCTCCAAGAATACCACACCACACATTAATTGAGAATCGCACCTGAGCTCTAACTTCAGTAGTTAAGCGAGGATTGTCAATTGACCAATAATGCGAGTTTTTTCTATTGTAAATGCCGCAGTTTGAAACATTACTTTCATCGGTCCATAAAATTGACCTTACATTGACATAATTATTGACTAGCCAATTGCAATAGACCAGCCGACGAGCAGGATCATCATTGTGCAGCGTTTGAGTAGGTTTTATCTTAAATGCTTTGAAGTTGTGTTTTTTTAATAACTTGTGTACATAATTGTGGGACACTGGAAATGATCGGGCCACTGAACGCGTTGATTCTTGTGGATTATCTACTACGTAGTTAATAATATTGTTATCTAAGTCATTATCAAATTCCGGAGCTCTTGTTCTCGAACCTTTTTTTCTGTTAAAAGATCCATAATTTATCAAATTGTTATCCAACTTACGTAAATACGTACCAGAAGGAACTTCTCTATCTGGGTACTCTCTTCTGTAGGCGATAATGGCCGCCCTATTGTTACAATCATGTTTGTAGTACATTTTTAACATGTCCCTCTTTTCTGTATTGGAATATGCCATTTTTCAATCAATAAATGCAACAATCACGATTATTAACGCAAATTGAAAAATACAATAAATTGGCGGGAACGAGAACCCGCGATAAAGAATTTGAATTTAGAACGAACACCAAAGAGTATCTTTCTTTTTGTTTTAATTTAGTATGTTGCTTTTCAGCTAGTTCAAATCAATACAATATTGAAACAAGGTTTATTATAAATTTGAAGTGGTAAGATAATTAATCTACACGTGTATCTACTTGAAATTCATTAATACCTTCATATTGTACATATGTAATTATAAAATGACAAGGGTAAAATGAGTAGGTACTATTCCACTTAAAATAAGGAAACTAAAACCTTTCTACTATCTCATACTAAATGTATGGGAGTGATTAATGTATTTTTTTTGGATATTTCTCGTTTTATTTTTAAAAAGTTATTAATGTCATTTTACTCATTAGGTAAAGTACTTTCGATATCAGTTTAAAGTTTTTTGATATCTGCAATAGTTACGGAATAATCGCCTGTGCACACTTAACGATTACACCCTGTATACTGATCTTTCATTGACACATAAATTCCTATCAGCGCCCTGGTATCCAAGGACGCCATTGCAGCCCCTTACCATCTAGAAAATGTATAGTTTTAATCATTTATTTCTCATGCCATAGCACATTACATTGCACAATAATTTAAAATAATACGTGGATACTAATACTACTAATAATACTAAAGGTAATAAGTACTAACAAACCAAAAATATTTTCTCATAGGGTGCCATTCTAAAAATTGTGGTCTGACAAATTATCCTTTACATCTAAGTGTGCTCTTTCTGTGACGTGTTTTTAAGGCGCAAATAGGAGGTAACTTGCGCCACTTATCCTACTAATATTATAAACGCGAAAGTTTGTATGGATGGTTGGATGTTTGTTACTATTTCACGCAAAAACTACTGAACGGATATGGATGAAATTTGGCACAGAGATAATTATATCATATAATTACGTTACAAAAAAAATCCAAAAATCATCAGTTATATAATCAGGTATACCTATCATAAGTTTTATTAATGCTTAATGTAGTATTTTTTTTATTGTCTATTTAAGGAAGAGATAAGTACGAAGTTGCTATCGGTGGCCACCAAACTCTGTTTTCGTATCTCTCCTTATAATAGACGAAATAAAATTACTACATAATATGAATTAAAAAAGCTTATAATAGTTTTTCCGGATTATGATAATAGATATTTAGTGATCTGCTAATGCTATGTGAATTGTCCAGCATTATTTGTTTATGTCAAAATAAACGCGTCTATTCAGGGTCCTTGCCATTTGAGTTTAAGAGCTAGCGCGCACTGGTGACTTTTGTCAGCGTGACTGTTTTGTCACTCTTATCAAGTCCGTAGATATGTATGGAGATGCGCGCATGTTACGACGTGACAACTGGGTGATATTTCACACCATCTCCATACATATCCACGGACTTGATAAGAGTGACAGTCACGCTGACAAAAGTCACCAGTGCGCGCTAGCTCTAACAGTGTTCTCTTTATTTGGATTTCCGGAATCACAACATCTTTATTCACTTCAGAAGTACTACTTATACATTATTTCTTGTAAACTTTTTCTTTGTACCTAATTTTATTACTAATAAATCATTTTAGTTTCTTGTAAGGAGGTATTTGCAATATGCCATAGTACAATACAATACAAAAAGTGTTGTTTGTTTACTAACATAAGAGCCGTAAGTTGGGTTTGACGATAGTTTATCCAGACGTGATTGTGACGTTTAGTTTTATCTTTTGGATTTGGTAGAGCGCCTCTGTCGTGCAAAAAGGGAACTACGTCTATTCTATACAAAAATGAAACGTCATGATGACGAAGTCTCGATACTGTTGTCAGAATAAACTGGCTCAGGGCATGTCACTATTATATCAAACACAAACAAAATACACTAACACAAAATAAACACTACAAATATAGCTTCATATTATATTTATTTTTTAACTCTGACGCTAAATTTAAATTGATATTTATTGATTTATTATTGGTATTGATATTAACTATATAACTATCTGCAGATGGCTTAATTGTTGCATGTTTATTTTTATAATTTTACCTGATGTACTCTTGTAAAAATGTTTCTTTAAAAACAAAGCTAAAGGACTATCACTAATGACCTCAGTAACATAGTGGGCGGAGGTCCGCCTACGACGCCAGAGGTTGCGGATTCGATTTATGCCTTGGGACAAATGTTTGTTCTATCTGCAAATATGTGTTCTGAGTGTTAAAAGATCTATCTACATATAGATACAAGATAACTGTACATTACACTAGCACTACTAGTACCCATAACACAAGCTCTGCTTAGCTACGGGCTAGATGATGCTGAGTGGATTGTCAAGCCTTATTTATTAAGGTATTTATCATTTGCATAGTTTATCGACCGATAGGATTAATTAAAAAACATCCATCTATGCAATGTATTGTATTAAGTTTATCCGCGAATTACGGAAGCCACAGACGACGGTTTTAAAAAAAACCAAAAACTTTTAAACTAATTTATTAAGTAAAGATATTACAATGATCGTAATTTATAACTAAAGAATCTACACTCGGTCGATGTGATTACCAAGTATAGAATGACGTGACCGGAACGCAGTTGGGGCACGTTGAGGGAAAGACGTCATTGCTGACTCTGCAGTCGACCGACACAATGGATGTTGCAACGCGAGCCACCGCTGCAGATTAGGTGCATAGTTCGTATGTAACACCTCCATCCTCAGAGCAGCAACTATTTGAGTACGTTGAGCGAGAATGTTGCTGGAGCAGCCTCCCGGGGTGTAGATCTGTCAGGAACGGCGTATGTGTGCTCCGAAGTATGTCTTGTCTCGTTTGATGGCTTCTCAATCGTAATTAGCTTGGAACGTTTTCTATGACGTCGTATTACGATGATGATAACAAGTACAGCTGCACCGAATAGTGACATGTAGAGTGGTAGAGTCGTGTGATAAAATGTACCATCTGTTGGTTTTAAATCTAATGGGCACTGAAGTAGAATCTTGTCCTCTAAGTGGTGAAGGCCATTGAGATTGGTTGTAGTCAATTTGAGATGAGGGATGCTGGGGTTTTCCTCGATGGTGAAGTTTCTTGGGATTTCCATTATCTTCAGCGGCTGTCCCTTTACTTGGTCATTTATGTTAATGATGAAGAACTCGTTGGTGTGAAGAGAACATTTGTGTGGGATAGTGGCGAGATAACTTCCGTATAGAGTGATGAATTCTTGACGTCCGCATTGTAATTTTGTTCTAGTCGGTCGAGGAAAGATAAGGGTATAGTGTTGGTCATCTAACTGCTCCATGGCTTCCTTCATGAGTGTGATTTTAGTTGGCTGGCATGACGTGTCCAGGGATTGATGAATGATGAGATTCTGGATACAGTCAGGATGTTCTTTGGGCTGGTGGTTGATGCTTTCTTCGCAGAGATGATGTTGATTGAACTTCGGGCATTCAGCCTCCATGTACATGAAAGCTTTCCCGTCGGTTGCCAGGAAAGGATATGAAGGAATAAAGGTTTGGTTAAGTTTGTTCGGGACAATGGATAGTTTGTAAAAATCAAAACTACTTGGAGAAACTATTGGGAATTTAAATATGATAACTAATCTTTTCCCTACAAAATAAGAGCCTGGTTTTATGATAGTATAATATTCACGTAAGTCATCGTCAAGTACCTCACTTTTACTATAGATAGTCTTAAGCTTATCTACCATACTTTCTAAATTATTTATTCCTAACATACTATGATGTGTGCTCGATGCACGTACAAATGCTAATATATTTTCTATCCTATTTAACTCTAAAGATAAATCATCAGTGTTTTCACTAATGATAGCTAAAAGCTGCGCAAACTTTGCGTATTTTGAGAGACTTGTCTCAGCATAAGCATTACTATCTAAAATTAATCCTAATGTCCTATTTATCTTCTCCTGATTTTCTGCAATACTCGCAATTATCTGGCTACATTGGGCCATCCAGTCCTTGTTAAGGCTAATATGATCATTGAACTCAGATAACATCTTATGTTCATTACCTTCAAGTATCTTAATTGCATTATCATAACGCGCCGCATCTGAATGATCCAGGTTACCAGTAACGCTTTTAATTATAGATCCTAGACCATCAATTAGACCTCTTTTGACGCGATTAGGCTCTAAACCTTTCAGTTGGACATTTATTTTATTAAGTTTTTTAGAGAGATGATCAAGCTGTATTTCGTAAACGTCTAGAGTGTTATTTTCTAATTTAGTCCTAAAATAGATAATCTGTTCGCGAATAGAGTCAACCTGATGTTCTAAGTCCGTTAGATCTATATACTGTAGGAAGGAATGATAGTGGGTGATAAGTTTGGCTTGACCAAGTTTGAAGGGAAGAAGTCCTGGTCCATTGTCAAGGCTCTCAAGTCTTATCTCCACTGCCGCCGTCAGATGCAGTATCAGTAATAGTCGAATCCTGTAACAATTGGGACTTCTTAGGAACTCGCTTGAGGCGATTTTTAGCGACGGGTCCCTTCTTTTTAGACGTATAGATGTGGATTGGGAGGTCAGCTAGAACGTTATCTTTAGTGTACCGTGGTGCTAGCTTCTGCCTTGCAGCAAAAGGATTTTTAACAAACACTTGCTGGCCTGGTTCATATCGTACTTCAGGTTCTCGATTTTTATTCCTGTTAGTCATCATAGTAGTACGGTCAGTAGTAGTTATTTGGTTGATTGCCTCATAGACAGTCTGCATTTGCTCTCGATGTGTCAAGATGTACTGTTGCATGAGGTGTTCTGTCAAGTCAATGTCAAGAGGGTCCCTAGGGTCAAAATGTCCTCGTACTATGTCATGGGGTCTACATTTGGTAAAACTGTGAATTGAACTGTTATATCCTAATATTGCGTAAGGCATTTAATTAACGATTGGTTCATTTTTATTTTTAATTTTAAGTATTCTCAAATGCTCTAATAGCGTGGAGTGGAAACGTTCAACTATTCCGTTATCATTTGGTGAGTTAGGTAAGGTCCTATGGTGATTTACCTTATGTAATCGTGTAAACTCAGTAAACAGTTGGTTAGTAAATTCTGTACCATTGTCTGTACTAAGGTCAAGGGAAGTCCGTGATGTGTACAGAAAGTTAATAGTCCTTGTATGATACTAACTGCTGTACCATCCCTCAGGTGGTAAGCTTGACCATACTTAGAGAAAGAGTCTACGAAGGTCAAGTACTTTTCTGTCTGTGCTGTAAAAAGGTCCATATGCACTATCTCGAATGGTTTCGAAGCTGGAGGTACGATATTGAACTGAGGTCTTATAGGGTTCCTGTCATATTTACTTTGACCACAAATTGTACATTCATTTATGTACTTAGTTATGTCATCCTTCATCTTCGGCCAATAGTATCGCCGAGACAAAGCCAAGTAACATTCATTTATGCCTCTATGGTTGGTTTTTCCATCGTGATAATGCTTTATTATTTCCTGCTGTTTTAAATACTCCTTTACATCTTCTAGTTCAGTTTTTGCTAAAACTAAATTCATAGAAGAGCTTTTAAAGTGCTTTTGTATGACTCGGATGATATCGTACATACCTAGTGGGGGAGTAATCTTTAAAGCGGTCTTAATCTTGGGGTTCACGTATTCTTTGATGGCATTAACTACATCTTCTTCAAGAGTAGATTGCGAGATTTGTATAAAAGTTCGAGTATGTGTGTCAAAAGGTTTCGTCGCTGTAGTACGTCGTTTTATGTCACCTACGATTGTAAAGTAGATCTGTCTATGGAATTTATTAATAGGGTCGTCTGTTATCGGAATTTCAAGTATGGGATTTTCAGCAGAAGTATGTGCAGTGAGAGTATCAGAGTTAGAACGTTGAGATTGAGAATGATGGGCAACTAGTGAATCGATTTCCGAGAGGAAAGATTCAACCTCTTCATTATGTATCTCTACTCGGGACAAGGCATCTGCATTAGTATTTTTCTTTCCGGGTTTGTGTTTGACATGAAAATCATACTCGCTTAGCTTTAACTTCCATCGTGTGATCTTAGAGTTAGGTTTTTTCATGTTCATAGCCCACTGTAAAGGCTTATGATCACTCAAAACCGTGAATTTACGTCCAAATAAGTATGGCCGGAAGTACTTAGTGGCCCATACTATGGCTAAAAGCTCTTTCTCGATGGTAGAATAGTTAAGTTCATTATCGTTCAAAGTTCTAGACGCATAACAGATTGGTTTGTCTGAACCAACAGGTCCTTGAGAAAGTATGGCTCCTAGAGCCACGTTTGATGCGTCAGTCGTCAAAATAAATTCCTTAGTAAAGTCAGGATATTGTAGTATCGGGTCATTGGTCAGAAGTCGCTTACATGTCTCAAAGCATTCTACATAATCAGCGTCAAGGGTGATCTTATTCGCTTTCTTAAGGCATCTAGTCATAGGTTTAGTGATACGAGCGAAGTCAGGGATGAACTTCCTATAGTACCCTAGAAGTCCTAAAAACTGCTTGATTTCTTTACTGGTTTTTGGTAAAGGATATTTCTGAATTGCAACAATTTTGTCTGGGTTAGGTTTTATACCGTCTCTTCCTATGATATGGCCAAGGTAAGCTGTTTCTAATTGTAAAAACTCCGATTTATCCATTTGGATCTTAAAGTTGGACTCTCGTAACCTAGTAAAGACTTTTTCTAGGTTTATCATATGTTCTTGCAAGGATGTACTAAAGACGATTATGTCGTCGAGATAAACGAGGCAGATCTCGTTTTGCAGTCCTCTGAGGACGTTATCCATTACCCTTTGGAAGGTGGATGGAGAATTTTTTAATCCCATGGGCATTCTCAAAAATTCGAAATGCCCGTGTTCGACATTGAAGGCTGTCTTCTCAATGTCATTAGGGTTCATCTCTACCTGATAAAATCCGGAGGCAAGATCTAATGTGGTGAAATATTGACATCTACCTAATTTATCTAAAACGTCCGAGATGTTAGGTATGGGATATATATCGTCAATGGTTTTTTCATTTAATTTACGGAAATCTACCACTAATCTCCACTTCTGCTTACCAGAAGCATCAACTTTCTTTGGAACTACCCAGATAGGTGAGCTCCAGGCTGAGTCAGATGGTCGGATGATCCCTTGCTCCAACATCTTAGTAATCTGGCTCCTAACTTCTTCGCGATGTACGTAGGGGTACCTATAGCTTTTTGTAAAAACAGGTAATTCGTCTGTCGTCCTAATACTGTGCTTGATCTTGTTAGTGAAAGTTAGTGCCTCTCCTTCTATATAAAACACATCAGCAAACCGTCCACACAAAGTTTCTAAATTAGCTCGCTCTTCGGCGTTTAGATGTTTAGTCCTAAGATTCTGTAAAACCTTTTTTACTCTAGTGGGGTCCTGTTCGATTTCAAATCAAATCAAATCAAATCAAATAAGTTTATTTGTAACTTACAATACATATTAATTATTAGTTAGAGGAAATTAAAGACTAATATGTTAGAAAACTTACAGCAATTTCGGTTTTAACCTTAGAATATAGTTACAAAAAGGTCCCAACTCAGCATTTGCAGGTTTTATAAATTTAAAACCGGCGCTGGTTTTCTGTTGTGACCTATGGGACCGAGTTATCACAAGAATAAATAAAATAAAGCGAAGTGTTAACAATATTAAATTACAAGAATTAATAACTTAAACTAAATATCTAATTCTAGAATTCACTTATTATATAAACAATAAACATAAAATAAATTAAAAGAATAGTTTTGCACACTTATGTTAGATAGCACTCGTATCATGTTTGAGAGATTCCTGCTCCTTTTGCCAGTTTAGCAAAAAATGTTTTAATTTTAATTTAAAAGTATACTGACTCTTTAGGTTCCTTATGGGCGGTGGGATATTGTTCCAGCATTTCGATGCAGCGTAGCGGAAGCTTCCTCTAAAGGCCGCTGTCTTATGTGGCTGGGTTAGGAGCTGCATCGAAAGCTGGCGTCGTTCGCAGGATCTCAAACTAGAGGCTTCTTCAAACTTATCGTGTAGGTACATAGGGGCTTGATGCTTCATAATACCAAACATAAGACAGGCTAAATGAAGTTTTCGCCTATGCCTCATTTTGAGAAGAGACCTATCATTTAGGAAGCTCGAAACATGACCTCTATGCGGAATGTTGAAACAAAATCTGGCACATGAGTTTTGAACTCTTTGGATTAATCGGGCCGTTTTTTGTAAAAGTCGAGGACCAAAGACTATATCCGTGTAGTTTAGCTTTGAAAGAATAAGCGACTCTACCAATTGGATACGTACTTCTTCCGTCAGGTAGGGCCTCATCCTGTATATAATTTTTAATTTATAAAAGCAGGATTTAACCAAGTCGGCTATATGCTCTTCAAAACGCAGGTTACAGTCCATTTTCAAACCTAGATTGCGCGCTTTATACACTCTTTCGATGGGCTTATCCATAAGCATAATACTTGTGCTAGGAAGAGTGTTAGCTAGTTGACGTGGGCTACCAAACACTAAGTACTTTGTTTTATTTGGGTTGAGTAACAGACTGTTGTTTTTTGCCCACAGAGCAATGCTTGCAAGATCAGTATTAAGCTTAAGTATAGCGCCATCGATATCGGCTGGACAGCAAGAGATATATACTTGAATGTCATCTGCATATATGTGGTATCGGCAGTATTTGATGTGGGACTCTATGTCAGTAGAGTACAGTGCAAAAATTGTGGGTCCTAAGATAGAGCCCTGCGGCACGCCTCTATTTATTCCGACTGTCTCTGAAAAATGAGCCGTACCGTCACTGCGTGTTATTTTTACGTGCTGAGAGCGATTGCTGAGATAGCTAGTGAACCATTTCCTAGTGTTCTGATCAAAACCATAGTAGCCGAGCTTCGAAATTAGGAGATCGATATTAAGAGAGTCAAAAGCTCTAGAATAATCTAGAAGTACTAATAACGTTACCATCCCCCTATCTTGGGCGACAATAATGTTATCAGTCACATCTAGTAGAGCAGTGACCGTACTACGACCTTTTCTGAAACCAGATTGCACGTCCGGAAGTATTTGATTTCTTTCAAGAAAATCAGTTAACTGGAAGCTTACTACTTTTTCCAAAATTTTTGATATGCAAGGCAAGATACTTATGGGACGAAGGTCTTTAAGTTCTATCGGATTCGGTATTTTTGGAAGAGGTTGAACTATCGCCAACTTCCAAATGTTAGGGAAAGTGGATGTAGTTATAGAAGTGTTCACAATATGTTGAATGGTCTCTAAAGAATTAGGAAGCGTCATAATGAGCATATCCAAACTTATCAAGTCACTGCCTACGGCATTTGATTTTAAACGTTTTACGATTTTAAGAATTGTGTCTAAGCACACAGGCTCTAAACTAAATATTGCATCATTATAATTATTGAATTCAAAATATGTTAGTTGTGAAATTTGTATACTTATTGTACCTGGTATATTTATGAATTGATTATTTATTGCATCCGGGTCTTGAAAGTGCATAGGGAGCTCCTTATTATTGTCGGGCAAGAAGGTACTTTTAATGTTTTTCCAAAGTTGCCTGGGATATTTTATTTTATTGTTTATATTAAATTTAAAATATGCTTTTTTTTCAAAGAAGAGTGCCTGGTTAACAATTGATTTCATACTTTTATAGTAATCTTTTTTATTTGATGTTTTAACTTTATGATAATCCGATAGAGCTTCGTCACGTAATCGCATCATTTCTTTTATAGTGTCGGTGATCCACGGGTAAGAAGGTTTTTTTATGTTAATAGATTTTAGAGGTGCATGAAAGTCAAATAAAGACACAACCGTACTGGTAAATTTTTCCACCAAATTATTAACGTCCTCAAGTTTCAGGAACGCGTCCCATTCTATAGATCGTAAGTCTCTTTCAAAATCTTCCATCACGATACTTTTTATTGGTCTATAGGTTAATGTTTTAGGAATGGGCTTTACACGTTTTATATTAAATTCGCATACTATGAGACAGTGTCCATAGAGCCTGCCAACATGATCCAGTGTTATATTTCTAGCATGCAAATCCGTGCAAACCACATCAATAAGGGATTCTGACGTTTCTGTAAAATGTGTAGGTGAAGTCACCAATTGAGTCAAGCCAAGACATTCTAGGAATAAGTCAAACTTTGACTTTACTCTAATTTCGTTGAAATCACCTAATAAAATTATATGGTCATTTAAAGGTAGAGCGTTTATGCTATCTGTAAGTGCATCAAAAAACGTATCTACTTCCATCCATGGAGGTCTATACGCAGTTCCGATTACCATTTTTTTCCCACTACATGTAAAAGTGATCCACATTTGCTCTACCAGTGAGTGGTTTGGATCAACTGGGTGAGACCAAGTACGTGCATTTATACCCCGCTTTATGTAGAATCCCACACCTCCTCCACGCTTCCTCACACCGCACGGTCTCGGAGTATGACGAAGTCTATACGCTGGTAGGAACGGGGCTTTACCTTCCTCACCTACATTCAACCAGGTTTCATTAATTGCTAAGATATCTAGATCATAACGATTGACAGAAGCTACAAAATTATCTTGATTCGTGCATAAGGAACCTGGGTTAAATAGACCTATTCGAAGCAACTTACTAACCATTTTGAAAAACAAAGATAGGGATTTTGGAGCAAAGTACGTACGTGCTATGAAACATAATACACAAAGTCATTGAAAACAAACCACTAAATAGAACATAAAAAAACAAAATATCAATATCTATACCTAAACATAAATTATAGTAAAAAGTGGATATACATATTATAAATCTTAACCCTGTGTAATATCGTAGTAACATGAAAATCAAACTAAGTTTGAACCAAAAATTCGCTCAATGTCCTCCTCCGACCGTATGGGATGAGCTGGTTTTCCATCAGCCTGCCGTGTGTAAATACGCCCTTTCTTAGTCCAAGAGTAGCGCCATTGGTGCTTGCGGCACTCCTCTCGAACACGGTGGAATAGCTGCCTATTGGCTCGCGTCAACCGCTCATTGATAAATATTCGACTACGATATCTAGCATTGTTTGACTGTCCGGCATCGACGGCGGTCAACGTGCGGCGAACGCGTGCAGCCAACAACAGTCTGTCTCTCAAATCTCGCCGAGCCAAGCGTACCACGACGCGACGAGCGCGTGGTTCTTCACCTCCTGCGGCCGCAACCTGTGCGATACCCATCCGCTCAGCAAAAACTATATCCCGATCTTCAAGTTGTACCCCCAACTTAGCACCAAGCACTACCACGGTGTGGAGAATATTCTCCCCTTTTTCTTCCGGTAGTTGCCCTATTTCAAGATCCGACTGTAGAGCTTCTTGGTCTCTATCATTCAGCTCATGCTTGAGATGTAATACAGTTCGCTCCAGTTTTGCAATTTCGTCATGCGCAGGCACGCACCGCTTCTCTACTGCATCTATTCTCTGCTCAAAACTGTCCAGTCGCTCGTTGATTCCCGAGAGAGAATTGCGCAAGTCTGTCATCTCTTTTCGAAATTCTCGTATTTCCGCCATACATGCAGTTAGCTCCCGACGGAGCCCTAGGATACCAGAGTCATCATCATCTACAGATGTCTGCAGGTCCCCCTGACGCGATGTCGTAGAACGAGAAGTTTCGCGTGTTGTTGTTGTAGAACTTTTTTGAACTGCGGGGGCTCCATCTGAAGCTGGAGTGTTTAACCCGCTGACATTTCTGACAGGGGTGCTGCTGTTATCTCCCCTTCGAGTTCTTTTCTTAGTACACTCCGGGCAGGCCCAATCCTTACTTGTGGAAGATGTTTCTGCTATGCCAACACATCCCTTATGGTACATTGATGGACAAACGCTACAAGTAGCGACGCCAGTTGATGAAGAGACAAATTTTCCACAACCAGAACATTTCACTGCCATTATGGTGTAAGCGCAAAGCAAGCGAATAGTATATACTGCAGCAAACTTTGATCAGGAAAAACAAAAACAAAAAAAATGCAAAAAGTGTATACTGCTGAGTAGATTTGAACCCGCGTCTGTCACTTGCCGTAGACGATGTTTAATTCTGCCGACTGCACCGCCGCACCAACTGTGCTATAGCTGCAGCAGCGAAATTTTAGAACTTGTCCTCAGTTGTGTGAATTCCTTAGTGAGTAGAGTCGAGTAGGCGCATTATGACTCACCACTAAAACAAAGGAATTACAACTTACTGTTCTAAGGCGATGACTTGCAATGTTCTTCAATTTGGTGAATGTTTTGATTATTACTGCTTTTGAGTGAATTTTCTGACTTCGTACGTATTGGAATCCTGTTCTACGTATAAACAGCTTTCGATAGGTATAAAAATCCAGTAGAATATGTGAATTTTTTCGCACTTTATGAATAAAACTTATGACACAAAGAGTAACACGTCCGCTCTGTACTATGGCCGAGGCCGGTCCTATTTCGGTTTGTTCTATATTACACAAGTCGATATGCGTTGTTGAGTCCTTAAAAGAAAGAACTATGTCGTCGTTAGTCATGTTCTCTACCTCAACTATTCCAGTCTTGTCTGTTACAGTAGTAACACACTCATGTATAAGGCAGTTACACATTAGTTGTTCAGTCACGAATATATCACCGTCAGGATGTTCGATCGGGATGTTAATCAATCTAGATGAATTGGCAGGAATCGTTTCCTCACGATTTGCTCTCCTACACTGATAACGGGACAATGGTATTCTAGCTAACTCAGTTATTAGCACATTGTTCTTCAGATCTATCTTACAGTTCTCTAATAGATCTAGGCCTATCAATCCATCAAAGTAATTATGAAACTTGTAGATGAATAGTTTTATATTGGATTGATCGCCAAATTCAGCAAAGTGCGGTATAGTAATTGAATAGTCATGGGTGCTGGTAACGCGTGAATTTGTGACTTCGAAAGGATCAAAATCCTTTGGCACATGTGAAAAATAATTACATGTTGCTTCGGGACTTATGAATGATTGATTGGCCCCAGTATCGATAAGCAACTTCAGAGGAGGGTTCGATATTTGTATGAACCGCAATTCCTTTTTTGACTGTAAATTTAATTCTATTTTAGTTCTCTGTTGGAACGACCCGAAGGAAAATCCTGATCCTTCTGCTGAGAAGGCAGTTGCGCGGGCTCAATAGCCATTGAGTTCGATGGTATATTGTCAGTGGTCTGAGGGTCGTCCTGTTGGTCACAGTAATACTCCGGAACGCTCTGGTAGCCGTAAAGGTTACCATAGTCAGTCTCTGGATAATCACCGTCAGGGTAGTAGTAGTCGTCAGGGTAGTAATAGTCAGAGTAGTCACCTACCTCATTGTAATTCATTTCCCTAGACTTAAAGTAATTAGTCGGGGGAGGATTGCCAAATTTACGCCAGTCATGTCCCTGGATAGTAGGGGGAAGAGCTTTCGACACAAAATGACTTACACCGCTCATGGGCTTTGGTCCTTGATGCTGCGGGGGTGCGTTCCTAGGAGGGAACCTAAAGCCGCTAGTCTGAGCGTTATAATTTGGAGGGGGTGCTCTAAACATCTGCTGCGTTCGTGAGGGTTGTAATGGCATGCGCTGTGGGGGATGAAACTGTAAAGCTGGGCGCCAATGCTGCGGTTGCGGCTGCGGTTGCATCTGCGGTTGCATATGCGGTTGCGGCTGCATTGGTATAGGCCTTTGGGCACCAAAATTAAACGCCTTCGGTACACTGAAATTATTAGGTGCTAGGTACGGTACCTTAGATGCTGTCTGTGTCGCTGGATTCCGGCTGGGTTCATTCCTATGTTGCAAATACATCACATTCAACTCCTCTTGTACAAATTCCAAAGCCTTTTCTATAGTAGGGGGTCTCATACACCGTATACGGGACCCTAGAGGTTCTTTCAAACCTCGCACATAAGACTGCATCACGTGTTCTAGAGTGGAGACCGCGACTCGGCAAACGTAGTGTAGGACGCCCTCCGGCCAGGTGGGATGACGATCTGCGAAGGACTGCTGGCAGATGCTGGATGCGGCAAGCTGAAGACAGGGCGCTATGGCGCTCATTAGGGGAGGCCTATGTCCAGCAGTGGACTAATATAGGCTGATGATGATGATGATGATGACATAAGACTGCATAGTAAGTTTACGGTATAAATCACGTTTCGCCTCCACGGTGGTAGGCACATGCTCATGCAGTGTCACATACGTCATTATCGTACTGAAAAGGGTTTGGCATCTGTCGTAAAATTCCTGCGGGGAATCATTTCCCTGTGTTAACAAAGACAAGTCATTGTACAGGGCGCTTTCGTCCCTCTGATCCGCAAAATTATTTATCAGAGCATTCCTAATCCCTGACCAATTATCTGGAATGCCATTAGCATTGATGGTCCTGGATGCTGGACCCGTTACTTTGTTAAGGATCCCGTTAATAAGACATAAATTGCTTAACTCGTTCCCAGGATCAGTGCGCATGAATTGCGTTACGAGTTGGTCACAGATTCTTATGAATCTAGTGAGGATATTAGGGTTCCCGTTAAATTCCGGGACCATGCGGAGTGCCTTATAGATGTGATCTGGTTCGTTAGCCATATTGTCTAAAATACTATCGTTACTTTCACTTAAAATTTCACTACTATCTAAATCTAAATTTCTATTATTATCTATTACGTTATCCCTACGATTCTGCCGTGAGGAGGCCGATTCCTCCTCTGATTTTCGTGGATGGAAAATGGTGGAAAAGGAGGCAACACTTATAGGAAAGTTTCAAAGCACTTACATTTGATTTTCTTCGTACACTGATTTTCAAGTGCGCCGCCGCCCGTGTGCTCGTAGATTCTGGATACGCCGATGAAGACTTGAAGGCCAAACAGGAGTCTGTTCGTCTGGAATCGATTTTTGAGTATTTCCTGGACGAATACCCACTGCTTCGACGCATCCTACCGCCTGCGCCAATTACGGAAGCCACAGACGACGGTTTTAAAAAAAACCAAAAACTTTTAAACTAATTTATTAAGTAAAGATATTACAATGATCGTAATTTATAACTAAAGAATCTACACTCGGTCGATGTGATTACCAAGTATAGAATGACGTGACCGGAACGCAGTTGGGGCACGTTGAGGGAAAGACGTCATTGCTGACTCTGCAGTCGACCGACACAATGGATGTTGCAACGCGAGCCACCGCTGCAGATTAGGTGCATAGTTCGTATGTAACACGCGCTTCAAAAACATGTTTATTTTTTGTAATCAAATGAGTTACAAAACTATAGGAAAATTGGTGGATAGTTGCTGGAGCTCCAAGCAATTCGTGTTTTGACAGTTTTCATTCATCATTCCATTGGTCTCTCATTTGTTATCCAACTAAAACTTGCATCTCTTTCTCCCTGTGCTTGAGTAATAATTATGCGCTTTTGTTTTTTTGGTTTTTGGTAGTTAGCTGGCTGTTACCCTGCTGTCTGTTATTCTTATCAGTTTTTGTTAAGTTAAGTATTCATAAATGTCATTGTTTATAAAAAGTATCTATCGTTCTAAATCATAGTATTGTACCCATAACACAAGCACTGCTTATCTAGCTGAAGGCTAGATGATACCGTGCGTATTGTCTTACTTTATATATTTATCTATGCAAATTTCCTTTGTCCACAGACTATATAGAAAAGCTAATTGGTATTTGGCTCGCAAGAGGCTGTCTGAAGCGACTTATTACTCTCAGCTCGCCGCCTTTAACACTTCCAAGTTCGAGAGAGTCAGTTGCTATGCCGCTGCCGCGTTGATGCAAGTAAGTACACAATACACGTTTTTTACTCTGAAAATTCTACAGAAGTACGCTATTTAATTTGTTGAAACTCAGGGCCTATTCAGAGGCCCTATTCCGGTTGGCTATAGTATCGAGAATCCATCGTGACGTCTCATTTTCAACCGAAATCAAAAAAGGAAAAGTTTCTCAATTCTGCGGATTTTTTATGTATTACTACTACTTTTTATACAGGGTGTTAGTGAAAACAGCGTTATCCTTGAAACCAGAGGTTCAGCATCATGAGAAGAGTCCAAAACCGATGAAAAATAATTATTAATTTGACTGTACCTTGGTAAACGTTTATATAACTGAGATAGGCCTAACATTTCCCGCCATATAAATAAGTATTGGCTTTGACTTTCTGTAAAAAAGTACTAGCCAATCAGTAACCTCGTCCAAAGAGGAGCTGGCCAATCCGGTGTCTTCCCGCCACCGGCCGCTACGTCAGATGTACGCTTGTGGCGCCGACATCTTTTTTCTTCATTGGCGTTTAGTTTCCCGCCGAGTACAGACGTGCTACCAAATACGTAGCACGCTTTTAAAGAAATATTCCAGAAAATATTTCAAAGTGCATACAAGGATTATTGCAAAGTGCACATAGTATTAAAGGTTTGGTGTAAAATTGCATTACTGCGTAAGTACAATTTTCTTTGTCTCCACCACTACATACCCACATTTTTTCAATAAAATGGTAATTTGCGAAATAAGTTTCGTAATTTGTTTTTGGACTAATGAGTCCATTCTATTTATAATTTGTTGGAGACTCACGAGTCGCACACATGTCGCATGGTTAGTACGAAAGCCTTTTTACTACCTTGCACTAAGACCGTGACATTTTTCTTATTATTTGTGCTCGAAAGCACGTGGTTATATTTGTTTTAATGACAAAAGTCGAAGCTTTTTACAACTACCTGGCATCCCATGTGCCAGTGACATAATTTTTCTTCTATTACTCCTAAGTAAGATATTAACGGTTTTTCCGTTCGATTCGTTCGAATTTATTTTGATATATGTTGCTATGTGCTAAAATACTTATTTTTCTAGCAAGGATGTAAACACGATATAATATGCAAAATTCTGACCGATGTCGTGAAAACGAGACTTGAAAGACAACTGGAGAAGGAGGTCAATATTGGATGGTAATGGAAATAACATCGTAAGTACTTTTAAATATCGTTGTTTTGGTTATTCTGGGCCACGCAGCCACGTGGGCAACGCGTACGATGTACGATACGTTTGGTTGTCACCTGCCCGTAATTTATACGCGAATATACAAAATATGAAATGTTGAGTGTATCTGCACACTTGTGCAAATAACACGTGGCCTACACGCAATGTCGTCGGGTGGATTAATCTACTAGGTTGTCTAACCCATTCACTGCCTAACTATTGCACAGAGCAGGTGTTTTTGCAAGGGCACTGAGTGTTAATCTAGGTTGGCAAGAAAGTAACTTTTTTTTCAGGAGCGGGTAGATACATATTTCATTGCCTATTGTTTTTGTACCAAACAGAAGTGTAGAAAATGCAAATATAAACATGTTTCTGAAGTCCACGATTGACAAGATACATTTCAAGGATAAATACTGATATGTTCTATGTTCCTATTCTTCAATATGAGCTAAGTACCTTGATTTTTAAGCAAAACACCTCGTGCATTCTTGCAAGAATAAAAACCCCCGCAAGGTTTTTTTTTTTTAACGCCCTCGCAGGGCTATAATGGCTGGCGCATTGTCATTTCCTTGTAAGTATATAATAAAACCCTCGCAGGGTTCATAACGCACCCTCGCAGGGCTGCGATGACATAAATAAAATTCAGGCGCACTGAATATTTTTCAGTTTTAGATTATCTTGGACAAGGAATAAAACCCTCGCAGGGTTGTTTTAACGCCCTCGCAGGGCTACAACGGCTGGCGCATTGTCATCTTGCAAATATATAATAAAACCCTCGCAGGGTTCATAACGCACCCTCGCAGGGCTGCGATGACATAAATAAAATTCGGGCGCACCGAATATTTTTCAGCTTTAGATTATCTTGGACAAGGAATAAAAACCCTCGCAGGGTTGTTTAAACGCCCTCGCAGGGCTACAATGGCTGGCGCATTGTCATCTCCTTGCAAGTAAATATATATTAAAACCCTCGCAGGGTTCATAACGCACCCTCGCAGGGCTGCGATGACATAAATAAAATTCAGGCGCATCGAATATTTTTCAGTTTTAGATTATCTTGGACAAGGAATAAAACCCTCGCAGGGTTGTTTTAACGCCCTCGCAGGGCTACAACGGCTGGTGCATTGTCATCTTGCAAATATATAATAAAACCCTCGCAGGGTTCATAACAAACCCTCGCAGGGCTGCGATGACATAAGTAAAATTCGGGCGCACCGAATATTTTTCAGCTTTAGATTATCTTGGACAAGGAATAAAAACCCTTACAGTGTTGTTTTAACGCCCTCGCAGGGCTACAATGGCTGGCGCATTGTCGTCTCCTTGCAAGTATATAATAAAACCCTCGCAGGGTTTATTACGCTCCCTCGCACGGCTGCGATGACATATAAAATTCGGGCGAACCGAATATTTTTCAGCTTTAAATTGTCTTGGACGTGATGAGCATTATTCTCGAATGAAGAGTCTTATTCAACATAAATATGTGTTTACATAAGCTTCAGAAAGGGTTGCTTGTTTGGATAAAGGAATTCATCGTGGTGGTGTACCTCCACCAGCGATGAATTCCAGGGTATCGCGTACCTACTCACAACAAATTCCAGGAAGGCTAACTATAAAAGCATCGTGGTGCACCTTCAACAGTGATGAGAATAAAAAGTCAAGGGTATCGCGTACCTATTGACAAATGTCTTACCAATATCTATGTATGTATATGATTCGTGTATTGCATACCTATCAACAAAAGATTTGGGAGGTTCGATACCTATATAGACGGAGTTTCTGTTCTTGTTAGACATTAACATTCAGAAGGAGCTGTTTAGCTGAAGGAATTATAAAATCTTCTGATAAACCGTACTTGTGACAAAAGTCATATAAGAATATCGTAAGAAACTCGGGCTGATAAGCGTGATGGGTTGATAAATTTATCGATTGGCTGATATTTTTATAGGCAAATTATAAATTGCGTATAGCAGCTAGTTGAGGTGTCATTGTGAATTAAGGGCAAGCCGAAGCCTTCGAGCCGAATTACATTCTACAATGTGATTCTTCGAACCTTGATCAAAAGAAATGTGCGGATACACGACACATATTTATCGGTAAAAATCAAGATAAAAAAAATTATATGTTATTTATCTCAAAAACAAAGCAGTGTTAATAATTTTTAAAATGAAGACTACTTCATCTGGTTTTTTCTTCGTTTCTTTTTGAGTAAATGGTGTATTTTATTCGAAGTAGTCTCATTTGAAAGCTAGATAGTTTAACTAGCTAATAAAATAAATAACAAAAACAAATACGATACATAAGCGTAGTAAAAACAGTATTTTTTTAGAAATAAGACAAAAAAAAACGATTTTTATATTATTTTTTCTCTGTAACTTTAAAACTGGGTAATTAAGGTGTACTTTTTTGCATGTTGTATTAAACTTCATAATTTATTCTATAAATCCTTCAAAAACTGGGGGTCTATCTCTTTCCGTTGTCATGTTATTCACCATTTAAATTAGGTACTTTCTGCCATTTAGATTAAATCAGTTGAGATTCCTGTTGATATCTGTACTTGACTTGTGATTAAAAAAAATAACATTAATTTTTTTTTATCTCGGTTTTTATCGATAAATATGTGTCGTGTATCCACACATTTCATTTGATCAAGGTTCGAAAAATCACATTGTATACATAGTCTAACCCAGAGTTACTATTTTTCACACTGTATGATATGAGAACGGTAGCAGATATAAGAACCCTTTGGATTCATGAGATCGCAGGAAAGACTCTAAGGTTAACACACATATAAGTTATTCAGTCTACCTACAAAACTTCTCATTGACGAGACAAGTTCTTTAAAATGATTAACAATTGTAGGGTGGGTACCACGAATAATTATGGAAATGAATTATAATATAAATGCTGCCCACCCGCATTAAAAATTTAGTGCCTATTATTAGAACAGGGATACGAAATCCCTTATTCCATCACGAATTTGAATGTTGCGTGCGTAAGATAGTTGTTAGTATAAATAAGGTAGCGTCTACCAAAAACACAATATCTTGCACAAAGTTGCCTTCAGTATCTACTGTCTATCAGTGGATATGTCCACGCAAATGTATGGGTCTAGCTCACTCACTGGCCTGACCGTTTTAAGAGTACATTGTCTAAAAGACTTTACTTGTCAGACAAAAAGAAGGAGATTTGGTGAAAGTACTGGCGTTGCGGCACTATGTCATTAGCTACCTGTATAGGCTCTGAATTGTACTCAACCCATGTCCGGATTTATGATTGTGGGAACGATAAGGGTGTGAACGATAAGAAACACTCCCGTGTTTATTTACAACTACCCTCTTCATACTTTTTATAACCAGTGGCATTTCTTGGTTATCTGTATAAAGGTGTGTACGGTAATGAACCTTCACGCGTTTATTTACAACTACCCTCATCATACTTTTTATCATAAGTGGCATTTCTGTTAACTGCTTTGTATGATAAATTGTTGAATGTATTCTCAACTGTATTAGACATCGCAAATACTAGTACATTTTTAGAATTAATATTTGAAACTGTCATCATCATCATCATCATTATTAGAAATGACCGTGAGCAATTGAGGTTTTGCGCACTATAGTAATAAAAACCTTGGAAAGTCGTCAATGTCTTTTTTTTTTGAACGTCAGTAAAGGACAGCCACTGTCCTTGACGTAAAGAACTGTTTATATTTTATATAGTGTTACACTATTCTTTACAAGTAAGCGATCATTGTCAGTTTCTAAAATCTAGAACTCTGTGATCCTTAATGAGAATAAAAGTGAATCTATATTATCACTTCTTAAGCGATGACGTCAGATTTTCAGTAATTGGTCGCGTGAGATGTTTCAACATAACTACTAGTTAAGCGGAAAATGGTTCTTGTTTATTATTTTATAAACATTGTAGTACAACAGACACTACTGCATCTCAAATGAAGAGCTTGTTTTCGAGGTACATTGACAATGGGTGAGGTATTCATGCACAAGTATAATACCTACAATGTTACAAATAACGTTGGTTCTCGAAGTAAACTTGGTTTCACTGTCACAAGCTAGGGTTTGCTAGTTACCATTATTGGTCTTAATTTTTATTGATGTCTCAATAGACCTCTCTATATTAAGTACCTATATGCTCTCGGGTGAGAATTTGTAAATCTATTCGGTTATGATATTCGAATAACATTAGAAGGATACCCAGTGCGTATTTAAGAGCAAAACAAGTACCTATAAGGGAAAAAGAAATAGATATACCTGTATTTTTAGCTATGTGTATCGGATCTTAGATTTCTTACGCTTCTACAGTGGAAATGTACACAAGTCTTATCGCAAAACTTGTAATCTAGTCCAAACATTGTGGGGAGGAAAAACCAGTTATTCAAATGTTTTATAAGAACTTCCCATAACTGGACATTTTAGATGAAATACAAAGCTTCACTATAGTTATAAAGGTTCATAAAGTACCTACTCAGGTATTACAGCGCACTGCAATAAATTGAAATGTTGATGTAACTGTTTTCCCACATGCTTTCAATTGGTTAAAACGAGTACTATGTCCAGAAAATTAATGAATGACTCACATTTTGGAGCAGATATTTTAGTTTTCAGTTGTGCAATGATTTATTGTCACCGAAGGTCGTACACATTGCAAAAGTTGCAAAAACTGTTTCTAAAAGAAGTTAAGCTGCTGAAGTATTATTATACAGTTAGGTATACTGATACAATACGAACATATTTAGCAATTTATTGTTATAAGTTTATCAGTCATCAGTACCCAATCACTCCAGAACATATTCATGCTGAGCTGGGCGGCCCTATTGTATGATACTGTGTGGGGTTTTGTTCAGAATTATTTATTTATTATACTATGATCGATGGCACATTCTATCATCATCATGATAGAGTGCGATAAATTTGTTTAAAAATGGTATCTCTATGATATTGATTTCAGAACCAGTCGAAACAAGACATAAATGTCTTTTAACTATTTAAGCCATCTGTTTATATAAGGCTATTTTAATTGTGTTTTGGACCATACGTATTGCAGTTTTGAATGTCACAATGACTAATTTGCATTCAAAGCGAGGTGGCTTACGATTATAACATTATTTAAAAAATAGTAAGTTCACATTGGCGTTGAGTGTCTTCACCACCACCAGGCGATAACAAACACGTCTCAGTTATATAAACGTTTACCAAGGTACAGTCAAATTAATAGAAGCGTTTTACATAAAATAAAACGCATATTAATTTACTTACCTTGGTAAACGTTTACATTTTAAATTCTGCCTGGTGATATTCGACGCAATGAAGAAAAAAGATGTCGGCGCCACAAGCGTACATCTGACGTAGCGGCCGGTGGCGGGAAGACACCGGATTGGCCAGCTCCTCTTTGGACGAGGTTACTGATTGGCTAGTACTTTTTTACAGAAAGTCAAAGCCAATACTTATTTATATGGCGGGAAATGTTAGGCCTATCTCAGTTATATAAACGTTTACCAAGGTAAGTAAATTAATATGCGTTTTATTTTATGTAAAACGCTTCTATTCTATTTTTAATTTATTTTTGAAACAAAAATATTCGATACACCTTCTAAGTGGTAAAACTACAACACGAGTACATTGGCGGGGCCGCGCAGGTGTCGACCTGTTTTGATCAAACGAGCCGCGCCGGCCATGCAAGTGTTCATTGCCGCGCCCCGCGCCCCCCACACCTCACCGCGCCGCACGCGCCGCCCGCCTGCTCGCGCAGGCGCCGTCCGATCCTCAGTGACAGACCGCCAGCGTGACGGAGAGCACGTCGTCGCGTCGTTGACACAGATTTTCGCGCGTCAATTGTTTTCAGTACGAACGAGTTACGAAGTCTTACAAAAATGTAAATAAAAGTGGACTGAAATGGTGCGGCCTTATGCCATCGCTCTGGTGAACTTGGCTCGTACGATGTACGCAGAGCTCAGCTGTTTCCATCCCAGGATAACGTGTGCTAAGCTAGGAAACTATCCCAAAGACACAAAGGCTACGTACGTACGTACATATGGCCAGTTCACCATGCCCAGTCATGCAAAATGCAAGTGTTCGTAAGGTGTTTAATAAGCTGACAAATTAGGTACTAATTTGTGTTTTCTCGAGTGTGTAATAATACCTAATCTACGAGTGAGAAAACGTGCGGAGGTTGCGTGATGGTGAAGTGTTATTTTGGTAAGTGAATTTCATTCACTGTACAAAGAACTGAAATTTAGATTGAATAGTAGATAAAATTGATGGATGATAAACTTTAACCCTAGATTCAATAACATTCGTCTCACAGTCCGCGCAAAACGTAAAAATGATTCAAAGTTGTAAATCGAATCAGATACACCTTTTAAGCACCTTCATAAGTCATACAACCAAATACATCGCAAGTGTATTTTACTCGCAATGACGTTTCATTCGCCTGAGGGACGAACATTTATGAATAGAATAAGAACTGGCCTAGGGTTAAGTACGCCAAAAATACCTGCCTACCAAGGTACTTTGGTCTATTGAATTTTTTGATTATTCTGTGAATTTAGACTTGTTTTAAAACAGTTTATCTTGCCTAGAAACAAACCTGGAAACTTGCCTGGTTCTAGGGTGACCATAATATCGCGTACAATATCTATGACATAAAATATCAAAATACTGCGAAACTAAAACAGGCATTAACCTTATCTCATAGGTTTTGGACTCTACTCATGATACTGAACCTCTGGTTTCAAGGATAACGCTGTTCACACTAACACCCTGTATTGTATGGTATTTTCGTATTTTTCTGACCCCACGCATACAATTTTTTACCAAATCCTTTCGATACCAACCAACTACCCCTTAGATATCAACTTACCCCATATATCTACAACGTATGTATTTTGCTACCCCAAGGCTCTCAATAAAATGTCGCAAGGAATTCGCTATCATTAGCCAGCGATCCGCGGTATTCCGCGAGTATTTAGTGACACTAATTACCAATTTCCCTACGCTTAGAAGGTAAGTACCATTATACATACACAGTTTCATAACGAAAACAGTTTTTAAAGTTCGATAGATGTTAGCTTCTATCTCGCTTAAACCTCTCCGTAAAAATAACCTCCGTCAAATCCCTCAAATCATTCGAAAACTAAAATCAAGTTCAAATATTCTTGTAGTCAACGGGCATGAAACTATTCTACCGCTATCAAACTACGAAAAAAGGTCTCCCAGTAGAAGCGCTGCAAGGTGCCAAAATACAAATGGAAAGAGTCGATAACTTTTTTCACAAGCTTTAATGGGACGAGACCAAATGATTCAGGATTATTTATGGCGTTTATTTAACTTATTTCTCTGACGTTTAACAATTCGAACAATGCAATCTAGCCCTAAGCTAAGCAGAACTTGTGTCATGGTTACTAAATAATTGATATAGAGTGAGTGGGGGCAAGATCGAACGGTTTTTTGATGAGATGGTCAGTGTTGTTTTTGAATCCATGTAGAAGAATAGATATTAACTTTAGCTAAAAGTAAATTGGACATAATTAAAGGGTAAAGACTAGATTTTTATAATATGTCAATAACAGCCTGATAAAGCTGTCCAAAAAGTAGAAAACTGTAATTCAAAATATTATTTTTACTTAATTGAAACAGGGGGAAGATGAAAAGGTTAGGCAGGTCTTAGGCAAAGTTTATGGTCCTTAGTCTATAGTGTTAAGTAATTTAAAAAGTTGTAACTGACTGTAGTGCCAAAATACCTATTTTTAACAAAGATATAACAAATTAAAAAAATATATATATTCCGAACTTACCCCACTGGGGGAAGATTGAAGAAGAGATTCTCAAACTTTGGAGCCAATTTGCACATGTTTTGACTGAAGAAAAAAAAAATTATCTATTAATGAAAAATGAAATAAAAACTGAAAACTTTTTTATTTCACATGAAACCTATATGAATATTCTTTTTCATCACCATAAATAATTCTTAATTTTTTTCTTTTGTACTTTTTAAAGTATTTTCTTTTTCTATTGGATTCTTTTTTTATTTCACATTTCTTAGCATTCTTGTTATTTTTTGTTTTACTACTTTCAGCAATTGTTTTCTTATTTCTTATTTTCTTCCTGAAACTTACACAAAGATACAGTTTGAGAACATCTGGCTTTTAGTATGAAATCTGAAAAAGGGTCAAAATTAAAACATTGATATGTTTGTCTTACCCCGTTAAATGTAAATGGGGAAAGATGAAAAGTTGAAATAAATTCTAAAATACGAGAAATAGAGAGATTTAGAAGTAATTACATAAATATGTACAAAAAATAATAGGCAGATGTTTCAATGAAACACTCGTACCTGCCTTGTAATTTAATTTACAAGACACGGGGCAAGATGAAATCACTTTTGTGAATCCTGAAAAAGACACTGTCTTAGAAAATTGCACTTTACACACAACCAGGCGTTCTCAGCCGCAACCGCTGACTGAGTTGTGATAAGTAACAAATTGGTGGCCCTAACGCTGTTGCCAGCACAGTCATAAGTACTATAAATCTGGTGTTATTGAAGACTTTTTGTCTTACCCCTTTTTTCATCTTCCCCCCACTCACTCTACTTACGCATTACATAGATATATATATTTTACGATACATAGAAAACACCCGGAAGACCGAGGATCCCAATTACTTATGAATAAATTCTTATTCATGACAATGGCCCTAACGTGGTTTTTTCTCTTTGGTGACAATTCAACAAAGAGATTTCGTAACTAAGTGATTTCATGAGTTACCTCAACAGCTTAATGAATATTATATGTGACATGGAAGAACACTACGGATCCGATACCACGAGTAAAGAATACATTGAAAAAGGCGATTTGGTTTTAGATTGACTACTCGAACTTTTTCAAAATAATTTACATTGCATTGTACATTTCGTGGAAAGCTCAGATAATTTTATCACAACATTTGATCATTATTTTAAATGTTTTTCTTTATTTCTTATGTAAGTAAGTATGTAGTATATCTTTTTTGGAAATAACATTTATGCACTATGACTGTGTGAATTTGTGTTTTGGTTTTAACTTAAAAGACCAGGACAGCAGAAACGTGGGATTTTTACTTTCTTTAATGTAAATACTTCTGCCATACCTTTAATGTTACTTCAAAACATTTATAATCCAAATCTTTCGCCTTTAGAAAATAATTAATGGAAAAATCTTTCATACTACACTTATTTGAAAATGATCACAATTTCGAAAATCGCTTCTACTTAAATTTTTTTTCAACTCTTAACCATGAGAAATGAGAAAGTATTAGAACATCATAAGGATTGCAGAGGTATGTTCACGATGAAAAGTAGCCTAGGTATGTGTTATTCTAGGGTTAGAACTACGTCTATTCAGCCCGATCCATACATCCATATAAACTTTCGTTTTAAAATTTTACTAAGGATGGTTCATCGTAGTGCCTTACTCATCTGATTTTGATCAATGAGTTGACAATCTACTTTTTTCTGTTAGACAACATTATAAAACCTAGGTTATTTTAGTTAAGTTTATGATTATTAAACTTTGATGTCTGAATGAGAATAAAGTTCTTTAAACCTAAACCTAATTCTACCAGTTCATTTCAGCTGTTAAACCCTTATTTTTACTCTGAGACGGGTGACATATTATACAAGGCATAAATCTCTCTCTCAGCTCTGAATTTACGTAGAGTAGAAGTACTTACTACTTAATTATCGGCACCAACATTTTTTATTATCTATTTCAGTATCATTCAAATGCGCACCCTGACAGCAACGTAATAGATCTTCATTTCCTTCGAGTGTCTGAAGCTGAGGTTTCTTTGGATCTTTACATCGATGAACGTATCCAGAAGATGAGAAGGAGCGGAAAGCTGAAGAGTTTAGTGATCCATGTAATCACTGGCAGAGGAAAGCATAGCCAAGGCCGGCCTAGACTGAAGCCGGCTATTATAAGACGCCTCCAGTACCGTGGATTGAAGTACGTATTATCTATGCCATTATAGATTATTTTATAAATAACGATCGATAATCCAGGCAGTATGACTTATTCGTCATCTCGCGGACGTGAAACCCGAAAATGTCCGCGAGTTGGCACCTTCCAATTTTACCTACTTTTTCTGTCGTCAACTCGCGTGCACGTGATAAACGGGGCTTTGTACAGTCAGATAAATAAACGAAAACTGCCAAGATCACTATATTATTTTAGCAGAGTTCCTCATCCAAAGTACCAGGTTAGCAGAAACATGACGGAGGTTTCGCAAGTGAACAAAATTTAACGCAAAAATGTCAATTTATCTAAGATTAATTTACAATAGCTATTATGTCTCGATGTCCAAATGATGAAAATATTGTCACATTTAATGATTAGTAAAAATAAAAAAAAAAGTTTTATTTCAGAAAAGGTTACAAAATAGGTACATATTTAGTGAAATTTCCTTAATTATTTCTATATCAATTATTGTCTAGTCCCAAGCTAAGCAGAGCTTGTGAATGAAACAATGAACACTTTATTGCCTTTTGAATTATAAAACAATACTTAAATTAACTTATATCTAAATCTTATCAAATAAATAAACTGTAAAACAGGCGGCCTTATTGCTGAAAGCAATTTCTTCCAGGCAGCCTTAAAGCCCTTGTGTTGTGGGTACTAGATAATTGATACACTTAATGGTGCGTTTCCATGCTTGCCAAGGTTCGAAAAGCATCCACCAGTCCCAAGCGTCCACAAATCTCGCTTGGCATTTGGAAGTCGTTTACATGTATGTGAATGCGTCAGTGTGCTACGTAAATCCAAGCATCTCGGACAAGCAAGCATAAGATTGGATACAAGCGTCCACAAGCTCACGCAAGCCAAGCGAAACGCCCTCTTTACACGCTTGTGCTTGTGGACGCTTGCCGAGCCTTGGCAAGCATGGAAACACGGCCTAATACCACATACACTGGCCTGCAAAATTAAGTATCACACTTTTAAAATGTTTTTGTTTTTCAAAGCTTGTTGTGTTCACTATGTCAAAACGGCTCTAAACTGTAATCAATGCCCGAGAAGGCAATACCAGTTATTGAAAATTAAATAGCATGTAAAACATTCCTTAAAAATTTGAATTGTAGTATTTGGACGCTCAGCTAAAAATGGATATTTCACATTGATTGCTTTTATAAGTTCCAAGCGAGTAAGAGTAAGAGTTCAGGCCAGCGCTGATCCTCCGTTATTTGTCGTTACTACTTGCAAAAAAATATATGAAATGTGTACGAATTTAACTAACCCATTTATTTTCCGTATACTCCTTAGTACTCAGCTAGCATTGTCTCATTTCAGGTTCCGTCAACAAAACCCCGGTTTGTTAGAAGCTCGACTGAAGGCATCACATCTACTATTAGACGAAATAATACTGACCAGTTAAGAATACTCATTCTGCTGGGAAAGTTTATTCGTGGTTACAATTGGCTGGTGGGGTATTACGCATATGCTATAAATATACTTACTTTTACCTTATTATAAGTACAACAATCGTATAAGCTTATATTATACGCTTATTTCTGTCTTATAGCCGATAAGTAGTCGTAGTAATATGTCAGTTCGCGATAATGTGGTTTCTCAGCGCATGGTTCCTAATCATGACGACGAAACTCATGATTCTGTTGTTGAGGTTCCGGATGCTTGCAACTTGGTACCTGGTGAAGACGCCGCTGATAAATGTCGTAATGGCGTGGCTGAACGTTTTCAAGATATGGATGCTAGTAGTATTACCAATGGTAACACTTTTGGCAGTGTCGCTACTATTTCTGTATGTGTACGCACTAATAGTAGCGTTTCAGATGTAGATATAAATAATATAAAAATATTTACAAAAAGTTATGATATTTCCGATACTGCGATTACCACCAGCGTCAATGAGTGTTCTGATGATGCTGCTGATACCAATAATAACAACGATGTTGCTCCCTTAGTTGAAATCGAACATGTAACTAGCGATAATAATGATATTTCCGTGCTTACTAATATCGATGAGTCTACTGACGATGCCAACAATACAGTTGACGAAGATCTTAAAACTAATAATAAGGGCGAAGTAACCAATTCACATATTCCACTTGATCAAAACACAACAGATAGTGTCAAAACTAATTCGCCCCTTGATATAAAACCTACAATAACCAATTGTAATAATACGTCTGATGTAGGAAAAGTCATTCAAGTACTAATTAGACCACGCAACCATCACACCAATAAGCCTTCCAGAAATGCTGTAAGAATAACTTTGCATAGTAAGCAAGATTCTACATCGCCCATGCTTAATAAGCAAGATCCGTGTTTACCTAGTCAACAAGGTTCTGTATTGTCTGTGCCTATAAAAAAAATTTCAATCGAGACTTCGCCTAATACGCAAAAACCGTCTTTGCCTAATAAGAAACGTTCTAGACTGCCTGTGCCTATAAAGAAAGGGTCAACCCCGTCTTTGATTGATAAGCAAAATTCTATTCAGTCTTTGCCTAATATGGAAGGTTCCGCACCGTCTTTGTCTCACGATCAAGGTTCAACCACTTCTCTGCCTGAGACGCATGGAACTGAAACGCATGTTCCCACACTGTATTTGCCTGGTCATAGGTCGATGATTATACCTCAACATACAGTCCATAGACATTGTCCGTGTTCATCTGAGATAATAATCGAACCACCTGTTTTAGTCACCATCGGATCATATTGTAAGCATTGTCCACAAAAGCATTTCTCTGCACCTGCGACTATTCCGAAGCCCCAGTCACAATTCCCTCCTCAATATCAACGATTTAATCATCCGCCTTTGCCACCTCCACAGTTCAATAGGGTTCCATTGCCATATCAACAATTCAATCGTACTCCTTTACCTAGGATGCAACAAGGTGAGCAAATAATGTTCGCACCAAGACCCAACGGGCAATCAGAACCGTGTTTTCGTCCTTCATACAGAGCCCCGATGCCAAACTGGCACTGGCAACAAAATGCCTTTCGCCCAAAAAACTTCCAATCTATGCCACGTCATTTTCCACCACCGCGAGTTCCTTTTCCCAATAAACATTTAGCGAATATGGGTTATTTGCGAAACCCCTCTTTTCCTTCCTTCAGACCACATTTACCACGGAATCCAAACTGGATGAATGCATCCCCTCACTGGAAAAATAGGGTTCCGGGTGGTCCAATTTATCCGCCACCATTTCAAACTGCCCGTCCACCAGTTCATCCGATGCCTCCAACCCCATTTTATCCTGGACAGAGGATTCCAGGTGGTTTTAATACATATCCTGACTTAATGTCCGCTCCGTCGCGTTTTGAAGGGCGACCTCCACCGGGTTTTGAGAATGTGGAGATAAAACCAGTATGTGAACAAATTACGCGAAAGAAAGGACAACTACCGCTTTATCTTCGAAAAACTGAGCGCGAAGTGTGATTGTTCAACCACAATTAAAGTATGTAGTATATAAAATAAAAGAGATTAACCGCACACGATTATTTTAAATTCGTGCAGGTTTACAATTCATTGAAGACACGTGGTGAACCACTAGGGTTGGTCACACGTTTAATTAAAGAATGACTATTTTCGAAGAGGAGGTTTGGTGTAAAAAAGGCTAACGCTGTTGATGTTTTGACAAACGTAACGTTTACTCTTCGTAGTGATCTCTTGCTACCGTTTAGGGTGCAAAACGTTTACTCTTCGTAGCGAACTCTCTACCTTTTAGGGTGCAAAACGTTTACTCTTCGTAGTGATCCCACGCTACCTTTTAGGGTGCAAAACGTTTACTCTTCGTAGCGATCCCACGCTACCTTTTAGGGTGCAAAACGTTTACTCTTCGTAGCGAACTCTCTCTACTTTTTAGGGTGCAAAACGTTTACTCTTCGTAGCGATCCCTCGCTACCTAATAGTGTACAACTTTGCACACCCAGTAGTTAGATAATATCACTACCTAATAGCGTAATTCAAGAAATAAGATCAAAATATTGTGTATTATTGTCATAATCGAAGATAGTAAAGCAAAATAGTGCCAGTAAGATAAATGTACCATGATAAACATTTAGTCAATAGTTAACGTGCTTTATGACACGTCATAAAATACATTTTATAAATAATTAAAACTAGGAAATAATGTGCTCACTTTGATTTTTGATCACTTCGATCTTTTTAAGGTTAGTCTCTAATATTGGAATTGTGGATACATTTTAATGTATTTTCCTATTACTTGTTGATAATAATACCGTTCTTTATTATCTACAAAATTGATAGCATATGCAACTATCTTAACATATTGTACTATTTTGGAAATCTGTACTGATTTGTATACCCTCTACTAAATTTTTAATCCTGTCTATACAATTAAAAATCATGATTTTTGTAATGACTGTACTAATATGTAATAATTCAAAAATGAGACGAATAACAATAGTTTTATTAAACGTTCAACGTTTAATTTTACGACTAGAGGTTTTGGCTGTGCGTTCTTTACCGCCTATATTTAATTCATAGTAGAAATCGATGCGCCCTATTTTTGATATCCCTAAATTCATTTAGATCGTACCTCGTTGGAGAGTTAAAATGCCTTGTGACCCACCAACTGAAAGCAAGTGATTGTAGGCATATTATCTGATAAAGTTGAAGGTTTTTACCAAATTCAAACAAATCTAAGTATTAAAATAACGAATTTCCAAGAGTTTATTTTATAAAATCTTTTAAGATGAGAAAAATGTTGCAATCGAATCATCTTTTAATAAAAAAGCGTTTCAATAAAAAGCCTTCCTCATACATTTCAAGATCCAAATGTAAAACTCGTTGCTCCCCTGGAAATAATTAAATTGAATTTAGAACTTTAAAATATGTGTAATTTCTGTCCAAGGAGATCTGTACAAAGAGATTTTTTTCAGATTTAAAACTGAACCAATGCCGTGAAACAGGCTACCAAACTTTTACTATTTTCTAGCAAAGAGGAAAAGTAAAAAGTATTCTCATCGTGCATTATAGCTATCTTCGACTTGGGCATTTGCAATCGGTTAACGAGTTACGCTCGGGATGCAATGACGCCGATGACTTCTTTTTAACTGTGTGTTTTTTCCCCTCGGTGCATAATCTACTACTACGTTTAAACTAGCACGTATGGAATGTAAATAATGTGTATTCTGTCGGTGTTTATTCGGCTTATTAGGACAGTGGATTTGTAGTCATAAGTTTATCCTGCCTACTAAGACATGGATTTGTGTCTCTAAGGACAAAAATTGTAGTGGACATGTATTACTAATACGATATACGATCGTAATTAAAAATGAAGTTTTCATAAGTGCTTTGTAAGCTTATTTCAAAGAGTTGTATTACAAGATTTTTTTTTATAAATATGAACAAACAGTATCAAATAACGAAATTATATTAAATATAAATATTGCTTCGTAAGATACGTAAATAAATGTGTAGAGACTTTTCAGAATAATACATTTCAAGTGAAGATTAAAAATTATATAAACGTAATTTAATCTATGTATGTATATTAAAAAAACGGTCTAATTAAAAAAATAATATTAATTTGTTGATACTCATATATCATTTAAGACAGTTTTACATGTTTGTTATGACCATATATTTTTTTAATTGAATGTCATTACTGTGATATGTGAATTAAAATAACGAATTTGTAAGAGTTTATTTTATAAAATCTTTTAAGATGAGAAAAATGTTACAATCTGAACGAGGGATCATATTTTATTGAAAAACGTTTCAATAAAAAGCCATCGTCTCATTTGTTTGGATAGAAAATTTCGAATTTTATTATTTTTAATACTTAACCAAATTATGTATTAAATATACAGGGTGTTAGTGTGAACACCGTTGTCCTTCAAACCAGAGGTTCAGCATCATGAGTAGAATCCAAAACCGATGAGTTTTAGTTTTGCAAGATTTTGATATTTCATATCTTCGCTATCGTACACGATGCCATAGTCACTCTACATACTTTAAGTACCTACGTAAGTACTTATACCCGCGCCTTACTTGGATCGTAACTTCATTAGTTGTGCCCTTCAAAAGACGGGATATTCGCACAGAAGGTGATCCGACACTGATGTGCACATGCCACGTGTCGCCTGGTCGAAGCACTTGTGTCACGTGTTTGTGAGCAAACGTTTAGTGTTTATAAAAATTTTCTTTAAAAATGAGGAAAAAATAGAATCATTTTTGTTCATCCGTTTTGGATTCTACTCATGATGCTGAACCTCTGGTTTCAAGGACAACGGTGTTCACATTAACACCCTGTATAGGTTTTCTTTGAATTTTTCAAGGATCGTACCAAATTGTCAATTAAACAAAAGACAAAATAAAATAAATATTGTTTTTACCTATTTTATTAGCCTTTACATCCTCTTTAAGTAGGCCTTATGTAATTTAAGTATAAGTTAATATAGAGATTTGTAAAAAGTACATTTCAGCACGGGTTTCACAGTCATGACGAAGGAACAGGGGTAAACTACTACATTGTGCGAAAAGTTACTTGTTCTCGTCAAAATGCGAAGTCAGTGTTGCTATGTTTATTGTAGGCTTGTTGGCCGAATTTACAATATAAATATTAATGGATATAAATATTAACATATATATATTTATGGATCTAGAAAATGTGTAGTTATCGATGTTTAACTTAAGGTGCAGTTTTCAAATTTGATTTTTATTGAAAATAATGGTAGTTGTTAGAAGTTGCTGTTGTATTTTTATTGCTTTTTATTTTATTTAACTTAGGATTGACTAAATACCCACCGAAGGTTGTCTTTGGAAGCGTCTAACGAGTGATGAAATGTGATAGGAGTTTTAGATACTAGTTAAAAGTATTTGACTAATTGGCATTTGTGAAACACAAGGTTTACACCTCAAAATTTAAATTAGTAGGTACCATTAAAAACAATGTTTGGACCAAGTCCATAACTAAGTCTATGTACTTGATTACAACAAGACTTGTTAGATGCTTATTTTATAGAGTTGGAGACGCACATTGTACCTACTGTGTTTATGGAATGAAATCGTATAAAAAAGCTCAACTAGATTTTATACGGGTATATTTAGTGGGACTGGAAAAGCTTAGCTGTTTAATTTTGACTTAAGTTACAGGCAAATAAAATATGTTAATGATAAACTTTTAGTAGTTATTTAGTTTTCGGAGTACTTTTTGTTATAATTATAACGTAATATTATATGTTGGATTGTTGGTTGAAATTCTTAAGTTTGTTTGAATAATTTTCTGTTTAGTTTCGCGAATTCAATTAATATTAACTATACCTACTATATGTGTAATTCGATGTTATCAAAAATTTGGTGTTTTAGTAGTTGGAACTGTTTAGTAAAGTTGATGTTTAGTGAAATTTTCTTTTACTTAACTATCCTTTTCATCCTTTGTAATTCGGGAGTCTCATTCGACCACTATAATGACTATGTTTGTAGGACATTGCATTATGCATTACATACGGAAATTAATTTCGGTTATTAAGCCGCTTTTCCGAAAGTTTTGTGATAGAAGTATCAACAGCCCAAGGAATTTCATAAAAAAGCTAGAATAAGCACACCATTTGGTAAATATCTTGTTTTCAAAGACTAGTGTTAAAAACCATGATAGTTTTAAAAGTTACATTTCACACGTTTATATTATGTATTTATCTGTCCCACTGCTGGCCATAGGATAACAGAAAAATCAGCTGAGCGATTACGTACAAAACCAACCATCCAGAATTAATTTATGAAAGCCATTTCAATAGCCTTCGTAAATTTGCAAATGTATGGATAGGACGACGCACGCGATGTTCATTGAAATGTCTTTCGAATGTCAATTTTGTATGGATGGTTATTGCGTAATCGCACAGCTGATTTTTCTGTTGTCCTATATACCTATTCTGTTATCAATTGTAGAGCTTTTTCAGTTTCCGAAGCCTGCACTACAGCTACTCAGTGCTACAACCTTGGATCGATTAGTAACTACCTAAGTAGGAAGGTAAATCAAATAACTTTGATTACTAGTCCGTAAGCTCTGAATGGTAAGTAATGTCTGTTGGTACCGAGTAGGTAGTTGCTGATATTTATACACCGGTTGACATTACGGATTTACCTACCGGCTTGTCATGACATTAAGTTTGGCTACACTTGGTCAACAACCTTTTGAGCGAATGGGAGGTCAAACCTACGTATGTAATTGGTACTTACCTGACTAATAGAAATATGCATTAGTAGGTATGACTATGTACCTACTAAGATCGATTATATCATCATCATCGTCATCATCAGCCTATATTAGTCCACTGCTGGACATAGGCCTCCTAGACATAGATCGATTATATGTTAGCAGGTAATTGTAAATAGGTAGGTACCTACTCCGATCTAAATTTCTTTTCGATTTTTTCGTTATTGCTCTCCGTTTGGTTTTACAGAATTCTGCAAATTTGCTGCTTTGATGCGGTTTAGTTATTAGTTATTTTTATAAAAAAAATAATAGGTATAATAGGTTTTATAATGTCTAGGGATTTAAATTTCAATTAAATTCATTACAAAAACATAAACTAAACTACCAAAAAAAGAATGAAAAACAAAATTGAATAGGTACCTACCTAACTAATAATGAAAAATAAACTAACATTAAGACATATATACTGAGACTAGAGGTATTATCAATAAAACTACAATTTTCTATTATTCTAGGTATTTACTGTTTTGCAGGCTACCAAATTAGGTACTGAATATTATCATAATTAAGCTCCAAGTACTATATTATCGTACTATTTTATCGTCAGGATTAGGTACTCAAGATGCACGCAAAGAGACTACTTTTTACTTTTGTGGTTTCTTCGTTCAACATGAAACATACTTAGGTACCTATCTGTGTAGGTAGGATTCCAAATTAAATCAAAAACGCTGGGCAATCCGCACAGCTTCATCTAGCCTAGCCCCAAGCTCAGCAAATAGAATATGACTGATATATACTTGACTGGTATAGGTAAGGTACTTAAAACTTACAATACAAATAAGTAAATAACGGAAAGATATTTTTTTATATAAACACAGAAAACGCCCAGAACCCCTGAATAAATATTTGTAGATCGTTTATATATTTGTCTCAAGACCGGAATTGAACCCGCAACCGTAGGTGGACCTTTGCCTTGGTTTTGAAACTAAGCGACATGGATAACTTTATCAGTTACTAGAACGCCGCCCCGGCTTCTCACGGTCTTATTATACGTATAAACCTTCCTCTTCTTGAATCGCTCTATCTATTAAAAAACCGCAATACAATCCGTTGCGTAGTTTTAAAGATTTATGCATACAAAGGGACATAGAGACAGAGAAAGCGACTTTGTTTTATACTATGTAGTGATGATGCAATTTCTTCCAAGCATGGATGGTGGTGATAGGTTGTATGATGATAGCGTTAGGGCTGGTGGTAGAAACTATCTCCCTGCCGGACCGTAGAATCAGCCCATTTGTAGAATGGCTAGGCGACATGACTACCATACCATGACTCCGTCAGGATTAGACTCGACTTTTAAATCAAAAATCTAGAGCCAGGTATTCCAGGGTATTATTGTACCTGGGTAAGCAAGAGGGTAGCTTTTGTTCGTGCTAAGTTTTAGGCAAGTAGTCGTGGTGATCCAATTCGTGAGATTCTTGGCATAGCTTGCGGTATGTTAGGTCAATCTAACCTACGCCCTAAAATCTTAAGTAGAGATTAAAATTAAAACTAAAAAATCCGCGCGAGCTTGCATTGCATACAATTAGCGAAGTGCCTAAACCTTCGTCTAATCTATCTATCAAAATCTAAGTAGACACTATACTTAATTAAAAACTTAACACAAAAATTCCGTTGATTTTGAAGTTGCAAAATACGCTTTTATTGAGCTAATTACTCATAGGCGTTTCTTTTTAGTCACAACTATGCTAGTGTTCATATTAAAATAGCTTTATTAAATTTCTATCGTGTACCTATTTTAAGGTCTGTGTACTATTTTAGATGATGGTGTTCTGAAATGACTAAATAAATGAGCCAATCCAATGAATAAATTCAGTAAGGCTGGCACCTAATTAATTAACATCCGCGATTCATATCTCGTTTCGTCAGAGCCACGACGGATGTAAGGCTGGCATTTCTGCCCAAGGTCTTAGCCCTAACCACAGAGCAACTCTCAGTAACTACCGGAACAAATGAAATCGAAAGGCTATCTCTGATTCAGTGTAGGAGCTAGTCACAAACAACCTCACCTTGGCAATGAAAGTGAATTGAACACTAGTCCGCTTCAAGTATAAAAACCGGGGCACTCTTTAACGAAATTATTCAGTTGCCAACATTAACAGAACAAACATGTACGCCAAGGTGTGTACTGTCTATTGTTTTTGCTCGGTGATTCGAGCTTTAATATAAGCGCTTATACTTCTGAGTTTGAATTTATTTATCCTTTGGTGACTCTACCTGTCTTGAGAGCTGTCCTATCTTATTTTCTTTAAATATTATTTTTATATCTTAACTATAAAAGCCTAGCTTAGATATTTGCCATATCAGGCCTAACAATATTTTTATTCATCTGCTGAATATATCGGGTTGAAATAACTAACTAGTGGGAGTGCTTACCTAATCTGAAAAAATTAATAAAATACTTGTACCTAATTCCAGCTCATCGTCGCCCTTTGCATCGTGGGAGTGGCCCGTGCTGGAGGCCTATACGGCGCTCAAGTCGCCTACGCCGCCCCAGCCGTGGTCACTAAGACCATCTCTCCCGCTCTCAGCTCCGTGTCTTCCTACTCCACCCACACTGCGCACGGCGGTCCCGTGGCCACCTACGCCGCTGCCCCCGTCGCTGCCTACGCCGCTGCCCCCGTCTACAAATCCTACGCCGCTGCCCCCGTCGCCTACTCTGCCCCCGTGGCCTACTCCGCGCCTGTTGTGACCAAGACCATCACTCCCGCCGTGTCTTCCATCTCTTCATACTCCACCCAGACCGCTCACGGCGCGCAATACGCTGCCTACTCCGCCCCCGTGTACGCTAAGGCCGTCGCCCCCGTTGCCTCTTACGCGTCTTACGCCGCTGCTCCCGTCGCCACTTACGCCGCTGCCCCCGTCATCAAATCGTATGCCGCTCCCGTGGCTTACTCCGCGCCTGTCGTGACCAAGACCATCACTCCCGCTGTGTCTTCCATCTCCTCCTACTCTTCTTCCACTTCCCACGGATCCCCCGCCGTGTACGCCGCTGCCCCCGCGATCTCCTACTCCGCTCCCGCTGTAGTGGCTAAGACCTACGCCGCCCCCGCTGTCGCCAGCTACGCCGCGGCTCCCGCTATCTCGTACGCCGCTCCCGCCGTCGTGGCTAAGAGCTACGCCGCACCCGCCCTCGTCAACTCCTACGCCGCCCCCGCGTACGCCACCTACGCTGCCGCCACCCCTGTCCTGAAGTCCGCTGTGGCGTACTCCGCCGCCCCTGCTGTTTCTCACATCTCCTACAGCGCTCACGGTGCTAACTACGGTTGGTGAACTGAATCCTAGACGAAATTGTAAATAGAAGAATGTAAATAAATGACTTGCCATAAACTGATTTAATTTTTTTATTTTGATGTATTACCTAACCTCCGAATAGGTACTCAATAGGTACTCTCACAGATTTAAGCAGGTCCCAAGTACTACTATTTTACAGGTTTTACCTATCTATTTAACGTGTTCATTTACCTATACTTCGCGACGTTAGTCATCCTGTGACCAGTAAAGTGTGTGCCTAAACCTGTTGAAACGTCAGGAAATTTAAATATTATGTACCAAATTATGGTATACAAATGTGTTTTGATCGAATTAAAATTGACGAAACCGCGACAAACTGAAATCTAACTGCTTCTGTCTGAGTAGGTATACGGGGGATGGAATTTGGCAGATCTAATAAAAAAAATCAATACAAACTCCTTCTAGCTACAAAACTGCAAATAATTTCTTAATTTATAATACATATATTCAAAGACTAATTACGTGATTAAAAATTATAAGCAGGTAGACTATACTATGTAACATCGTGAGTTAACAATGCTTAAAATCATAATATAAATTTTTAGATGACAATTTGTATAAAAGCGAGGTACTTTAACTATGTACTTATGTACCTTTTGTCTTTTCTCATATGTACCTTGTTACTATCATTTCATATTTTTCAAGAAGTTACCATATTTGGAAAAGTTTAAACTAGTTTCAAAAGTAGGTTGATTAAAGTATTTGCAACTCCAAATTTGAACATCGCTCTTTGATATTAATAGCAACAAGTAGACATGAATCTTTTTTTATCGACCAACTGTCTGATGTGTGACTACCTTATGCAAGTTATGGATGAGTGTGTTACAACTTGATCATGCTTTCGCAAAGCAGCTTATTTCAATCGCATTAGAGATTATTTCCGCATATCTGACGAATCTCTAAAATTGTTTCATCGTTGGGCATCTTCGGGGATCGATACCAGTTTGATCTTAAGCTATAAAAGTGAATGCTAAAGAGTTTTTGAAATATTTTATCATCAAAACTGGTCTAAACTATGCAAACGCGGGTGAGTGCTACGAAAATGATTTTAATATTAAATAAATGAGTAAGAAAAAGTGAAGTTAAAAGTTACATTTTGTTTTAGTTGCTGTTGTGTTTATGTGTCTTCGGGATCGTCTTGGCTGAAGACGATCGGTCATCAAGGCAAGTCCACTTCAGATTTTCTCAAAATGGGACAACGAACACACAGCCTGAAGTTTCTGTTCTACCGAGGAAAATATCAAGAGTGTTTCCATATGCTAAATCCTTTATGAAAAGTTCCACGGTGACAAGTGCCAGACAAAACCTGATTACAGAACCTATTGTAGTGAGTGAGTCCCCACAAGTAGAAAACTCTGATGACGTGCCTATTCCTGTACCAGTAACCTTTTTAAGTAACGAAACTGAATCGACTTCAAAGTCTCGATCTACAAATTCCGTGCAAATAATAAAACCAGACAAAGCTGTTCCAGTTCCCGTTTTAGTGAAAGCACCATCGAAAGCATTTCTTCCAGTTACTTCAACTCCAACACCATTTGTTCCAAGTCCAGTAGAAAAAGAACCAACGCAGTACCAAAATAATTTAGAAAATCCGTTTTCGGTTGTGTCATCTTCTTTCCGCCTTTGGCCGAAATTACCAGAACCTGTTCCAGTACCAGTTCTAGCTCCACAATCTTTTGCTAAGAAATTCCATGAGAAATCAAGTGCCTATGTGGGACCGCAATATCATCCCAAACCATTCACCCCTTTGACATCTCCTGCCTCAAATGCATATCAACAAAATCCTCTTCCAGTTCAGTACCCAGTAAATAGCCAACCACAAGTACAGCCAGGTCAACCACCAAATCAAGTAAATCCTCTTCTAGTTCAATACCCGGCGAATAGCCAACCACAAGTACAGCCAGGTCAACCACCAAATCAAGGAAATCCTCTTCTAGTTCAGTACCCGGCAAATAGCCAATCACAAGTGCAGCCAGGTCAAACACCAAATCAAGGACCAATCTACCTTATCATTCCAGGAAGTAATAACGCCCAACCTAGTCCTGGAGGTTATCAAGCACCTAGTCAAACTCCGTCACAATCACAACCACAGGCAGGGAATCAAAATTACATAATTCTACAATCTCCTTTCGGAGCAAACCCGCAATCATCAGTGCCTTACCAAGTTTCTCAAAACAATGGTTACTTCTCAAATCAGGGATATTCCAATAATCAGCAGTCATCTTCTAATTACGCTGTGTTGTCATCCCCGAATTCCATGGGTGGTCAACAAGCACAACCTGGTCAACAACCACAAACGGGTCAACAAGCTCCTTTGACCTTTTTATTAATAGGTTCTTCAAATGCAGCTGGTTCTAAGTCACAGCCAGTTGACCAACAAGCTGCCTTGAAATATGCAATATTTGGACCTGCCGCGACTCAAGTCAATTTAGGTGGACAGGCTGCTGCTGGCTTCTCATCATATGCACCACAAAATGTCCCAGGAAATACAGCTAGTTCGGCAAATCCAGCTGGCCAGGCACCGTTAAACTTTGCTGTACTTGCACCACCGAATCCAGCAAATTCACAAGGAGGACAGGCACTAATGAGTTATGCTGTCTTTGGCGCTCCAAATCCTCAAGGAAATCAAGCTGAAGTAGCAAGTCAGTTGCCTCAGAATTTTGCATTTTCAAGTGCACAAGCCCCAGCCCAGCCCAATAGCCAACCAACGTTGGTTGCTTTACCAGGTTCTTCAAACACTGTTTCAGGTTTTCCCTCATCTACAACATCTCCGAACGTTGGATTTTCCCCGACGCAATATTCATTAGCTGCACAGTCACCTTCTCCTCAATATGCAGGTTTATCCACTTCTTCACCCACTCAACAACCTAATTATTATCAACCAACTCCATCACCACAATATTTTGGCGTTTCGTCTACTCCAGCACCATCAGCACAACCTAACTATTATCAACAAACTTCATCACCACAATATTTTGGCGTTTCGTCTACTCCAGCACCATCAGCACAACCTAACTATTACCAACAAACTTCATCTCCACAATATTTTGGCGTTTCGTCTACTCCAGCACCATCAGCACAACCTAACTATTACCAACCAACCTCATCACCTCAATATTATGGTGCTTCGTCGACACCTGCTCCCAACTATTACCAATCAGCATCACCAACGCAATATACAGGCTTTTCTTCTACTCCAACTGCCACTCCAGAGGCAAACTATTACCAATCAACATCATCACCACAGTTTACTGGCTTTTCGTCGACCCCGCAACCTACTGTACAACCAAACGGACCGACATCGGGACCACAATATAGCTTATCTCCTGACGCACAATCTGTTTTTTACCAACCAACATCGTCACCGCAAAACTTTGGTGTTTCTTCTACACCTACGGCAAATCCGAGCTACTCATCATCTCCTACATCACAAGTTAGGTTTTCGGGAAATGGAGGTAGTTATTCTTACTTTGTATAAATAGTCAGACGTATTGGTATTATTTCAACTGTAAGACTGGTAGATCTATGTGATTATGATAGCATTAATAAATTTCGAGAATTGTTTACTGTCTTATTTACCATTCCTTCCAACCTAGTTATTAACGAAAGTGCTTAGGTTTAATCATGTACCTACTAAGAAGATTCTAGAGTTCTAAAAAGAGGACAAGAACGAAATATTCACATATGTAGAGCGCCAAAAGCGATGTCACCAATTAATAGATGACTCTTACGACACCTTGTATTTTAAGCTCTGAAGCTATGCCAAATGTTATAGATCACTTGTTCTACTAAAAACCAGTTTGAAGGCCGTTGCAAAACCAGCTTTATGTCAATGTGTCATGTCTTGAATAATCTTTTTGATCAAAGCAAACTTTTCTCATAAATAATATGGGACCGTTCTAAACTTATTACCATGGTTTTATAGGTAGGTAATCATAGTTGAGTCACTGTACGCATATTTCACATTCAGTTTTTAAAAGTAACTTATTTCGAATTTGTAGAGAAACTGGATATCATTAATCAGTGATTTTAACTAAAATAAACAAAGTTAATTAAATTCACTGCCTAAAATCACTAAGCTCTGTTGACGTCATCAAATTCGTCAACAAAGAATTCATCTAGGCTGTATTACGCCCTGTCCACTAGGATTTCACTTCCACTGAATTTTTTTAATGAATATTGCCGTTGATGCGGCACTAATTATGAAGTTTGGGAGATTATTGTAGATTCTTACACCTACGACATAGTCAATTTTATGTTTTGTTTGCTCTAATCTTATTTTAAGTAGCTTTAATCGATGTTGGTGTCTAGTAGTGTGTTACCTTCAGCCCACGTCGGAAACTCGTTAAAGTGACTTCTGACGTATTTAGTCGCTTGTAAGATCAGTTCGCTTGGTAACGTCAGTATCTTCGTCTCCTTAAAGATTTCTCAGGTAGGATGATCTCTCCACGCCACACAAGATTCTAATCGCGCGTTTCTGTTAGTCGTTCTGCAGTTTGGCCTAAAAATTCCAAGCCAGTCATTTAAGCTTAAATTAGGTAAGAATCTCAGAATTCGAGATACCCAGCTGTAAGTCTGTTAATACTTGTATATTGGCGCCCTAAAAGTTGTCTCAAAACCTACATAATTATGGTAGGGTGTGCGCAACTACTAAATTTCAAGGTCAAAGGTCACAAAAATCGATTTTTTGTAAATATTTCATTTCCTATGGGTTTTTTTGCTATTTGTACTCATTATCTACAAGAATACAAAATTTTCTACAAATTTTGATGAGATTTTTTTTTTATGCGGTGAACCGTTTTCGAGATAGAGGGCGGAGAGCGCGCGGTCACATCACTTCGGGTCAACCGGTGCCTCCGGTCAAAAACGCGCGATGTATAGTTGATGAACTATCGATAATCAATGATTATATATATTTGTCAATTTCGATTAGTATTTTAGTATACAGTATTTACTGAGTCTACGATGGGAACCTTAAGTCCGTTACAAACTATGTACATCTATTTGTCCTTTGTTTTTGTCTGTGTTTTTTCATTTAGTACCATAACAGAGAACCAGGAGGCTTCTTTCTCAATCACAAGACTGACCTTTGCATTAAGAAGGCTATGGGATTCAGCAGATGTTAGTTATTAGGCGTCCGTCGTCCGCATACATGACATATTCTGCATGGTGGTGGTGGCTACTGTAAGCTCGTTAAATAGGAACAAAAATAGGTTGTTTCCCAAGGTTGTGTCCCATGATTGAACCCTGGGGAACGGCTATACTATCTAGAGAAAGAGAGTTCGATTTTATGTCATGCACAGATGTTATTTGTTTGAGGTTCTTTAAAAAGAGCCATTTATTCCATAGTGCTCATGTTTAGCGAGGAGAAGTTTATGAGTAGGTAACAAGTTTAAACGCGCGTGATAGTTCACAAAAAATCGCAGCTGTATGTTGCCCTAGGTCAACTTATCACTTTGAGCACTATTAAAACACACTCAAGTTGAAATCCTCATCATAGCTGCAAACGTGTATACAAACACCGTTAATTGACATGTAATTGCCGTTACGTCGTATTATAGGAACACGCGTAACAGTTATTCCGGAAGAAAATGTAGTTACATATTATGTATCTACATGTGAAGTGGTGATGCAGAAAAAAATACAAGTTTTTTATTGATCCGAATGTTTATTCGATTTTCATATTTTACATTATTTACAAGATTACAAATTTTATAAATATTCAACAAATATTTATCTATTGTTTACCATCCGTAGTTGGTTCCAAGACCGGAGTAAGAGACGTGGGAGACGGCGGGAGCAGAAGAGTAGGTCAGGGCAGGGGCGGCGATGGTCTTAGTGACCAGAGGAGCGGAGTAGGTCGAGTACGCAGGGGCAGTGTACGATTTCAGCACGGGGGCAGCAGCGGCGTAAGCCACGGGGGCAGCGTGAGAAATAGAAGAGTAAGACACAGCGGGAGCGAGGGTCTTAGTGACTACGGGGGCGGAGTAAGAGTAGGCAGGAGCAGCGTAGCTCTTGAGGACGGGTGCAGCCGCGGCGTAGGCTACGGGAGCAGCGTGAGAGATTGAAGAGTAAGAGACAGCAGGAGCGAGGGTCTTAGTGACAATGGGAGAGGAGTAGGAGTAAGCCGGAGCAGCGTAGCTCTTCAGGACTGGAGCGGCCGCGGCGTAAGCCACTGGGGAACCGTGAGAGATGGAAGAGTAAGAGACAGCGGGTGCGATGCTCTTGGCAACAATGGGTGAGGAGTAAGAGTAAGCGGGGGCAGCATAACTCTTAAGGACGGGGGCAGCAGATGCGTAGGCTACGGGAGCAGCGTGAGAGATGGAGGAGTAAGAGACGGCAGGAGCGATGGACTTAGTGACCAGGGGAGCGGAGTACGAGTACGCGGGGCTGGCGTGACCGATGGAAGAGTATGATTGGTACGCGGGGGCGGCGTAGGACAAGGCAGGAGCGGCGATGGTCTTGGCGACAACGGGTGTGGCGATTCCGTAAGAAGATCCGTGAGAGATGGAAGAGTAGGATACAGCGGGGGCGACGCTCTTGACTACAGTGGGTGCAGCGTAGTGGGCGACGGGTGCGGCGGCGTAGGCGACAGGGGCAGCAGCGTAGGTCTTAGCCACAACCGGACCAGCGGCATATGTGACGGGACCGTGAGAGGTGTGTGATGAGAAGGACACAGAGGACACTGCTGGTGCCGAGCTGTAGTGGACCGGGGCGGCAGCCAACAGGTTACCAGCGGAGGCGATGCCAGCCGCGCACAGGAAAATCACCACCTGGAAGATACACTTTCTTTAGCACTTCTACAAAATAGATTATACACTATCGCGATCTTGCGAAAAACTTTCTCTGAAGAAGTGAAGTATTTTTCTTGGCAAAGTAAACTATTTTTAAATATTAGGTAACAGTTTTAATTTTGCAAAATTCAAGATATTTTGAGTAAACTTGAACTTTAACTTTCACTTGACCGAAATATTCGATTAAATTTAAATAAAATCCCTTTGTACCTTGGAGTACATGTTGGTATGGCACGGTATTGCTCTGTAATAATTACTGGAGCATTGCTTTCGCTTATATATCGGTGTTGTAAAGTGGTAAAGCGGCTGAGGATGCCTGTGGGCCGGCCCGGGGCGCTTTCGGTTTCAATGTCAAGGCGAGCTCGCCCAGTTGTGTAATCTTGATGGCTTACCTTTGTACCTTCGGTAAATAGATGTAGGTATTTTGGTAATAAGGAAATCCTATCGGAAGTAAGTTACTCGGATTTCTGGTAGGAATTTAGTAGGTACTTTATGCATAATTCTTTACCTTCATAACCTGCGTTATTTTGGGGGTCTTTCTATGGATTTTTCATACCTTGCATATGTAGGTATAAATACGACCTAGGTATAAATACGAAGTGATTAAGAACATTTTTACTGTTTAGATTATTTATCTTATTTTAAGAGGAACTGAAACATTTTTATGAGAAAACAAAGTTTTTTAAACTTAGTTACTTAGAAACCTTAATTTCACAGCTCCTTAAAAAGTCAGTAGGTACCTATACCTAAAATATGAATAGGTAAATCCTAATAGTCATTTTAGATTAAAACTTTTCAACTGTATAGTTGGATGGATGTTTTTTCCTCTTTCACGCAAAAAATGAAAAGGATCTAGGTAGTTGAATTTTTTAATAGACGTAGCTCTGGATAAGAAATGCCTTCCGTATCCATAGAAATAAAGCGCGCGAGGCCGCGCGCGGGCAGATACTAGTAATAAAATGAATGAATATGCGTGAAATTTGAAGTCAATAATTGTTAGTTTTTGTAAAATAATCATGAAATTGTACTTCATGTAAATTAATGAAAACTTTATTTAAAATAAATAATAACTCGGGCAAGTGATACAAATAAAGCATATAAATAAATAGTGAGAAGATTCCGCTTCTCACTATTCTAAATAGGATGTTTTTTAGAAGTTTTTGTGTCTGTTAGTAGTAACCTAATGCGAATTGTGTATCTGTATTTGGTTGCGGGTTCGAATCCCACCTCAAGAAAAAAGATTTGTATGATAATGAGTATTTAAAAAATTTTCAGGGTGGTTCGAGTATTTACTATGATTGTAGTAAAAATATCTTTGTAGTATACTATCTACTGTTTTATGTTTATCAGATAGCGAAAACCAATAGGTAAATATCACAAAATCTGCTTTGCTTGGGGCTTGATGATGCTTGTGAATTGTCCAGCATTATCTATTTATTATTTTTATATATTATATAGGTACATCTAATTAATATTTTTTTCAAAATTGTATGATTTGAGGAACCAAGAGCAAAAAACAAAGTGTCTTCAATAATATTTCTTTATTTACATATCACAGCTTACAAAATCACAAGGAAAATTGTTATATATCACAGTTCTTCGTAACAACCATTTACCACTTGCTGGCGTAACCATTGCCATATCCTCCATAACCGCCTTGGGACCAGCCCCCTTGGGAACCCGAGTAACCTCCAAGAGAGCCATAACCTCCATGGCTTCCACCATATAGACCAGATCCAGCTCCAAAAGTGTCAACTCGGTGCACGCTTGAGGTCGCAGGTCCCAGGATTCCACCGTACCCGGAGGAACCAGACAAACCTCCATGAAGACCAGAATATCCACTGTTAAGACCAGAATATCCACTGTTAAGACCAGAGTATCCACTGTTAAGACCAGAATATCCACTGTTATGACCAGAGTATCCACTGTTAAGACCAGAGTATCCGCTGAGACCATTGTTAGACCATCCACCGTGTCCAAGGCCAGAGGAAGCGGGAATCACTTTGGTGACTGAGGTGTAAGAGGTAGCCGGTGCTCCATATCCATTTCCGTATCCACTGCCATAGCCGCTGCCATAGCCGCTGCCATAGCCGCTGCCATAGCCGCTGCCATAGCCGCTACCATAGCCGCTGCCATAGCCGCTGCCATAGCCGCTGCCATAGCCGCTGCCATAGCTGCTGCCATAGCCAGAAAGTCCACCATAGCTTTGGCCAGCGTTGGACCATCCACCATAGCCACCAGCGGCGCCGCCCAAAGAGCTAATCGCTCCAGCATGAGCGAACCCAAAGAGGCATACGGCGACGGCAAAGATCTGAAACGGAACATGATAACAATATAATATATCTAATAGAAAACTCTATATTATACTTAAATCACACAAAGACAGAACGTGATTCATGCATACAATACTGCAAGTGCACTACGTCTAAATATAAAGGGTGGCATTATATCTAAAGCGATCTCTTCCAGGCAACCTTGGGATGGACTGGATGTCCTTAAAATAATAATAATATAGACGACGACAGTAACACTAAATGTTGAATAAACTAAACTTGAATGCAATTTGGATAGTAATATTGATTTAATCATTATTTATGTTACAATTTTGACACAAGATTCCCTAACACTTGTTATTTAAGGGGATATAAAACACTGTACCTACTTAACACCACTTTAGACGTAAGTAGGTAAATTAGTTAAATATGTATATTAATAATTTTTATTTAGATTATTATTCGAGGTCACATTTTCTTCATTGTGTGTCCGATCACTAGGTACATAGTATAAAATAAAGTCGCTTTATCTGTCCCTATGTCATTATGTCCATTTGAACGCTTAAATCTTTAAAACTACGCAACGGATTTTGATGCGTTTTTTTAATAGATAGAGTGATTCAAGAGGAAGGTTTTTACGTATAATAAAACCGTGCGAAGTCGGGGCGGGTCGCTATTTTGTCTATAAAACAATAAATACTATATCTAAGCTGTTTACTAATTTATCAACTTTCTTTAGGATCATTTTAGTTGACTATTGTTTTGCTTTTTTTTAATCCCCGAAATAATGATTTAATTAATCTTACCTTAGAGAACATGTTGCTGGAATCTTCAATGATGAGTTGAATGATTTGAAGCTATTGTTACATGCTTTTATACCTAAAACGTAGGAAATGTACATTTTCAAGGCTCCATTTGATTTTTGGATGAGAAACGGAGCGTAACTTTAATTAGCACTATCTTAAACAGTAACCACTACAATTTACTAACATCTTAGCGAAAAGATAAACAATTTTGAACTTTATACCGCAGTTTTTAAGTCTTTTTGGTGTGTGGTAGAGCAAAGAGATCGTATCATGTTAAAGTATTGTAGTTTGCATTACAAGGATTCGCAATGATGTGAGAATTCATTTGAAGTGTTGAATCACATCACTTCACAATTAGTGGGCTAACCGTCTGTAGAAAATTTAACAAATGAAGATTTAAAAGCTGGTAAAATAACGTTTTCAGTAAAATCATAACTTCTCCGAACAACTTATTCCGGATTAAAATATCTTTTAATACATTTTCATAAAAAAAAAATATTATATTCATTTAACAAAATACCTACCATAAAATGGACCTAAAATTATATCTGATTAAATACATTTCTGAATTTAATTAAATTAAAGAATTAAGGTGCCTTATTTATGTCATAGCTACTACTAGATGCGCCCCACGGCGTCGTCGCCCGCAAACCAGAGTTTTTTCTCCAGAAATTTTTTGCATACCACGTAGGGGTTATTATGTAAAAATTAAAATAACGTGTTAAATTATTCACTCCATAGTTTATTTATACCAAGTTTTGAGTGAATCGAACCAAGGATAAATTATTTTCCATACAAACTTTACCCCTCAGAGGTTAAAATTTCCAAATTTGGATGTCTTTTTCTAGGTCCTAAAGTATCTATGTAACGAATTTCATCTAAATAACTGAAGTAATTAGAGACTTTTTACAAACATTCACATAGACTTTGCTATTATAATAAATGGGAATTTATTATACCTAGTAGTTAGATTCTCAGAAGTTAGGGTCTAGACAGACGGACTGCAATTCAACTGCAATCCGACTGCCAAATGGCAGTTCAGATGCAGTTGGAATGCAGTTGGCTCGACTGCAATCAAACTGCACGTCGACGGGCAGTTGGCGTGCAGTTGGATTGCAGTCTGAGTGCAGTTACAACGAACAACTGCATTCCAACTGCATCTGAACTGCCATTTGGCAGTCGGATTGCAGTTGAATTGCAGTCCGTCTGTCTAGACCCTTAAGGTACTATTTTAAAAACTACCAATTGTTTCCAGCGGCTAGCAGTCAAATTTTATAGGTATTAAGACTTAGATGTTATGATTATGATATGATATTTACCTACGACCAGCTGCTTCCTGCCCATTCAAATCTACAGCCGCTCAGTACTTTTGGCATGAAGAGGTAACAATCATACATCCATCCATCCAATCTTTAGCATTTGATATCTTACCAAATATGTGGCACCGCGCACAGAAGAATGAATTGGAATAGTAAATGTTTTTAGTTGAAAAATAAATAATTTATCTCACATATGTAAAAAGTATGCCGAGATTTTTGTTTCAATTTGGTTTAAAAGCCTTTTTGCTCTACTTTGGCAATGCTACCAACCTAAGCATCCTTTAATTAGTAAAAAAATATGTTACTATCTTCGATGAACACCAAATAATACGGGGTATTTGCAAGTCTCCGTACTTTGCGCTACGCGTTCAGATATTGCAATAGGCTTCTGCCTCAAGTTGTTTGATTTGTCTCCTTGTATGCAGTAGGTACATAATAATTCTCTTCACAGGACGGGCTAGGCATGGGATGTGTTAAACCTATGCGTGAACTGATACTTAACTGTATTGTATGTATGTATTTGACTAGTTAAATAATGTTTATTTACAACGAAAATTACAATCAAGGAATATAAAAAAAACAAACTTTTAAAATAATTGAGCTAACTGCAGATGGTTGCAAATAGTCTAGCTAGAGGTAGCTCAACTGAACCATATCAATACCAGTCGGAAGCGTCCCATTCCCAAGACACTGTCTGCATTACCACGCTGTATGGCATTGAATGGCTAGAATTGATGTATAAGCATCTGTAGTTTAGTTTCGTGAGTTTTTTTCATATATTATAACTAAATGTGTTATTTGGTTCTACCGGCTAACTTTTATTAAGGTTTTGAAAAAGTAGGACTCCACTCGTGATGGAAAAGTCAAACAAAATTCATAGCTGTTTTACAAAATATATTTACAAGAATAAATATTCATCTCTATTTACAGAACTTTATCACACAACATAAAATCATTCCCTGTATTTTAATCGGCACGAAATTGACTATAAATTGCGACAATTATTCTAATCAACACGAATATTTACAAATTTCAAGTCAAGTAACAAAAATATAAAGGGACTCAATCACTCAAATCTCTTTCAACAAGTGATTTACCAAACTCTGCTGCCAATACCATGGCCTCCATAGACACCACCGTAAGAGATAGCAGGGGCGGCATAAGAACGAACAATAGGGGCGGAGTGGATGTAAGACGAAGAAATGGCTGGTGCAGCGTAAGCAGAGATTGCAGGAGCGGAGTACACAGCAGGTACCACAGCCCTAGAAACCACAGGGGCGGAGTAAGCAGAGTATGCCGGGGCTACACGAACACCGGAATATCCGAGACCAGAGTATCCGAGGCCGGAATATCCGAGTCCAGAATAACCGAGGCTGCTACCTCCGAGGTAACCGGCCTGTGCGGTGTAGGCGAGGCACAAGAACAATGCAATCTGCAAAAGAAAGAACACGGAATGTTTAGGAATGGGTTGGTACTATGTATAATAAGGCTATGACAATGTTTATCTGATATCAAACTAAACATTTATTTTGTATAGCTCTTTTATGGGATAAGATCGAAATCGGGATTATAAATAAAGTATCCAAAAAATCCCTTGTTAGGTTTCAGGCCATTGTCAAACATAAACCTAATTTTATGTAGGTTAGTATAATGCTTTTCCGATATACAACAAAACATTTTTGTACAGCTCTTGTAAGGGATAAGATCTAAATCACCGGATCGAAAATAAAGTACCTACTAAAAAACCCCTTGTTACGTTTCAGGCGATTTTGAACTTAAAAACTTAATGTTATGTACTGAGCGTTTTGATACTTCTTATATTTTATGGATTTAATGAAGGCTGTAACGGTCTAAACACTCTTTGTAAAGACTCGCGTTAGCTATTGTAGCCATTTCTATTATACCTTGTTAGTTAATCTTTGTGATAATTCTCTGAATTAACGGTTAGTAACCGGTTCAACAATAAATAATTGAATAATTTATTTAAAAAACCTTTAGTAGTGCGAATTCAATATGACTGAAAGCGTGTATGATAGGAAGGATGCGGAAAGCACCTGTCTATAACCGCACTCACTCTGAAAGATTTCCTTCATTTCAGATCATCATTCCTTCGTTTAGGGATGAAACGTTAGTATTCTACTCAGACAAAATAGGTTCTAAGCTAACTCGCTTATAGTTGAATGAAAACTATTGATGATCAAATTTGAAAAGATGAGCTACTTGACACTTACCTTAGCGATCATTTTGCTGGTTTTGTCTTAGATGTTTGTTATTTGAAACAAATGTGTTGAATGCTTTTTGGTCTCAAATGTCAGCTTTATATATGATCAAATATCGGAAACATAGTGGCCTCGGTAATGTCACGTTCTAGATTTGATAATAATAAAATAACCTTATTATTCGATCAAAATATTCAAATAAATTCATAGGTAGGTTAAGAATAATCTTTGTGCGTTAATGAAGGCCTACCGAAAATAGGAAACTAAAAGGATGAGTATGACGTATTCGATTGAAAAGTATGTTTTATCTGCTGCTGTTTTAGTTTCTCTCGATAGCGCTGTGGTAAAATAGCCTCAAAAAAAAACTTAAGTGGTGGTACCTACTTTTCGTTCCATAGTCTCGAGGTTGTCATTTTTATAACAAACCTTCCTACTCATTAGATACTATATTTTGTATTTTAATAGATGCCTGCTTACTCTTCTTATTATTGTTTTCAATTTAATGGAGCTTTCCAATTAAAAGTCTTTTATTAGGTAAATTTTTACGACCAGTAGCTTTAACATAAGACTGCTAATTTTGGGGTTAAGTGATGATGTTATGATTGTCTTTTATTTGATTTCACACAAAATTATTTGGCCCTAAAGCACAAAATAAATGTTCAGGTTGAAAAAATCTAATGGAGGCTCCATTAGATTTTTTCAACCTGAACATTTATTTTGATTCACGGCAAGTAAATGAAAAACACATACTTAATAGCAATTTTTACTACGATGTATAAATATTGTTTGACGATCGATGTGGCGCGGTGGGCTAAGGTCTATCTGCGACGCAAATAGACCTAGATTCGATTCCCGTCATGGAATAAATATTTGTGCTTAATATCAGGTAGTATTTGTTACGGGGTTCTGGGTGTTTTCTATGTAGTATAAAAAAAATATCTATCTATGTAATGTATTGTAATAAGTATATCGGTCATCTAGTACCCGTTATCAAACTCTGCTTGCCTCGGTGCTTGATAGATGTTGTGAGGATTGTCCAGCATGGTTTTATTTATTTGTTTTTCTTCTTTTCCGGGACCGCAGAAACCAAAAATATCTGAAAAGTAAGATAACCTAATAATAATTCTCCGATCAAACATAGAAAGATGGACAGATTTGATTCTTAAATTGATTTAATTGATGGAATTTTTTTATTAATCAAATCATCTGATTAACATTGCATACCTATAATGTATACCATAAGGAAGATCATAAAACCTCAAAACAAAACACTTTTTACGGCTTGTTTACACCACACAGAACCGATTTTGCCAACAGATGGTAAAATGGTAAACAGTTTTTTCTACGTTTATTGAAGAGTAAATTTTTCACAAAATTGTATACCATGTTTTTATATATCTAATCAAAAGCCTAATAAAAGTTTCAAGTTTCTTACTTCAAAATGATAAAAATTCCTTACAAACTTTCATCCCCTATTTCAGACCCTTAAAAATTAGCATTAAAAATTACTACTATTTTCTTTTTCAGGCTCTAGATATATATCTTTAAATATAGGCGTGATAGCGTTACAGACATACAGACAGAGATACTTACATTCGCATTTTATAATATTAAGTAGGGAAGTAGGGATAAATTAAGTCTACCTAAGTCGCATGCGAATCTTCGACTACTGCGTCCCTAACGTGGTTTTTAACCAAAAGTTCAAAAGGTCACCCACAAAATTATGTGTACACTCGTAGATATGGTTTGTAAATAGGTAACTACTTCTGTTGTAGGTATCATTATTACGTTTATAGGTTGGTACTAGGTACCTAGTTATGGGTTGCTGTCATTCATTATTTTAGGGCTCCCACACAAAACTGCGATTTGGTGCGATGCGATGCGATGTGATGCGATGTCACACGAACTTGATTTGCGAATTTCTGCGATGCGAATTTGTGCGGCGAACCGTTTTGTAGGGTAACCATACCTTCAAGTTTAGTCAGCCTTATTGGACGTGTTTTTAGGAAGCGTAAGATGGATCCCAAAAAGATAATTGAACCGATTTAAGCAAAAATGATCCAACCTACACAAACCTCATTTCGAGATAATCGATATTTAAGTTTGTGGCGGTATTTCTCTAGCTTTGTAATACAAAATGTTGTTATTTTAATTTAATTTAATGCTATGTAAACTCAACTTTTTTGCTATAAATAATATAAAGAATAAATTGTAATAGTTTAGTAGATAATTGGGAAAAATTGCGCCTGGATCATTATTACAAAATTAATTTTGTATGGAAAGAGCTATGTAGGGTGCAAAAATTAAAATGCAAAAATGATTCAAAGTGTGATAAAAATTAGTAATCATTTTTGTGTTTTAAAAGACAAAACAAACAAAATTGGCCCTACTCCTCGTCCAAATCAGAATAAGGTTCATCACATAAACCATCTACATCGTCTATTATTGCAGCTTCCCTTCGGTTTCTTAAATTAATCAATGCAATCATCTGGTATCTAATATTAGATCTGCTGGCCCTGTACTTATTTTATTTTATTTATTTATTTTTCGTTAAAGTACGAAACACACAGAAGCCGGAGGCGTGGCGGAGGCGAAGGCGTGCGAGTTGTATTCTATGGAATCCTATGAAAGCCTACACACACACCGCAGGCCGTGGCGAACGCGGTGCCATAGGAAAAACCGGTACGCCTTCGCCTCCGCCACGCCTCCGGCTTCTGTGTGTTTTGAACTATAAGGTTTATTTCGTTTACGTACTTAGATGAAATAGCAATTTCAAATATTAACTTGTCAAAGCTTAACTTGTTTTATATCATCATCATCATAATCAACCTATATTAGTCCACTGCTGGATATAGGCCTCCCTTAATGAGCGCCATAGCTCCCTGTCTTCAGCTTGACGCATCCAGCATCTGCCAGCAGTCTTTCGCAGATCGTCATCCCACCTGGCCGGAGGGCGTCCTATACTACGTTTGCCAAGTCTCGGTCTCCACTCAAGAACACGTTTACCCCAACGGTTGTCGGTTCTTTGCGAGATATAGCCGGCCCACTGCCACCACTTCAGCTTGCTAATTATTTGAGCTATGTCGATAACTTTGGTTCTCTTTCGGATGTATTCTTTACGAATCCTATCCTTCAGAGAAACTCCGAGCATAGCTCTTTCTATAGCTTTCTGAGCTCTTTGAACTGATAGGCCAGCTTAATATTATAGTTTGAATCATTGTAGCAAAATAGAACGGTAATATGTTAGGGTAACCAAAGCAACACAAAAATGATTCAAGTGGCATGAAACACTTATACATTTTAAAAAATGGTCTTCGACATGACCGTTGTGGGTTGGATCATATGGATTTTCCACATTTGTGAACATAGAGGTGTGAGTCTTTGATATGTTAAAATATACCTTATACTGATTACATAGGTTAAAAAAACTCGAAATTGACTAGGTTGTGGGTTGGATCATTTTTGCATAAATCGGTCCAATTGCACTGCTGTTATTGTTAAATAGATATAAAAGAAAAAGAAGATTCTGGATTCATCCATTTAATACGATTATGAACTCTGAAGGGAACTATTTTACTCGAAATTACTATGAGTTGAGAACTGAGGCAGTTTTTTCGCATCTTTCGCTAAAGTTGTCTCAGAGCGGACTAAAAGGGGGGTCACCAAGTATGACGTAATATGACAGGAATGCGCGATGCAAATGAGATCGGACGTTATCGTGCGAGCTCGCAGATATTTGCGATGCGATGCGAGCTCGCAGTTTTGTGTTTGAGCCCTTAAGGTAGTAAGAACTTTTTGACTTCAGTCGGTTTGGTAAATTGATTCTGTTCGTATAGAAAATCCAGTAAATATTAGTGTATTCTCTATCTTACTTCCTACCATTATTTTAAACGTGACAAACATGTTTGTATGGATGTATAGATAGAATGGTTGTTCCTCTTTCACGTAAAAAGTACTGAACGGATCGGGCTGATATTTTGAATAGACATAGTTCTAGCCCTGGACTAACTACTTTTCAACAAATAAATCCCATGGGATAGTCATACCTTAGCCGTGAAACGTTTCAATAGAAAACGCGTGCGAAAGCGGGGGCAGATGCTCGTTTTTTATAAATACGAAAATATTTCGAGGAAATGTGTTGTATGCAGCAATCTCAACAACATATTTTTCAAAAATGCTTCAATTCAGCCCATCAAACTTTTCTTAGTTATTCCATGAAAAGAAAACTTCGATACGTAAGACTTTGTCAGTCATGCATGACGTTTAAAGTGTAATTTACGCAAACAACTTTATTTATGGTACCTTGCCGACCATTTTAGAACACGTTTATCCCTTCCCTAGTAAAGTAACAAATTATCCAACTCATTGGAATAGTCCTATACGTTGAGGAAGTATTCAAATCCCATAAAGTGTATCAAAAATTATTAAACAAAATAAATCAATAAGAACTTTTCACTCTTTTAGGTACTTGAAATCAGTAATGTTGTACGTTATTGCTTTGAATATTTAGGAATTATTTTGACTTTTCAATTTATATTTATTGAAATAAACTAACTAGTGTATTTTTATTTCAACATATGTAATTTTTATGATGTTACTGTACTAATGTACTAACGATTGCATTATAAGTTTCCTGACGTTTACTAATATTTTTTGTTGATTTATCTAGAGGCACACTGCTTCGTACATCGGCATGTAGTATAATAATATAGGGACGACTTAATTTGCTTAGGTTTAATGGTGAAGAGTTGAAATCGTTTAATGTTTTTTAGGATTTTTAAAACGACATTGGAGGAGACACTCTTACAGATTGGCTTTCAAAAATAACTGTTGTTTACTACTTTTGTGTTATAGATTTTTTTATAGCATAGGATTTTCTTCAAAAACCATAATTTGATCTAGCTAAATAATGTACATAAATCATATTAGTTGTTCCTAATATGTTATTTTCACTATATTGGTAAATTACATCAAAAGTTAATAGTTTTCGGGAACTTATTGGGTTGTACGGCCTAAATAACCTTTTTATAGAAATTAATAAGTAACTAAAGGGTTCTTATAGATAGATGTCAAACAAAATACATGTCTGTTTTAGAAAGTTTATTTTTAAGAATAAATAGTTATATGTAACACAATTTTATCACATTTAGAACATGAGACATGCCCATTGTTCTTATATCGGGAAGAAATTGACTATAACATTGCTTCAATTAATCAACACAATTTTTCACAAATATCAAATTCGATCATATCAAACAGAACAGAAATATGTATATACCTCTACAAACTCAATCGCTCAAATATTTTTCAAACTTCTTTGAAAAAGATTTACCACACTCCGCTTCCAAGACCGTAGCCTCCGTACGCACCACCGTAAGAAATAGCAGGGGCGGCATAAGACCGAACAATAGGGGCGGAGTGGATGTAAGACGAAGAAATGGCTGGTGCAGCGTAAGCAGAGATTGCAGGAGCGGAGTACACAGCAGGTACCACAGCCCTAGAAACCACAGGGGCGGAGTAGGCGGAGTAGGCGGAGTATGCCGGGGCTACACGAGCACCGGAATATCCGAGACCAGAGTATCCAAGGCCGGCATATCCAAGACTGGAGTATCCTAGGCTGCTGCCTCCGAGGTATCCAGCCTGAGCGGTGTAGGCGAGGCACAAGAGCACTGCAATCTGCAAAAAATCATGTTATGGTAAGTATTTGTGTAGGGAATAAGACTATAGGAATAAGGCTTATCCGATTTCAACCAAAAAGTTTTGAAGCGCATTTAAATGAAATGATATTCAAACTGCCGTATGAAATGAGCATCGAACGGAAAAATCCCCAGTGGGATTTCAGGACGTCAACTCTATAACTACACGTTGCCTATTGCAACATTATGTTGCGCATTATTTAATTCGCATTATTTTAAGGATTTTACGTAGGCTACATTGTTAAAACACTTTTTCCTAATAATCATTCAGTTAAATCTGTGAGAAAAGTCTGATTCAAATATGTAACCGGATTATAAATTCATAAAACAATTTAAAAGTTGAAAAAAAAAACAAAAGCAGATCATATTTTCAAAGATGAGCTTTGCTCGAAAAATAAGTTTGAAAAAAAAAAACTAAACAGTTACTGGCTCTTTTATCCGTAAATAAGTTATTTCTTACCTTGGCAATCATTTTGCTGGTTTTGTCTTAGGTGTTTGTTATTTGAAACAAATGTGTTGAATGCACAATGTCCTAATGCCAGCTTTATATATGATTGAATCAACGAACAAATTGGCCTCGCTAATTGTCACGCTCTAGACTAGATTAATAAAATATGGCTATTTCGATCAAAATGTTTATTAATGAGTAAGAATAAATTTTTGAGTTCATAAATTCTTGCGAAGGCCTATCGAAAACAGGAAGTTTTAAATTAGTAGGTATTTAGGCACATAACAAAATATTTCAAATCTGATGACTACTTCGCAGCGTAACGGCTGAAAATCTAGGTATTTATTTATTCATTACTGATGATTTTCAACTGATCAACAGTTTCCCCTTTCTTTCTCCTTTTTCTGATAAAGTCTTTTTTCATCTTTATCGCTACTTATTTTCTTAATTTTATTTGCCATTCTTGTTTCTTTATCATACAGTGAATCTAATTCATACAGCTTATCAAGAACATTTAAATATAAGGTCATAAGTCATGTATTAGAGTTTATTGACCTGAAACCTTATTTGATCAGTAGTGAGCGGATCATGACACACTACCTATGCCAATTCATAGGTTACGATATACATAGTAGGTTAATCAATAAGTATTAGATTTTGCTAAATCAATAAAGGATAAATTAGTCCAGTTTTCTCATGTTTTATTGTCTACAGTGAAAATACTTTCTGCTTTAGTGTACTAAGTACGGAAAAATTAAGGATCTTTATCATTGTAATGCTAAAGATCCTTAATTTTTCCCCAAAATGAATGTAGATTGGTATATTTTTCTATACGATGATTCATGGAAGGAGTCTTCCTTCCATGAAAATAATAAAACGTGAAAGAGAAAAAAAAACACAAACCATATCTAGTCATTATTTGATTTATTTTTATGGTACCTACTAAAATAGCTAAATGAAATTGGTTTCACTCATCCCTTCACACCCTGAATACTGATAAAGTCCTTTTAGGACACCTTTATACATTAACTAGCGACCCGCCCCGGCTTCGCACGGTTTTATTATACGTATAAACCTTCCTCTTGAATCACTCTATCTATTAAAAAAAACCGCATCAAAATCCTTTGCGTAGTTTTAAAGATTTAAGCGTTCAAAGGGACATAGTGACATAGGGACAGAAAAGGGACTTTATTTTATAATATGTAGTGATTCCTAACTACAATGTGTTTCGAATTACCTTCGCGAATATGGTTAGCCCCCGGCGTTGTTTGATATTGGTTGGGTAACTATTGACCTAATGATTAATTTCGCACGTCATTATGGTAATTTGTATACACATGACAGTTCGATGTTAACTGTTTGGGCTTGATGAGGCTTGATGTGGTCAAAATAGGACTAAATTCAATGACAAACACACACCCACAATATACAGATTTACGATAACCGTATTGCCTTGTTTGTCATCATTTTGGTGAGAAACATACCTAATTCAATAAACGTTGGTACCCAGGAAATTATTAAGCCACAGCATCAAAATACATCAAGGCTTAGTCACAGCTCGAGGATTTTAAATCAGTCCCTATAATTTAAGAGTGACCTTAATAGAAGATTTATTTGGCCATAATATCATGTTAATGAAATCGATTAGCTCAAGTCCGATGTGAGTGTCACAGCAAAATAGTGGGCTAATAATGAAAATATGGTACAGTGGCGCGAAAAAATTAAAGGGTTCCTAAGTACTTACTCCAAAAGAAGTACTATGAATAGTTTTTAAGTACCTACGGTACGCTCATAGATAGGACTTTCCCCCGTGACGGTTTCTAAGGCTCTTATTAAATAATTTTTAGTGTATTATAGCATTTATACTAGCTAACTGCCTAGATATACATAATTATAACGCATCATAGCTAACACCTATGTGTAAATTGATGAAAAATAGCCTTTGTTTTATTCCATACTAGCGACCCGCCCCGGCTTCGCACGGTTTTATTATAGGTATAATACCTTGCTCTTGAATCACTCTATCTATTAAAAAAACCCGTCAAAATCCGTTGCGTAGTTTTAAAAATTTAAGCATACAAAGGGACATAGGGATATAGGGACATAGGGACAGAGAAAGCGACTTTGTTTTATACTATGTAGTGATAGTGACCAGAACAAAGTCTATTCAAAATTTATGTCCGATCCTTTCAGTAGTTTTTGCATGAAAGAGGAACAAACATCCATACATTCATACATATTATAATATACATCTATACAAACTTTCACGTTTATAATATAAATAATAAAATAATTTTAAAGTTTTATATGTAGGGTTTCGTAATATTTATAAATTGATAAAAAGTTTAATTTTGTTTATATAGCCAGTGTACTTTTCATAAATTAAATCAGTTTCCATGGGATAGAAATATAAGTAGAAAGTAGAAATAACGCGTGCAAAGCCAGGGGTAGATGCTAGTTGACTATATTACCAAAACAGGCCAAAACCGAAGGCCAAAATATTAAAACACAAGAAGCATGAATGAATACGAATCAAGGAAATCGTCTCAATATCAACATCCTATTTAAAATGAACGCGATACCTTCGGTTTCATTACCGACTCAGAAGCGAACTCAGAAGTTCAAAGCATGCGTATCGTGTAAGTTTATATTACCTTGTTGGGTAGATAAAGTTTCATGACACAAATGCTTTGTGCTTTATTTGAGAACTTGCCAAGCTGACATGTAGATATCAATATCAAATCACTAGTATTTTGAATTATTCTCACCCTGTATATACCGACACCGAGGTATATTGCGTTTGGATTCTTTTTAGAATACTTTCCACCTCTGGGTGGTCTTACACATTTCTTGCCACTTAGTTTATAATTAATAGTAATCTGGACCCATATCAAAATGAAAACTTTGAAATAAAAATTTAAACCGCTGAAAAAACTGAAAATTAAAAGTGAGGAACCATCAAAAATCCCCTGTTTTCATACCCTTTGAGTTGGCATTATTTTTCCAAATTATATGGGAACAACTTCAGGGTACTTTTTAAACGCTTTCCAATAAAAAAAAAATATTATCAAACTCAAAGAAATATAAAGAAACTAGCTGCTCCCCGCGTTTTCACCCGTGGTAAATTCGATTTTCATATGTTGATCTCCCATGGGAATTTCTTGTTTTACCATAGTAGAAGATACCTATAAGTAGCCTATGTTACTCTTCATTTCAAATAACTGTATGCCAAAAATCAAGTTGATTGTTGTTTGGTTTCATTATTAAAATTATTTTGCGATCTGCTGAAATACATATTGCGTTTGTGGTGCGTATACTCAGATCTCAGGGCTCGAAAACTGATAGATTGAAACCCTTTGGCCTTAGTATAGTATATAGTTTTCTAGTTACACATATGAAACTTAATAGTTGACACCAATTCATTTACCAAGTCTATAAATCGTGCAAGTAATCACTTAAATAATCCCAACCATGCAAGTGCTTAGCGTAGACAAATGGCTACCATAATTTGTCACATCCATACTTACCTACCTACATGTTCTAAGTCAAGGATGTTAGCACAGAATAGATAAGACACACGCTGTTCAGAAGATTCACTGCAAGTTACTTAATTACTATTGAAGATACAAAGTTAAATCAAAAGTATTTCAGAGTTATTTTTATAACTTATAACCTACGCATTTGCTCTGGCGCATCATCATTGCCATACACCGTGGTAATGCAGCCAGTGTCTTGTGGACGCTTCCCACTGGTATTGATATGGATCAGTTGAGCTACATCTATTTGCAACCGTCTATCATCACCATCAGCCTATTAATATGGGGTCTGCTGGACATTACATACGTTAAGACTAGTTTAAGATATACTAGTTTTAATTTGTTTATATTCTTTGATTGTAATTTTCATTGTTAGACTATTTTAAACAGCTAGTTCTAATTATTTGTTTTGTTATTGAGTTTGTCTTCTGGGTAGGTATCATAAATCATTCTGTGGTAGAAGTTTTCAACACCTTGGCCTTCTTGGAACTGTCGGATTGAACTGATTACCATCGTCGGATGATTATGAATTGTTTGTGTTTTATGAGTTCAAGTGATTAATTCAAAACAATTTGAATAACGCACCATAAGTAGCGTGAGATTTTTGCTAACCCCACGCCACTCTACCTGACCTTTAATTAAGTTTCGTACGTTTTCGAAAAAAAATTCGTTGCCATTATGCTTTTTGGAGACTCTACAACTCTACATTCATTATCTCTACGGCTTGCATAGCATACCTATAGAACTCGGAAACCAATCTATCACGGTCTTTCATCTTTTGTTTATATCTAGTTTTAAATTAAAAATTACAACTGATAAAAAGTTAATCAGTGTATTACATCCATCTCACTGATCATGAGCACTACCTTTCTTAACTTTTCTTTTATACCTAAGTCTAGTCTTCCTAAGTGAAATCTTATGATTTCAATACGATCTTCCAGTGCTGTGCGCCATTTTGTCTTAGTCCTGTTAAGTTATGATATTCATGGTGATATTATTCTCCGATTTATCCCGAAATAATCGAGCAATTTTATTTGTAAATCTTGAATGTATATTGCAGATGTCACTCTCACTCTGATCAAGCTCTTAGATTTGGTGACAGAATAACGGGTTTAGATTACGATGTTGACACGCAAAAGTTACCGCATCTTTGACATTATTTAGTAAATGCCACGGTAAATCTTTAGAAGAGGCCTATGTCCAAAACGATCTCACAGTCTAGTGATAAATGTTCACCATATAATATAAGATCATGGTCATTGTGAACACGATGTCATTTTTTACTAGGTTCTACTCGTGACTCCGCTTGCATGATTTTACTAAACATTACAGTTATTATTTCTTGGCTTTAAACTTAACTATGAACTCTGTAAACCTTCATTGTGGGATGAAACTTGACAAGTATTTTACTTACCACTCATTTTTTGTTAAAGTTACTTGTGTTTTCCATGCTTGCCTGGTAGAAATATTTTTTAAAGTAATTAGAAAAACACCTTGCTATGTTACTGTTCTTCTTAGTATTCATTAATCAGTAGTTGCCTACTGAATTACGAACTAACAGCCAAGTTAAAGGGCAACTGGCATTTGCATCGGTAATCGTAGCTAGTCCTATAAAGTTTTATTGACACTTGCCAATTGAATGTTGACTTTAATTGAGACATCTTTAGTTAAACCACTTTAACTACTTCACCTTCTAGTTATATCAAGATTAAGACCAGTTTTGATATTTGCACACATTGTGTCTGTTTTGAGAAATTACTTCTAAAAAGAGACTTGTATTAGAAAAATATTTAGCACAATCAAAGAAGGTATTCACTTTAACATTTTATTCGCATTGTTTAAAAATAAATACAAAAAATGTAACAACTAATCGATTAAGTGATCACCAGCCGTAGTTAGAGGCAAGACCGCTGTAGGAAACGTGAGAAACGGCAGGGGCCGAGTATGCCAGTGATTTGACGACAGGGGCGGCAGCGTAGGACAGCGGGGCAGAGTGAGCGTAGGACAACGGGGCAGAGTGAGCGTAGGTCAGGGGGGCAGCGTGCGCGTAGGTTGAAATAGGGGCAGAGTACGCGACAGGAGCGTGAGCGTATGCCACTGGGGTAGCGTGAGCGGTCTGTGTAGTGTATGACGAGACCGACGACACTGCTGGGGCTACAGCCTTAACCACAGGCGCGCTGTATGCCAAAGACGGGGCTGCGTATGTCAAAGGGGCGCTGTACGCTGGGGCGGCATAGCTTTTCACAATAGGGGCAGACGCGTAGGTCGCCACTGGTGCGGCATAGCTTTTCACGATGGGAGCGGACGCGTATGACCCGTAGGACACTGCTGGAGCAGCGTAACTTTTCACAATGGGCGCGGACGCGTAGCTTGCAACTGGGGCAGCGTATGACACTGCCGGGGCGGCGTATGATACTGCAGGGGCAGCGTATGACACCGCGGGGGCAGCGTATGACACCGCAGGGGCAGCGTATGACACTGCAGGGGCAGTGGCGGCGTATGTTGTGTAAGGGGCAGCGTATGCGCCTCCATATAGACCACCGGCGCGAGCGGTCGCCAACGCGCACAGAAGAACGACGAACTGAAACATAACATTAAACTATTGTTAAACTACTAAATCTTCCATCAGGCAGCAATGAATTAAATAAATAATACTGGATAATCCACATAGCAAGCTTAAAGCTAAGAGATATCATTATGTGTACCTACATACTAGATAACTGATATAGTTAATATAATACATTAAATAGATCGATATTGTTTTATTATAGATATAAAACTCTCAGAAGCTTGGATCGAATATTTGCAGGTCATTCAAAAAACTGCCCTAAGGCGGGAATCGAATCCGTTGCCTTCTGCAGGCGGACCTTCACCCACCACGCCACTGTGTCAATGCTGTTGCCCCATATTTGTTTGGGTATAAGTACCTATACTGATTTTCGCAGTCAACTGTATAGTAAATAACTTTGTCACTAAAGATTGCCACTAATATTTCGCAACTAACTATTTATTTCCGTTCTTAGTAATTATCCTGCTTTTGCTGGTCTACACATCTATTTAATTTAATTTCATCACATTTATTTTATAAAATGCACTAGTACCTTAGCAGCCATTTTATTATTGAATATCCTTACGGCGAGTGATACGAATTAAGTGTAGTGTGGCAGTTTTATACCAATCGGCCTACCCCCATGCGCCTACGCATGCGGTACCAAATCTAGTTCAGGCTACATACAAGCTTGTTAGGACATAAAATGTACGAAACTAATACAGCATACGAGTAATAAATTTACTGTTGCCTTCCAATATAGATAAATTTAAAATTTAATTATGTTACTAACATTTTTAGAACTATTTCTGATATCTAGATGGTGCTAAGGTGAACATCAATTAACATTTCTGAATAGTTTTCCTTTTTACGGAAACTTGGTTAGGTTAGGATAGGGCTTTAAATCATTCTGTCGATCGATTTAAAAATACTTGCTTTGGTGGTTTCCAAGCTATAATGATTTTGTTGTTTTTTTCAGATGTTCAGATTTTTTGAGTCAGGTACTTCAATCCTCTGTGTTTTTAACCCGATATCACCTAATCTTATGTATATATGTATAATTATATATTATATAATATTATATTATAATTATGTATACATAATATTCACATCAAACTAATATTATGAGAGCGAAAGTTTGGATGTATATGTTTTTTACCTCTTCATGCCAAAACTACTGAATTGAACGGGCTGAAATTTTGAACAGACGTAGTTCTAGGCCTGGTATAAAACAATGCTACAATTTCACGCTTGTAAAGCCGCGGGCCGAAGCTAATATTCTATAATAATATATCGATTCACCTAAATTAAGGTTCTGAGGCACAAAAAGTACAGTGGAACTCAGGCATAGAATTTTTTCACTACGTTCAACCTAAGCCGGAGCTGAGAACTGGAACTGTGAACATCCTCCTTTTTTCCAAAATCGGCTAACTCCTTTCCTCAATAACTAACAAGATCATGTAGCTTTAAAAGCTTGGATTTAAACTTAAAGCTCTGACCCTGTTACAGAATATCAATCTTACTTACATATATTACGAGGCTGGTATTTGGTTGTGCAAAGAGCGTGTGTAACCACATGCCTAGTTTTAGCTGAACATTGTGGCTTTATTTCGGCATAAAATAGTGTTACAGAGTTTTTGTTTGAATTAAGGGTTAATTTATACAAAACCAAAACTCTAGCTAGAAAAACGTAGAGGCAACGACAACCTTCGCTCAACAGGTTGATTTTGCAAAAGCATTAGATAACTTATTCGAGGTTTTCGATTATAAAAAGGTAATTTCAAGTGTTGACTATAAACCAACTATCCCCTACTTTGTTTGGTAGTGTAGAGTTAAGTCAAACACCCTGTACAAAAACATAACCAAACACAGGTTTTTTTTAAATTCACGCCGAACTCGGAAATTTTTGCGATGTCATTTAATTTTTTAAATATTCCTCAAGTGCGAGAGCTTACGTACTGTAATTTAATAATCCTTACAAACACAGGAAAATAAATAAGTAGGCTAAACTGTTCGAAATCACGAGGTAGGTACCTACTGTTTATAATTTTACTTAGAATCATTTTAATAATGTTAGGTTAGGTGTGTTTCGCAACGTTTGGGCATGGACAGGTCAATCGTATACCCCTAAGGTGAACATTTGAGTAACGTATGGTATTCACGCCATTGTGATACAAATCCTGCAGTGGTCACGTTACTATTGTTAACTTACAAGTTTCGCGGAGAAAGTAATACTGGCGTCTAGATACGAAACTTATTCACCGTCATCCAGTGGTCATATTTCGCTACTTAATCTTGATCAATATTGTTATCAATACTGATCGTTATTCTAACACTAATTGCTGCTTGGAGCAAATCCTGATTTGATTTGATCATTTAAATTTTTATTGACAAACGAAATTAACAAAATGGTATAAAATAATTTAATGCAAATAATTTAATAAAATAATTTACAATAACAACTATTGAGGTAACTGCAGACAGTCTAGAGCAGAGGTTCCTAAACTCTTTTGTTTCATAGACCACTTTCAAAATTTTGCTGGATTCGGTGGACCCCCTGCAGCTACATTACTACGAATCTGAAAGATTAAATCTATGGAAACTTGCATTGTCGCTGAGTTTCAACAACGAATTAACAGTTTTTGAAAAAAATAAGATTACAATGGCTTGAGTTTTGAAAGGAATAACCGCAAATCTCCCCGTTCTGTGATATTCAATCTGCTCCTTTTTTGTTAATAAGTTTCTAACGGTACTAAAACTTTTTTGACAAGATATTACGAGTGAAACCCTATTAGAAGCTTTTGCATAATTCCCCACAGTCCAGGATATTTTTCGGGTATTGCTGCCTGTAGCCAACATTTCTGATACCCTCTTTTAAAGCTCACTGTCAGCTCCTCATTAGTGCTAAGCTCGAGTAGCTTCTCTTGTAATACCACATTCTCCACATGAAATAGATTTATGATCCCTGGTGGTATGAAAATAAAATATTATCATCATATTATTCTATCTGCCTATATTAATAAGAGAAGTCAAGCCAACATTTTATTTCTTCACTATCAAAACCATCTTAATTTTCATTCACCCCCGCATACAATTTGTGGACCCCCATTTTTTATCACGCCTAACATAGACCCCTTCGAGTCTCCCGTGGACCCCTGGGGGTCCACCTGGACCACTTTGGGAATTACTGGTCTAGAGATAACTTTACTGATCCATATCAACTACACTGTACTAGTTGGAAGCGAGCCCAAGACGCAGGCTGCATTACAAAGCTGATGCGCTGCACCAGATACTCACCAAGATTCAAGATTCTTTATTGCTACATGCTGTAGTACATTTGTATGGGTCTAAAATTAACATGGGTATCAAGCATGCACCCTGTAAGGTCGCTGCAATATTAAATACTAAATACTTACGAACCAGCTCTTGGGTCACGTGTCACATCTATTAGCGGGTAATTTGAATATTTCTTGTCAGAAATAGTTTATTTACTGCAAAGGTGATAAACATTCTCCACCTCTATCCTTCGAAGTTATTTTCTTTGTTATATTTGCTAAACAGTACTTATTCTTGGTCTTCTCTTGTGTACATATTTATTAAAGGGAGTTTCCTTTCTATACGCCATAACGATTTGATCACTAGTTGAGTAAGAAATTTTCAAACTGGAATAGGCAGAGCAGGTTCTTCGGATTGTCTATTTCGTAGTTTATTTTCCTTTATACTAGTCTTATTTGTAAGCATTGGAGTAAAATTTGACCTGCTTTTGCAAACATTCGTGGAAGAGGACATTAAGCTTGATGGTGCGATAATGGTTTGACCATGGCATGGACGGTATATGGCCAGGCTGATTGAACTGTGAACAAGTGGTGAAATCGTGACTGATCTCAAAATTCTCTCGTGCCTCTGAAGAACAAAGATCTCAGTTTCTTGAATTAAATTTCTGTTGAATAGAAATTCTCCTCACTAACGCTCGAGTAATTCTCAATCTACGATCGAGCAGAAAGCTAAGTTCAGTCTATGAGAATGATTCCCATATTCATTTCTCTAGAAGTCCTTGAGGTTGACTCTAATTTATCCTATGAATCTACTAGCTCATATAAAGCTGCGGTTGTGTAACTAGGCACAATATGTAGAGTCATCAGATGCTCTAGAATGTCGCTCAATGCTCAAAGACAGCCATCCTCTGGTCTTCTTCCACGATGCTTCACCGAATTTTGTAGATAAGTCTCAAAATTCTCACGATAAATCAAATGTCAACGCAATAAATATCATCTTGCTAACACAGTTTTAGAACGACTAAAGGAAATTGTAACACTAATCGAATCATTATTATTCTAAAGAGTAATTTAGAACCACGACTGAATCACTTTTTTTTAATTGGTTTTATTTGTATTAGATAATTTTTGTAGTTTTATAAGTATATAGGTACCTAAATTGTGTTGATTGTATGGTGTGTATTTTCTAAACAAATAAATAAATGAAATCAAATCACATTAGTTCAGACATCATTATAAAAACAAGTTTATAAAACACAAACAGTAAATCGAGATACATTTAAAACAAAAACAACATACAAAGGCGTCTGAAGAAAATAATATGAAGGGATCAGACCTGTCCTTCTGTTATAAAAAAATCCGTCGCAACTAAAGTGCGTAATGATTGGCTCCCAGAATGTTGATTCAGTAAAGTCTAGACTAAAAGTAGGCAGCCTAATCTTCTCCCATAACCTAGACGTAATCTACCTAGGCTTAGGTTTATCACATAATTGTCAGCTATTAGTGTTATGAAATAGTTTGTAATGCTGCTTTTGATGTTGTCCAATTAGCTAGTCTCTAAAAGGCGAATATAATAAGCAGTGTTTACTAAGTTAGATAAAAAAATATAACTTTAGATGTGTTTAACTCATCAAGGTAGGGACTAATTTCATCATCATGTCAACATACACATACGGCATAACTCTCATAATCTTAAAGAAGTTCTAGATAAACTGGGTTCAGATTTCGATAGCAAGGATACTAAAGGAGCATAGACTTATGATTTTGTTTTCAATCGCGAATTGAATGAAATGAAATCTTCTGTTTAGTAATAAGTACTCGAAAGACGAAAATTTTCTATATTATCTAATGGGTTTGAAGCGTACGCTGATAACCCTTCAGTCTTTAATACAGTTGGCGCTGTAGCGAATTCAGGCAATGGTGATTCAGGGATGTTCCTGCTTGCTGGTAAGGGTCTAGCTAAATTCAGTTGTCTGGAACCAGTTGGAATGTACTGAGGGACTATGGCTTCTCTGTATGCTGGACCAGAGTAGATATTCGAACTACTAGTTTGTAGCCTCCTGTTTAAGTTTATCGTTCCAAATTTTTGGTATATTCCATCAATTTGACTTTCTTCTGCGCTATTCTGGGTGCTGTACGTTGGAGAATTAACGACATAGTTATTGAGTAAAGAGCTTTCTTTTGTTGAAGGAGTTCCAAATGTTATTGAAGAGTAAGAGACTGCAGTCGCTGGTGAGAAGTCAGTTCCAAGTATGCCAGCGTGGGTAAAGGTAAAACAGCAAAGTAATATCACCTGAAACAAAAGAAAAAACAATGAAACCTGAAAAGTGCTACATTGATGGTTAAATTTAAATAAGGAGAATAATTTGAGAGTATAATTCATGTCGTTTTTCAAACATTTAAAAGTATACACTTAAACAATTCTACTTATTGGAAAAAGTTCAAAACAATTTTGAAGTTTAAATAACACCAGTCATAACAAGCTAGTTGCTTATGATAATATTAATAATCATCATCATCATCATCAGCCTATATTAGTCCACTGCTGGACATAGGCCTCCCCTAATGAGCGCCATAGCGCCCTGTCTTCAGCTTGCCGCATCCAGCATCTGCCAGCAGTCCTTCGCAGATCGTCATCCCACCTGGCCGGAGGGCGTCCTACACTACGTTTGCCGAGTCGCGGTCTCCACTCAAGAACACGTTTACCCCAACGGTTGTCGGTTCTTCGCCATAATATTAATAATAAATATTAATAATTATTAATAATAAATAAAAAGCACATAAGGCTGGATAATATACACAGCATCATCTAGCCTCATGCTAAGCAGATCTCGTGGTCATAGATAACTAATATATTTTCGCTTCCGACTGGTATTGACATGGATCAATTGAGCTACCTTTAGACTGTTTGCAACCGTCTGCAGTTAGCTCAATGGTTTCAATTGTAAATACTAGTTGTAATTTTTCTATTCCTTTGCTTGTAATTTTCGTTGTTAATAAAGATGTAGTAGATTTTATATATTTAAAATAACAAACAACTCGAACAAATATCTGCAGATAAAATAAATATCTAATATCTATAATGGTCAACACAATCAAACTATGTAGGTATTGAATATGCTAAAATTACCTTCTGATACATTTTGTCTCTCTTTTCTTGTACGAATGTGAGTGATTGACTCGGGTTGCTTTTTATAAGTCAATAACATACATTTCACAGAATCTGCCTTGGATAAATCACGTTATACAAGTTGTTGGTGCTATAATTTAATACCAGTATTACCCTTTAGGGCCAGGTGGACAATAGCTGCCAAACCAGAATGCGACCTTAAACCCTGACTTGGCGGTGATAAATTATCAGACATATTGAGTCAACCTTTCGTCGATTCCAGGTATGGCCTACCATTGTTTACGTTCAGTACAATGTTATTGTGCGTGCGTGAGATACCTACATTATCTCTTAAACGAAGTGTGATTCTGAAAGGACAGAATTGGTCTGTGATAGACAATTGGACCCTGCTATAGTTACGGAAAAATATTACTCTTGTCATTATCATGCACTGTCAAGAACACTGGCAATCTTACATATAGGATAAACTAGTTATATTATTCGTCCGGTTACATCTTTATGGGCTGTGCTTAGATAAATAAACTTCATAATCTGCAGTATTATCTGATTTTCTTCATGAATTCATAAAATTTTGCTCAGAGCTACGCAATACAAATTCACCCAAAGAACGCTAGTAAAGCAGATTATCACGCAAAGCAGGGGTTGAGTCAGTTAGTTTTTGTAAGTTGGTACAACCGCACTCGAAATCACAAATGTCATTTCAATGTCAAGGACAACAAGCTATCACGTTTTATGACAGCAACATATTAATATGTATATCATTTAAATGTTTTGTTTGTCTTTACATAGAGCCTGTACCTATCTTAACCATTGTTCTTATGGGGACGCTTTCAAATAAAAAAAAAATTGTGAGTTGGAACATAAACAAGGGTATAAAAACATATTATTATTATATAGGTATAAATAATAATATAGTTGTGAGTCAGTTCAGCTGAAGAAAATAAAATGAAAGTTTAGAAACAAATTAAAATTTGTATTTACAGTTCAAACAATTATGATAACTACCATCTGTTGCAAACAGTCTAGATGAAGCTCAACTGATTCTTATAAATTCCAGTCGGAAGCGTCTCCAAGACGCTGCTAGCTGCATTACCACTCTATATGGCAATATTTGCCAGCATTAGGGTCATGCGACGTGTATACCTTTTCTTTGCCAGATTACGTGAATTTTACGACAATCTATGTATAATAAAAAATATCGATCCACTTAATGTACATCAGTCATCTAGTAGCCATAACACACTACCGAGCTTTGGGCTAAATGACGTTGTGTGGTATGTCTAGCATTATTTATTTATCACTCACACCGAAGCCTTGTTTAACCAAGAACAAGCGTTAAAGTGAACACAAAAGCAATGTTTTATTCATGTATCATCTCATAAATATCTTTTATCGATATTCATAAGCAATCACAAATCGGCTGCTCACTAGGAGCGAACGCATTGATTCATTGTTATTTGCTCTCAGAACATACCATTTTCCTGTATTTATGTGATAAGATCCCAAGTGTTTGTGTTGAAGGGTAAAATGATATTTGATGTTTCTGTTGTCATCAGGTTTTATTGTTATTTATTATGCAACTTTTTCCTTTTGTATTATACTGTCCTATTTTTTAAGTTGTTTTTAACGAAACGTTTCAGGACCATTCCTGTTCCATGGGAATGGATTTGTGGGAAAAGTAGACTATGTATATATTCCAAGGCTAGGACTAAGTTTGCTGAAAATCTTAGCACGTAACCGTTCAGAAGCTATCCACACATCCGTACATATAGCTAAACATGCGCGTTTTTAAATAAGTAGGTAAGGAAAAGAGCAGTCAGACCATTTTCCCATATTCATTTTTTGATAAATCCAAGAATTAATCTACAAAGTTGGTATAACGAATATTCCAAGCCGGAAAACCCAAAACATTAGTTATTGGGTTACAAATAAAAATTATACTTATCAAAATAATCTTTATACGGAATCCTAGATTTTTTTTCACAGAATTTGATTTCTATTTCCAACCGAATTCAAAACAGAGGTTCACAGCATTATAATTTTTTTCTAGGTGAAGCGATAGTGATATTATTTAATATTTAAAACTATACTGCTTCTCTTGTGATACCTGACACAGAATTTTTTGTGTTATTCTTAATGATGCGTGTAGGTGCAGATTTTACACACACATTTTATATTACCTCTCGCTTTCTATCACTGACTTATCATTACAACCTAAGTAATATTAGTTAAATGTTTTCTAATAGGTTTTATTTGTATAAAAATCTGTACCGAAGGAAAAAAATAAGTGTAAACCACAGGTATAATAGCAGCTGTGCTTGTGTTAATGGACTGTTCAGAATACCTAAATATTTGTTTGAATGGAGTAAAAGAAGTTTTACAATACCTATTTAAAAAGGTATTGAGTTACAACGGAGGTTTATTGTATAAGTTCAGGGCTAATTACATGTGGTTTATTTTTTGTCTCCTATAGCTATAACAAGATTTAGATACCTACTTACAATTTTAATCGAGGTTATAATATAGTTTGAAGTTTTCCTATAGTCTAGAAGTTCTGAATCATTTAATTTTAGAGTAGGGCTGTAATAGGCCATACAAAGCTGTTGCCAAAGACATGCAATTTAACTCCAGAGTTCGTAAAGTGCTTAGAACTAATGGGCTCTCAGACCAAAAAGTTTTCTGTTGGCTTTAGAATAGAATAGATATTTTTATTAGGATAAATCCTTAACCACACAAAGAAAGAAAATAATACATAAAATACTACACACAATAAGGAAGTTTCCGATTTTTTTATTTATAGGTAAAAAAATAATACTATACTTGCAATAAAGCCCACTGAATTTTTTTTTCAATTATCTTCACAAATGACGAAGTTATGATACTTTTGCCGTCCGCTTTAAAACTTCTCGGCGCGCGGCCGCTCAACAACGTCATGACGTCATAACTCCGCTCGAGTCTAGTAGTTTCTATGCGCGGTAACCTCAAACAAATCTAAAATACTAAATCAAGACGGAACGGATATTTATTAACGTTGTGGAATCTGTGCAGAACAACATTTACATAGTTTTAATATACCTACTTTGTATTTTTCTTAAGATTTGGTTACCTATACCATAAGAATAAGTGGTTATAGTTATTACGAGCCCCCTGACCGAATAGGCGAATATTAGGCAAAAGTATAAGGCCGGATTTTAGCGTCCAAACTTGTACAGGTGATTAACTTTTCGAATACAGTATATATTATGATTAGGTATGTACCTATTTCATGAACCAATGACTACTTAAATTATTATGAGAGAAACTAAAAGTTAAATATTAATATACAAATGATAATGAATCGAATTCTTTTTCATTTTACATATTATCTCCGTATATTTGGCCTTGTCTTTGCACCTGCACATAACCAATGGCGTCGTCACCGTAGCTTTCTCAAGCAGATCTACAAAAAAGCTACTTTTTAAATCCTAACTTAATATTAGCTAGCCCCAAGCTCTGCTTAGCTTGGGGCTAGATGATGCTGTGTGGACTGTCCGGAATTATTTATTTAATTATTTGTATTTTATATTATATTATTTATATGGATGTTTGTTCCTCTTTCAGACAAAAACTACTAAATTGATCGAGCTGAAATTCGGAATAGACTTAGTAGTTCTAGCCCTGGAATAACACGTAAGCTACTTTTCATCAGATAAATCAGTTCCCATGGAATAGAAATAGCCTTTAGACGTTTCCATAGCAAAAACGCATGCGAAGCCGCGGGCAGATGCTAGTAATCTATATAAATTAGAATATAATAGAAAACACTTTATTATACTTAAGCCTACCACACAAAGAAAGAAAAGATAACATAAAAATAATACATACTAAAACTACATATAAAGGGCGGTCTTATCGCTAGGTACTTACTTAAATATAGAATGGATAATAAAACATTATATAACCAGAATATAATAATATGTATTATCTATCAATATTATAATAACTTATAATATACATAATATAACTTATTACATTATGTTTAGAAAAATCGATATCGATATTTTTGTTTATTCAATCATTACGTTTGGGTCACCACTTCGTTGATTATATCAAAACGTGTAAGTACATTATGTTTATGAAATATCGATATCATTGCCGGCCTTACTATGCATAAGTTAATAAATTATAGATTTATGTTTATAGGTACTATAAAAAATCAGTGGTGAATTAAACTTTAAATAAAGGCGAAGTAGAGTACCTACACCTATTTTCCTAAAACGAATAACTACCTAAAAGCTGCAGCAAACTGATGCGCGTTATTCCGTATGTTGATTGTTATGGTTGAAAATATTATGTAATTAGGTAGGTTTTAAGTTTCACTCCTCTGACCTCTGCACTTGTGTACAGTGGATTGTTTGCCAGAAAATCGAAAACCATAACCATGTTCACTTTTGGTAAATTATTTGACTGTCCACGCACAAAACCACTCTCCATCGTCAAAATTTTACTTTAATTTAGTGATTACTTATCTAAACGATGTATCTATACGAAATAAATTAATATACTTTACATAGACACTCGCCCACACCACGTTCCATGTACTTACTATGAGCAAAATAACGATGAAACACTCGAAACAGTCGAAAAGCGCTTTCCCCCCACCTGTGCCGTAGACCCGCGGGAACTTATGACGTCACAGGCCAAATGCCTAGCGCTTATTTTCTAATTCGTTTTTGATTCAGTAAAAGTGGAATAACTTTGTCATTTTTTAAGTTATCAAAATAATTCTTTCACCATGTTTATTGTAATATATATGCCCTAAAACTTACATAATTAGTTTTTAATTTTGTGAAATTGGAAACTTCCTTATTGACTATGCATAAAGTCAGTACAGTTACAGTGTCTTAATATATCTATTTCTATTTTTATTTTTTTGTGTGCATTTACTTTAATTTTATTTTATTTTTGTTCGTAAGCATATCGTCGTCAGGCATTCAATACCGCGAATGCGACATTTTTGACGAAAACCTTTTTTTTTGTTTATTCGATTCTACTCGTTCAAATACACATTCCTACATTAAAATTTTGCCCTAAAGTTGCACCGATCCCTATGTTTTCGAGTCATGCCAAAACCGCGAACGTGATTTAGAGTCAAAAAAACCGCGAATATGACAGTTCCTTAGCGCTGCCGCGCTATTCCTAGCGCAAGTGCAACATGTGACGCTGTCATATGGGCAAGTTTTTTATTTTCAATAACTTTTCCTCATGTTTTCTTTGCAAAATATATTGATGAATCTGCACTAAGTTAACTGAACGTCATGTGTGAGCCTATTTCATGTACTTTATACCTAGATAAATAGGTACATAAGAACTAAAATGATTTTAGTAGCATTATTTGGATAATATTTTAAACAGTTCTTATTTTTACAGCGTGTTGGAAAACTCATAAGAAGATGAAAATATTGTAAAGGACATGGCATTCAAAATTTTACACAATAATAGGATGAATTTAAAAGAAATCGCGCTTAAACAGAGAACAGTTTCTCTTCGCTACCGTCATGCAAATTATTTTCATGACGATAGCGAAGAGAAACGTCTCAAAGTAGATACTTAGTCACAGCCTGGAAGTTTTTGCTCAGCTTTCCTGTATGTATTGTATTGATGTATTGATTTAAGTCTTCAGCCTCACTCAAACTGTGTTGTCACTCAAGTAGAAGCAGTCTGTGAATCCTCCACCAACAGATCGACTTCTACCTACACTCCAGATCGCTCTGAAATAGAGTCTCAGTCACAACCTGGACCTTTCGTCTCCTCCGCATGTCATCAGCCTCAGCAGAATTTGCTGACACTAATAGAGCTACAGTCTCAGATCACTCCCCACCGTCAGTGCAAACTCTACCTAGCACTCCAGATCGCCCTGAAATAGAGCCTCTGCCTCTTCAAAATAACAAGAAAGTCTTATAGCAACTACTGTACCTAAACAATACACTCAAATGCTTACTCCATCACAGCCAGAAGTTTCTTCTTCTGTAGACTTAACGGGATTACATCTTCATCTAACCTCGTAGCGGTCTAAATAAAACATTGTGAAGGTGGTGGTTCATTGGAAGAATGAATAATGAATAGCAAATCCCTTTAGGATATCAAAAAATGGAAGATAAGTGGATTCAATATATTCAACGATGTAAAAGAGAGATGACCGTGGTGACGATCAGTTGCAAGCTTAAAAGGAGGACTTAATTGCCGGGATATAACAGAAGAAGATGGGAAGAATTTTTTTGTATGGTTTTGGACTGGAATGGATTGGATCAAAAGATTAAATGAACTTTAAAATTATTAAAAAAATACCTTTTGACTATATTTTTTTTAAAGATCATTATTAATTCTTAAATGCTTAAATAACATTATTAGTTAAGTAAAATAAAAACTTTTAACAGAAAATTGTTGTTCTAAATCTAGATCATAACCGCGAATATAAAAAGATTTTACCAAAATATTTAGGTAAAAACCGCGAACGTGATTTTTATTGACATACTACCATAATATTTAAAAAAACATGTACTTATACTATCATAACACATATGTGTAGTTCTAAATATTTTAATTTAAAAGAATTGGACGTGTGCAGTATCATTTATACGTTTTTTTCGTTTCCTGTAAATTTTGACGAATGTCTCATTCGCGGTATTGACTGCCGAACGACGATATGGACACTTTTGGTCTGAAATAAAAACTTTTTATTTATTTATTTTTTTATAAAGGCCTTATTGCTAAAATTGCGATCTCTTCTAGGCAAACTTGGGATGGACTGGACATAAAAGAACAATATAGACGGTGATAGTTACACTAGATCTAATTAAATATTACAGAACAGCGTGGGTTGTGCATGGTTTCCTCGAAAACTATACAAGATTTCGTTGCTCCTTGCGAAACCCTATTGGATACATAGGAAATACTTCGAAGTAGTTTCTTTCTATCCGGCACAACCAACACACACATACACACACACACACCAGTGAAACAACAAAACAACACGAATGACAGTGAACCAAAAGTTTCACACAAACTCACCTTCCTCATCGCTTTGTGGTTATTGCGACTATTTGCGACAGTTTTCAAATGGTTCTGAGCGATTCAATGCCTTTTAGCCGTTCTATTTTGCCACCTCACCAGAATACAGGTAGTTGCTGACTGTCCAGCGAAGACGATGGCCGAAAAAAGGTACATCAATTCAATTGATTATGGAGGCGCCTAAGAGCGCCACTTTATTTATTTATTTATCCCTAACTTTCCACTTACGTATTATTTGTAAAAATGATTAGTGATATAATTCATGATTTGGATGATTTCTCTGTATCATATTCTTACTCCTGTGAAGTTGAAAACTGCAAACATTATCTGTCTTCTCATAGCAATCCATTAACTGTACTAACACAAAATATTCGCAGTGTCTATAAAAATTATGACAGCTTTACCATCCTTCTACAGAGACTGAATATCAATTGCGACATTATTGTACTAACCGAATGCTGGCTTACTAAACAATTCAATGTGCCACTAATGCCTGGATATTCAATGTACCAAACTAAAATTAATTATAATCAAAATGATGGAGTTATAGTTTATACAAAGGATCACCTTAATGTGTCTGTTGAGGAACCAATCATGCAAGACTGCAACAGACTGTTAGTTAAAATTGGAACAGAAACTGCGATACTTGCATTGTATAGGCCTCCGTCTTTTAGAAACCTCAGCAATTTTATTGATTCTTTGAACAATACCCTACAGAGCCTTTCATCTTTTAAGAATATAATTATAACTGGAGATATTAATATAAACATTCTCCCTGATTATAGCGACGAAAATAACCAGAATTACTTAAACTTATGTTCTTTTCATGGTTTGCTTCCTGCACACACGCTTCAAACTCACAATAGTGGCTCATGCTTAGATCATATTATGCTTAAATCAGATATCCCTTCACTCGCACTCGTCATTAACTCATCTATTACCGATCATATGGCTGCCCTACTTTCTCTAAACTGTAATTTACCTAAACCTAGCAATACTCGCATTAGGTCAAAGGTAAATATAAACAAACTACAAGATGATTTATGCAACGTAGACTTTACGTTCGTTTACATGTCCGATGATCCACAGTCATGCTTGTCTTTTATAATAGCTAAATTGCAAAGTGCAATTTCTAAGTGCACACATAATGTTTGCCTAAGCAAAAAATACTACAACGTTAAGCCCTGGATTACACCAGGTCTTATTCGATGTATGAGGCACCGTGATAAATTGCACTCTAAAGCTAAGTCTAACCCAAATAACAATATTTTGCAATTATCGTATAAAAGATATCGTAATTTTTGTAATGATTTATTGCGAAAAATAAAAATCAATTATGATAAAACTGCACTGGAAAAAGCGGGAACAAATAGCAAACAAATTTGGAAACATATAAGGAACGTAACGTATTCGTCAAAACAACATGAGTCATCTTCGTGTTTATTACAAGCTAACTCATCAGATTTGCATGCCGCTAACTCTGCAAATAGTTTCTTCGTTAATGTAGGTAAACGTCTGGCAAAACGAGTTCAAGGCCAATCACAAACTCAAACATGTTTTATGGGTCAAAATATTCTAACCTCATTTGTGTTACTTGAGACTGATGAAGCGGAGGTGGAAAGGACGATCTTGAACCTTAAAGAAGATTGTGCAGTCGGATGGGACAATATCTCTACTAAAATACTAAAACAACTTCGGCACATTTTAATCCCACCGCTAACACACATTTTTAACAAATGTCTATCAACTGGTGTTTTTCCTGCATGTTTGAAAAAAGCCGTGGTTGTCCCGGTCTACAAAGCTGGCAACAGAGACCAAGTCACTAATTATAGACCTATTTCTTTACTGTCCTCTTTATCAAAGGTATTAGAAAAAATTATAAATAAAAGACTTGTAACTTACCTGGAGGAAAAATTAATTTTATCGAAGACTCAATTTGGATTTCGACCTAAATTGTCCACAGCAGATGCTGTACATCACTTGACTAACCATCTCGTTCAAGAACTTGATAAAGGTAAGCATACTATAGGAATTTTTCTCGATCTAGCTAAAGCTTTTGATACTGTGTCTATACCTATTCTGTTGCGTAAGCTGGAATGTATAGGAATCAGAGGTATTCAGCTTAAGCTCTTTACAAGCTACCTACAACAACGCACTCAATGTGTGAGAATAGGTAGTGTTTTGAGTGACGTCCAGGAAAATACGTCCTTTGGAGTCCCCCAGGGTAGTATTTTGGGCCCCACCCTATTTTTAATTTATATTAATGACCTATGTAACTTAAAACTAGACCACGGCAAAATAATATCATACGCCGATGATACTGCCCTCCTTTTTTCCGCTGATTCCGTTGAAGAAGCTTTTGAGATTGCGCAAAATGGTTTTAATGTAGTCAACAAATGGCTACAGCACAACCTACTAACACTAAATGCTGAGAAGACCACCTATATCAAGTTTTCGATGCGTTCACAACCGTTATATAATACTAACCTATACGCACATCATTGCTATAACCCAAATAGCACCCAATGCATGTGCCCCGTAATTAACAGTACAGATAAAATAAAATACTTAGGCGTAATACTAGATAATACTCTTTCGTTTAAACCCCACATAAAACTCTTATGTGGAAGAGTGCGAAAGTTAATATTTATCTTTAAAAAATTGCGCCATATTGCAGACAAAAATATTATAAGACAAGTATATTTTGCTTTATGTCAATCAAGCATAACTTATTGTATTACCACATGGGGTGGAGCGGGAAAAACTTTGTTACTAACACTAGAAAGAGCCCAAAGAGCAGTACTTAAAGTTGCAACTTTTCGTCCTTTCATTTTTCCCACTAATCTTCTATATGAGTCCTGTGATGTGTTATCAGTTCGGCAACTTTTTATAATGAACACGGTACTAAAACAACACGCAGACCTTCCCTACAGCACTGAAAATACTAACAAGAGACGGAATGATAAAGTTTGCCCTCAACCAACCACCTTAAAATTTGCCTTTGTAAACAAATTTTATTTATTTCTTGGTCCGTTCCTCTACAACAGACTTAACAAAATGGCTAATTTATACGCACTTAACTATAGTAACTGTAAGAAATCTATTATAAGTACACTTAAAAGTTTATCCTACGATGGTACAGAGAAACTTTTAGAAATAAACAAGTAAATTGTAAGTTTAATTCATAACTATCCTAGTTAAAATAGTGATACACATAGTTTTATTCAACTGTAAATTAAGTTCCTTATATTTTAATACACTCGTCTGCAATATTTGTAAAATATCATAGTTAATTATTACGCAATGTTTGGTTTAAGCACTTTTTCGCCTGAAACACAGGACTACCTAGTTCAGGCTTAATTGTTATACCAGCTTTATATTTAGATAATAAGTGTACCTCTTGTTTTATAGTTCTACAAGTTTTTGAATAAAAATTTATTTATTTATTATTTATTTAGTTAGTAAACGAAAGCTTCGCATTTGTGCAAACCCATGCTACCCATGCTACCGTTGGGGTAAACGTGTTCTTGAGTGGAGACTGGGCAAACGTAGTGTAGGACGCCCTCCGGCCAGGTGGGATGACGATCTGCGAAAGACTGCTGGCAGATGCTGTATGCGTCAAGCTGAAGACAGGGCGCTATGGCACTCATAAGGGGATGCCTATGTCCAGCCGTGCACATAAATAGGTTGTAGATGATGTTGATGATGATGCTAGCAATACTGTTCTACATTACCTATAGCAAATGTGGTGTCAGTATACTTTATGATACCGGCCTAGCATTCAAACATACGTTTCGAGTAGGTGTGACCTAAATGCACTTAACTATTGTTGATATCCTTTTGAGAAACAGTCTTACGAAATTGTAATTCGGTCACATTTTGCATACCGCATAGGGTTCACATATCTAAGTAGGTATATAAGTCTTGTTGATAGCATAGTTATTGTAATCTGTAATGTTATATATATGATTAATAAAGTGAATTGAATTGAATTGAATAAATAGTATTTTTAAAATCCACACCACCTATCATCTAGCCTCGAAGTAATATTATAACCCTGTTTAAAACCAAAATCTTTGATTGTGAAATTACTAATTTGTATCAGTTATCAGTAGGTTGAGCATCATGAGTAGAGTCCAAAAACTAACAGGCATTAACCTTATCTCATAGGTTTTGGACTCTACTCATGATACTGAACCTCTGGTTTCAAGGATAACGCTATTCACACTAACACCCTGTATGGTGACGTATTCAGTTCTGAATTATATAGAAACTATCATAACTAGTTGCGCTCCGAGGCTTCACCTGCGTGAAAATTACTGTAACGTAGGCTATGTTTTATTCTAGGCTTAGAATTAGGTACGTCTATTCAAAGTTACAACCCGTTCTGTTCAGTAGTTTTGACGTGAAGAGGTAACTAACATCCATACATCCAAAGTTGTGTTTTTATAATATTAGTGTGATAAGGTGATAATTCAAAAACTAATTATTCCACCCAGAAAAAGTTAACATGTAATACATAAAAAATAGATAAATGAGAACCTCTTCCGTTTTTTTAAGTAAGTTGAAAACTGATGATGATGAGTTAAAAACTAACGTGTTCACAATATGTGGATTATTAAATCGTTTTTACTTGGCTGTTAAAGCTATGAAAGTTTAATCTGAACCTTTATCGCATAAATATTTCATAGAATGGTAAGTAGTGGGCGCTTTCAATCGCTCCGGTATATTTAACTCAGAGTTGTTCGTAGAGTTTAGAGAAATATACATTATGTGAAAAGTTTATATAGGTTTCTTTATTTAACAATGTTTTGATGTTTTTTTAGATTAAGTCTTCGATTAATAAAATTGGAAGCCTCCAAAAGATGAATTCCCTACAAAAACAAAAAAATTTAGAATGTCGTTATTTTCACCATATCTTGCTTTTGTATTCGAATGGTTAATAGGTACCTACATTATTTTTGTCAAAATACTTAAAACGAATCGTATTTTTTATCTTTTACTTCAAAAATTACTTGTTTTCTAGCTATTTGTTGCTAGTGCTAATGAAGCCTAGATAATTACAGACAAGAAATAATTTTCCTCTAAAGGTATCTAAGTACACATACATGATATAGATATACAAATAAATGTATGGACTATAAAAACTTAGTACATTAAGGCTTATGTTACATGTCTTGTTCGTTTCGAACTAGTTTTAAATTTAATTCTGTGCAAAATTTTGAGTCGCTCCCAGCGTGCCCGGTGGCCCGGCCCCGGTACCGGGGTCGTTCTCAAAATTTGATTCAACGAGCCCGGTGGTGCCGACCCGGTCGCTTACCGGGCTCGTTGGCACAGATCATGGTTCATCGAGCCCGGTGTCTCATAAAGGAGTGGATAGCACGTACGACGTATTGAGTCGCTCCCAATGATCCCGACCCCGGCACCGCGCATGCGCATAAGCCCCGGTATTGTAAAACGGACAATGCACAGGTTTCAGAAACAAATGAGGAAAAAATCATTGCACTTACTAGCACAGCACAGCACATCACAGCACAACACAACGCAACGAAACGCAACACGCAACGCAACACGCAACGCAACATGCAACGCAACACAACACGCAACACAACACGCAACACAACACGCAACGCAACACGCAACGCAACTCGCAAAGCAACACGCAACGCAACAAGCAACGCAACACGCAACGCAACACGCAACGCAACACGCAACGCAACACGCAACGCAACACGCAACGCAACACGCAACACGCAACACGCAACACGCAACACGCAACACGCAACAAGCAACACGCAACAAGCAACACGCAACACACACAACCTCGTTATACACAACCTCGTTATGCACAACGCGTTGCGTGTTGCGTTGCGTGTTGCGTTGCGTGTTGCATTGCGTGTTGTGTTGCGTGTCGCGTTGCGTGTTGCGTTGCGTGTTGCGTTGCGTGTTGCGTTGCGTGTTGCGTTGCGTGTTGCGTTGCGTGTTGCGTTGCGTGTTGCGTTGCGTGTTGCGTTGCGTGTTGCGTTGCGTGTTGCGTTGCGTGTTGCGTTGCGTGTTGTGTTGCGTGTTGTGTTGCGTGTTGTGTTGCGTTGCGTGTGGTGTTGCGTGTTGTGTTGCGTGTTGCGTGTTGCGTTTCGTTGCGTTGCGTGTTGCGTTGCGTGTTGCGTTGCGTGTTGCGTTTCGATGCGTTGTGTTGTACTGTGCTGTGCTGTGCTGTGCTAGTAAGTGCAATGATTTTTTCCTCATTTGTTTCTGAAACCTGTGCATTGTCCGTTTTACAATACCAGGGCTTATGCGCATGCGCGGTGCCGGGGTCGGGATCATTGGGAGCGACTCAATACGTCGTACGTGCTATCCACTCCTTTATGAGACACCGGGCTCGATGAACCATGATCTGTGCCAACGAGCCCGGTAAGCGACCGGGTCGGCACCACCGGGCTCGTTGAATCAAATTTTGAGAACGACCCCGGTACCGGGGCCGGGCCGCCGGGCTCGCTGGGAGCGACTCAAAATTTTATACTTTATAACTAGCTGCGCGACTTTATTCGCATGAAAATTGATGTTAATCCAGCAGTCAGTATCTGAGTCTCTGTCGGGCTGATAATTTGGAAAAGACGTAGTTCTTGACCTGAAATAACACATAGGCTTCTTTTTTTTTTTTTAAAGTAAAGTATCTTAATTGCGAAAATGCATGTGTTACATAGGTGTTCAGGTAATATTTATGAATCAGTGTATTCTGCCAGAATGTGGCGTGCAATGTTATGTTACAAAATATAAACAAAATTTCAATTAAATTGTTAATACAGTTTCAGTCACAATAATAGGTACAATAGAAATAAAATAATTTAACGGTTATTGGGTTAACAATTATGACTTCAACTTCCATTCCATAAATCAGTTCTAATGGGATTGAAATAGCCTGGTGACATTTACATAGAAACAACGTATGCAAAGCCACGGGATGCTGCGAGGCACATGCTCGTTGATCTTGTCCCTTACTTAGAAGGTTTATTAATCTGGGTTACTTTTACATACGCAAAATCTACAGAACCCGCCCAGCTCCTTGTAAGCTATTATTCGTAATAACTAAGTAGCGGCCTTGCTAAGACATTAAAATTTAGTAGCGTCAGAAAAATCAAGCATCAATGTATTTAAATATCTGGGGAAAATTTTATGTAGGAACGTAGCTTATGTTTTCTTTATTATATGGGTAAGGACCAAAATTTTTGCACTTCTTGCGAGAGAACGATGGCACATAACTTTCAAATCAAAATATAAAAAAAAATTGTTAACTTATGTGAATATTAATACTTGATTATTATAGTTGAATTTATTTTGCACCCTGTGCTTTATTCATATGTAGATTTCGTTCACTAGATTTCTGTAAAATTAATTTTATGTAAATTAAGATACTGAATCCATTTTCGTTTTTCATACAAAATGTGAATGGCACATCTCCGACTCCTCCAGGTCATTGCAATTTTATTCTAAAAATAAAAACTTTTTCAAAGACTTTTTGGTTTTTTTATATTGACCATGAATTTATCTTCACGTTTTTATTATTACGGTCTCGCTAAACGTTATAGTTAATTTATAATATTAATCTAAACGCGTTTCCCAAATTTCGTTCCGTTGTGTCACTCAGTTTTGCGACAGCATAAATCGAAAACGAGGCAAGATCGGATAACAAATAATGTTTTGTTGCAAAGGCAACACCGTCATCTACCTTGTGACTAAATTCAGGCCAATTCCGCCACGTTGTTTTTCGCTCATTATCGTGGTAACCAGTCATTTTAATGCCAATAAATAATAAACCAGCTCTACATGGCACTCGTAGCGTTTATTGAGTACCTTATCATTATAAAAACAGAATGATAGACATATTACTTGATTCACTTCACACCATCTTAGTTTCATGTCATTAAAAGGAAAACCAAGGCAAGGACTAAAATTCCTTAAATGGATTTTGATAAAATAATGTTTCCATGAACTTTTTTGCCATCCATACCTTACATGCAAGTTCCGTTTTCTATTTATTCGCACATGTGCGGTAGCCTTAGACATGTACCTATGTCTATCAGGACTTAGTAGCAATTTTGTTGAGTAATTTACTATTTAGATGTAAAATTGGTGCAACTGAGACCTCCAAATGTGACCTAGATTCTATTTTAGTCGTCAAGTCACTCTGTAACTTTGTAGGTACCTACTTAGGTCTTGTATGGAGCTACATAATCTTCATTGTGCATAGCTAAATTATTACTTACGTTAAAATATTCTGAGCTATGTAAATATGGTGTTATTTAATAATAGATACCTATTCGTACGATTCAGTTGTAAAGGTTGAATTTACCCCCCTAATATTTATGTAAGTTTCTGTATTATTGCTAGCATTTACGTAAATAATTTAGCTATTTACTAAGCTAAGCCAACATATCAACAAAAACTAGTTCAATCTAAACATAATTGTCTTATGTGAAATAACATAGCAATTTAGTCATCTGATACAAGATAAATAGGTGGTGATTGTAAATTATCTGTGAGAAAACGCGAGGTATGACAATTTATTTAATTAAATTCGCATAAAAATATCCTATAGCAAATATCTAGGATAACTTGTCTAGACCTTTACCTGCTTCTAATTATACCTTCTATTGATATAAAGGTATCTTATAAAATATATTGGTAAGATCGAATGTTTTTATGGAATGGGATATCTGTGGAACCAATTACACATACAGAATGTAAGCGATTCAACTACGAATCATGTTTGTGTTGGAAGAACTAAAATGTTTCATCCCTAAGCGAGGGAGCATTTCAGGGTGTGTACGACGTACGTACTTAATAAGGTAGGTACTATAAGTACGTTTATAGATTAATATGTCTATAAGTATGTCCAGCCGGACGTACGGGTCGTACGCCTCTCCAAATGAGCCTACACTCGTTAAAACGAATATCGAAGTTTCGCTATCTTGTATGGATGAAATAAGAGTCGGTTTTGTCTTCCGGTAGACCCCCAGCTTATTTTTCTTTGTCGATGTTTATGATCCTTTTCTTTCTTTGTTCCACGCGGAGGAAGTCGCGGGCACGGCTAGTTCTTAATAATAGGTACTTAGATACATGAAATACGAAGTTGTGTTTTAATGTTTGTCTGATTATTGGGTATTGGTATCTACAGAATAAATAATTTAGTTATTTAAAAAATAATTTATTTAAAAGTACTTCACAACCTGGGGCGTAGCGTAACTTAGACTGCCTGATATAAGGTTACACATTACTAAAACTTCGTTAAGTTTGGAGACGGTTGTGAGTTTTCGTAAAAATCATCAAAAAAGTTATGAAATCAAGAAAATTTATTATGAATATGTAGCATCTATGAGGCTTCGCTCATTAAAAACGCTAGCAACACTTATAGCAAGTAAAAAAATGCAAGTAAGAAAATGGTACATTTTTTTACTTGCTACGTATATTGCTATCTATACTTATAATAAAACTGTAACAGGTCCAAATCTGTACATTGAAGATATTTCGAAAATTTTTTTTGGAGGGCACTCTATTATCGATACTCAAGCCAAAACTGTAATTTTTTTCATTCATGTCTGTCTGTCTGTCTGTCTGTCTGTCTGTCTGTCTGTCTGTCTGTCTGTATCGTAAACGCGCATCACGCCGAAACTACTTGATGGATTTAAATGAAACTCGGCATGATTATAGGTCATACTTCGAGGAAGGACATAGGATACTTTTTATCCCGGAATTCAGTAAGGTTCCCATGGGAGAGGGTATGAAAGTAAAATTCCTTTACCGCTCATCACGCCGAAACTGCTGAAGGACTTGGAATGAAACTTGGGACGATTTGAGTTCATACTACAAGGAAAGACATGGGATACTTTTTATCCCGGAATTCGGTAAGGTCCCCTGGGAGAGAGGGTGAAAGAAAAATTTTTTAATGACTTGGAATGAAACTTGGGACGATTTGAGTTCATACTACAAGGAAGGACATGGGATACTTTTTATCCCGGAATTCGGTAAGGTTCCCCTGGGAGAGAGGGTGAAAGAAAAATTCTTTAACCACGCATCACGAGGGAAGTGAATGAATTCGAATGGAACTCTGGACGATTGAACATGGGATACATTTTATCCCGGAATTCAGTTTGGTTCCCCTGGGCTATACGGGTTTTTAAAAATTTCTCACAGCATTTGAACGACGCGCGCGCGTCGCGTCGTTCAGATGCTGTGAGAAATTTTTGAAAACCCGTATAGCCCAGGGGAACCAAACTGAATTGAACTGATAAACGCGTAAGTTTCTAAGGATGAATGGATAGATGGATGGACGTTTGTTACTCTTTCACGCAAAAACTGCTGAACGGATCTGGATGAAATATGGCACAGAGATAGATTATAAGCTGAAATAACACATAGGCTTTATTTTATCCCGAAAATCCCACGAGAAAGGAATTACGCAATGAAATAGCGAGTACTCGAAATACTAATCATGCGCAGACGAAGTCGCGGGCACCAGCTAGTCGTTAATATACAGGAAGTCGGAACAAAAATAACCGATGTTTCCTCCTAACCTAAAACAGCTGAGAAATACTTATTACTTCTCTTCTTGCGTAAAATGTCTACAACAGTATCCGCTATCTAGCTTTAGGCAATTGCAATTTATTTCAAGTGGCATTTAGATAGCACTTAGCGTGTGCTGGCCGGACGTGCTCTTACCAACCTCTTAGGATTTAAAACACTGTTGTTTTTCCAGATGTACTTTTTTAGTAGATATTTGATTTTCATAGTTTTAATTTTAGTATATAAAATAACTGTTTTTAATAGATAGGTAGGTACTTGTATGAGCTAAATTGGGTTATAAAGGCCAAATTTAAATTTTAAAGGTAATAATTTTTTAATGCACGGTTGTTACGTGCACCTTAATTTTACCGTTTTTAAGCCCACTGTTGGAAAGATAAGGGCTTATGATGATGATAGTGATTTTCGGAATAAAATTTCAAGTAATTACTAAAACAAAGTCCCTTTCTCTGTCCCTATGTCCCTTTGAATGCTTAAATCTTTAAAACTACGCAACGGATTTTGATGCGATTTTTTTAATAGATGTAGTGGTTCAAGAAGTTTTATACGTATAAAATAAAACCGTACAAAGCCGGGGCGGGTCGCTAGTAAAGTATATGAACAAGATTTGAGAAGCTTACTTTGGGTTTAGAGACAGTGCGGTATGGATTGACCAGCATTATTTATTATTGATAATTAAAAAAATCTGCTTTAGATAAGCATTAGTTATGCCTGCCTATGTAAAATTTATGAATATAAGCGCCTGGGGTCTTTGTAATAATAATTATCACACCATAATAAGAACACCATATGCACACCATGAATGTTAATGCCACCATGAATGTATGTGTTAATACCAGCAAAACTTATAGGTGCCTATGTATTTTTTTGTTACACGTTCAACTTGGATTCGTGATATAAATGTATATAATGTTTAATGAGATCGCTGTGTTATATCTTTTTTCCGGGAAATTTACATTTCATAATCCTCATAATGGGCTTTCAGCTAAAATATTACACCTATCCAATTATGTCAATGGTGTTAAGGCTAAGTGTTTCAAGTTTTAACCCAAAAATAAAGTGAACATGTAATTTTACTTACCCTAATCTTAATTTTGCGGCCTTGATTTCTTATTTCTGTTCATTCATTCATCTACCTTATCTTGGGTTTTAAAACATGATTAATAAAATATGGAGAAAGTTCTGTAAGTTGGAAATTTTCTTTTATGAAGGAATCTAAAAGCCGTGAGATCACGTGTATGACATTTGCGTAGGTTGAAACAAAAAGTAAGGAATATTTGGACGTAAATAACGATCTTTGTGCACGATAAGGAAGACTGAAAGGCAATTCTATCACAAAGACGAACAAATTTATGTAGCTCTGAGCAAAACAGCTGCTTATTTAGGACAAATATTTCTTATTTTGAAATCAACGCTTTATAAAAAACTGTATCAAACTGTATAAAATTAGAATAGTATTAATCTTTTAAATTTATAATTTAAACTAGCCGCCCCGGCTTCGCACGGTTTTCATAATAAAACCGTGCTAAGTACTCTTGAATCACTCTATCTATTAAAAAAACCGTATCAAAATCCGTTGCGTAGTTTTAAAGATTTAAACATACAAAGGGACACAAGAATATAGGGACAGAGAAAGCGACTTTGTTTTATACTATGTAGTGATAGTGATGTAGCCAAATTACATTTGATTTTGTACTAGCATTGTAAAAACTGTGCTAATAGATGTGCCCATGGCAATGCCAGCGTAGTATTTTTCTGGGTAGGTACCTACTGTTCTCGAGAACATCTTTGACTTGATCAGATCTCTTTCACATTTTCCATCTCTATGAATTAATATAAATTATCGCATAATATCATAATTATCACATCACAAACCAATTCTGTCCACTGCTGGACATAAGCCTTCTCTGTAGAGCGCCATAGCGCCCTATCTTCAGTTTGCCGCATCCAGCATCTGCCTGCAGTTTTACGCAGATCGTCATCCCATCTAACCGGAAGGCGTACTTACAATACGTTTCCCGAATCGCGGTCTCCACTCAAGAACACTTAGAACGATTGTTGGTTCTTCGGGAGATATTGCCGCCAGAACATCAGCATGATAACTCTATAAGCTATGTCGTTAAAAAATAAAAAAAAACTTTTTCGGTCGATGGAGAAATAAAGTGACGCAGGGGACCGTTGCTGGCTGTGTAATGTCAACGACAACAAGGCAACTTATAATGATGGGAAATAGTCCAGTCATTATATACATTTGGAAAAGAAAGTGAACCGAGAAAGCCAAATTTTTGATATTACGTGGGGGGTGGCTAGAAAAGCTTAAGTTCAAATTGTCGACCAAAATAACCTTGTGCAATTTCCGCCATCTTGAAAAAACCCTTAAATTCAGTTTTTTCATCATAACTCGGTTCCCCGTTGAGATACGAAATTTTTTATAGAATACTTTTTTGTAGCTTTTTTCACGATCTACAATTAAGGTCCTCTACATTTTTCACGTATCGATCGTAGTTTTCGAGATATCGATCAAAACTATCGAAAATTTTTGGAGATTTTTTTTTATTAAAAGATACTTGCAAGGGATCAAAATAAGAATAATTTGATACAAATGCTTCGCCGTTATTTCGCAAATACCGGGATAAAAGTAGACCAGGCTTTTGAGGATGCTGACACCCTCATCGTAACCACAGCAATCAAAGAAGCCTCGTCCCATGACTCTGTGGAAATCGTTGGCGAAGATATCGATCTTTTGGTCTTAATTTGCGGACTTGCAATGGACAAAAAAAATATATTTTTTCACAAACCAGCTAAAGGCAAAACACCGGCAAAAGTGTATTCTCCAGATTGTTTCAAGCATGATAAGTCTGTTCTTGAGAACATTCTTTTCATACATGCTTTCAGCGGTTGTGACACCACATCATCGTTTTATAACATCGGAAAATCGAAATTCATCAGCACCCTGGAGAAGAATCCGAACCTTCGGTCATCGGTAGAATTATTCAAGCAGGAAAAGGTCGATCCGGAGATGCTAGCTTGCGCGGGAAGGCTGTTCCTTATCGCTCTTTATGGTGGTCGTAAAGAGGACACGACTATGGATATTTTGCGATTCCATCGATTCGCAAAATCAATGACAACAAACAAAACGAATAATCTTTCACTGCTCCCACCAACGGAAAGTGCAGTCCGCCAACACGTCTTCCGGACATATCTACAAGTCCAAACATGGCTCGGAATTTACAAAGATCCACAGGAATGGGGTTGGCGACAAACAAATTACGGGCTCGAACCAATTTGCACCACAGCCGCACCCGCTCCACCTGAACTTTTAAAACTAATTTCGTGCAAATGCAAAGGAAAGTGTGGAGCTGCTTGTGGCTGCAGGAAAGCAGGAATTCATTGCTCCGTTATTTGCCTGCACTGCAGTGGACAAACATGTGACAATGTCGCCAGAGTCGAGATTTTATTCAACGACGATCACGACGATGACGATGATTATAATTTTTCGACCCTCACAACATCATTTCCTGCGATTGAAGAGGCTTCACGACTCGAAGAATCTACCGAGGAGGAACTTGAACAGCCAGGACCGTCCAAACGACGAAAAACGTGTGAAAATGTGTGAAAGTGAAACGTGTGAACGTGAAAATGAAAAAAAATGAAAAAAATTACCACCTGTAATCATTATTTTTGCTGCATAAAAATTATTTTGTCAATAAATTTCATGTAAAATTATTCATGTAAAATTATTTTATCAATAAATTTCATGTATTTGATTTATAATTCGGCTGTTTTATGATTTATTTTTGTATTGCAATAATTCCCTGAACCATTCTCCATCCATTTCGACGTGTGGATACAACCGAGCGAGCGGCTAAATGAAAACCGGGCACAGTTTTACTGACTTTGTGGCGCGCTGGAGGTCGTAATTTTTGTTGGAAATGAAAAATAAGAAAAAGAATTTGTAGGTCTGGACACGCTCTACAAGTCTTATTTCAAACATTTTTTGATATCTTCCATAAAAAAAAGTTAATAGCGAAATAAAAAAAAATCTCCAAAAATTTTCGATATTTTTGATCGATATCTCGAAAACGACGATCGATACGTGAAAAATGTAGAGGACCTTAATTGTAGATCGCAAAAAAAGCTACAAAAAAGTATTCTAGAAAAATTTTCGTATCTCAACGGGGAACCGAGTTATGATGAAAAAACTGAATTTAAGGGTTTTTTCAAGATGGCGGAAATTGCACAAGGTTATTTTGGTCGACAATTTGAACTTAAGCTTTTCTAGCCACCCCCCACGTAATATCAAAAATTTGGCTTTCTCGGTTCACTTTCTTTTTGAAGCCGATTTTTCCGACGTAATGACTGGACTAAAAAGTCCAAAGTTCACGGAAAATGGGCTCGGAAATTTTCAGTTGCTGGCAAATCTTCACTATTACATTAGGTGCCTATTTCAGCTTTAGTTTGGTTTAGAAATAAACGTAGGTAGGTACCTACCTAATAGTATGAGATCCGGCTGTGGGATCAATGCGCTCAGATTTTTTACTAAAAAGCAAATGATTTATGTCTATTTGTAATAAGGAGAATATAAATATATCTATAAGGTTAGATATATATTCTCTCCTACTTACAAATAAACATAAAAATTTGGTTTTTAGCAAAAATCGATAAGCACTCTTAACCTGCAGTCGGATCTTAGACTATAATTGGTTCCCTAAACGTTTGCGAGTTTAAACCAAAAAAATTTAACATCACAAATTAACTTTAAAAGGTTTTTGATTTAATAGAGCGTAAGCCCCCACTCAGACTGAAGACAGGGCGCTATGGCGCTTATTAGGGGTGGCCTATGACCAGCAGTGGACTAATATGAGCTGATGATGATGATGATGATGAAGGGTTATTTTTAAGGAATAAAATAATATCACAAAAAGTTTTTGACTTCGATGGAATAGTCTATATATTAATAAAATAATTACTTTTAGGCAACATAAGAAAAGAACATCTTTATACTAATTCTTAGGCCCATCCCAATAAATACCTGCCTTACAGACTAATATACATATATAAAATACAAAAACTAAATAAGAACATACACATTTTAACTACTGCGACGTGTATTAAAAAATACTTATTACGAGTATCTTGTAGGTAGTTGAGAAGTTAATTATACAGTAAAGTTGATTACAATAAAAATAATCAACTTTTCAACTACGAAATACTCAGAGCGAGTCTTTCGAAGAATATAGTTCAATTCGCGTTGCGTAAATTTGCAATTAAGTCTATAAGTTCTTGGTAGTAATGCTCTCATTCTGTACAAAGGTCCTGTCGACATTTGAGTGACCTTCGAGTATCTAGGTCAATGTGAATCGAAGATTTTAATTTAAGTATCACTTGCGTGTTAATAGGGAGAGGGTATCAAATAAGCACCTGTTATGATCGTGTCAATGACCTTCCTTGAGATAATCTCCATTTTGACGATCTCTTGACGCATCGAGCGAAGGTTTGCCTGCGACGTCGGAGGTTGCTGGTTCGATTCTTGCCTCACAATCATCCTTAAGTGTATTATTTGCTATTTCTTCTGTTCCGTAATTTATACTTGGTATTTTTTAAAACTGATAAGAAAGTAAATATTACAATTAAAGTAAATAAACATAGGTGTTTAGTTTTCTAATGAGGTTATCAGTATTTTCCACTTAAAATTACATCAACTCTAGAATTGGTAATGTTTTTTTAATTCAGTAATTATTCGAAAAGTTTTGTAAGTGGCGGTGTCTTAAATTAAACAAAAGTATGATATTTTATATCGTTGTAATGTTATTCGGTTTAAGTGAATCAGCACTTGGTAAGGTCAATTTAAAATTTAAAACAAATCCTATTAAATACAAGTACATGCAATTTGATAAGCTTATTGGAACCCTGTTACAGAATTTTCAAAATGCGGTATCAAGGATTCCAAGTGTCAACTAAAATTCTTTCAAAATGTTGGGAAAATGAAATCGCCTGTTGGAATTCCAGAAATAGGTGTACCTCCATTGGATCCTTTCCATTTAGAAAATGTTACCGTCCCTGTTATGGACTTCTTCAATCTGACTTTGATCACCGGGGAGTGTCTTGGCATAGGGACTTGTACTGTATTGAAATATGAGTAAGTGTTTCGTGGTCGCTAATGGAGTCTACGATTAATGTAGGCATTTTACAATCAAACTAAACAAACGCTGAAATAATTAAAATAAAACAAAATTGTGATCAACGTTCATTCATTCATTCGTTCCGTAAAATCTAGCCAACGATGATGGATTACTGGAACAATAATAATAGTCTTTCTAAAAGGAGAATACATTAATATAAAAAATCTACTTGGGACCGGCCTTTTGTGTGTAGACTCCATTAAATTTATGCTTAGAATGAGCGACTGGTCGATGTGACGCGTGACCCAAGAGCTGGTGAGTAACTAGCGCAGCGCATCAGCATTGCCATATAACGTGGAAATGCAGACAGCAGCGTCTTGGAGATGCTTCTGACTGGTATTGATGGATCAGTTGAGCATCCTTAAGAATTTTTGCAATATTCTGCTGTTAGCTTTCCAATTATACTAGTTTTAATTTCTTACTGTTCCTTGATTGTAATTTTTTGTGTTCATTACTTTTTTAGTTTACAATTCTTCTTATGTAAACATAGAAATGACTAAAATAAAGCTGGCGCAGCCGGATGAACAATATTTTTTTCAAATTAGTTTCATTTACGCCATTCATACCGTTTATTGTTTTGTTTTTCAGGACCGATCTCGTTAATTTTCGTAAGATAGCAGAAATAGTATGTAAACGAATCGTCATACAAGGAACGTACAATATAATATCAAATCCATTATATCATGAAGTATTTGGAAAGCCGTATGGCAGTGGAAATGGGTCTATTGTGCTAGGTCAGACCTATCAACTTACAATACTGAAATTTTAATATGAATTGCGATTTTCTTTATCAATTCATTTTGTAAATAAAAAAGTAAAAAATCTTTTTTTTCTCACAAAATTCGTACTTAATAGTATTACGTTTTTCTTTATCATTTCATTTTTTGAATAAAAAGGAAACTAACAAAGAAATTTTGGAACAAAATTCGACAAAAAGTTAATGAAAAATAAATTATTGTTTCAGACGACTGGTTTTTCAAATTTGATTATGAATTTGAATTTATAAAGAAAGAGGATGGAGAAATTTACATCAAAATAAAACCTGAACGTGCTCAGTGGAGTTCAAAAGTCTTAAAGAAAGTAGCTCTAACTGCTGACAATATTATTGTGAACGATGAGGATGTCAGTAAGTTAAATTTTATTAAATTTCGTTTTCTGTACTTGTTATATGTTGTTGTGTTTAATAAACTAGCGACGTGCCCTGGCTTCGCACGATTTTATAATACGTATGAACCTTTCTTTTGAATAATTAAATAACTAGGTATCTATTAAAAAAAACGCATCAAAATCCGTTGCGTAGTTTTAAAGATTTAAGCATACAAAGAGACATAGGGATATAGGGACAGAGAAAGCGACTTTGCTTTATACTATGTAGTGAAAAGTATAACTAGGATGTAACTATACCACTGTTGGGCAAAGGCGTATTCCGGATCCATCCTATCTCATTTCATTCATATTGGTCTTTATGGATCAATCACACTGTGTGGGAATTAGTTTAATAATGAGAAAATTTTGATGTTTAGGTATTTGTTACCTCTTTATGAAAAAAATGCTGAAATATAAAAAACTTAAACAATACCACCCTCTTAATAAATACATACTAATATAATATGTATTAGACGCTTCCGACTGGTATTGACATAGATCAATTGAGCTACCTTTAGACTGCTTGCAACCGTCTGCAGTTAGCTCAATGGTTTCAATTGTATTATGTACTATAGTAATAGTATAGTTGTAATTTTTTCTATTCCATGATTGTTATTTTCGTTGTTAGTAAAGTTTTTCTTGTTCCATGGAGTGTTTGTATAGTTTGTGTGTCAAAAGATTGATATATTTTATAAATCATTATAATAGTTGCTCTTTTTCTAGCACAAGACGTCCTTTCGAACATCAATAAAAACTGGAGGTTTTGGCTTGAAACATTCGGCGACAATTTCCACAAAATATCTATCAATTACTATTTCGAGATGTATGGCAAGTTCTTCATTAACATTGCAACATCGCTTTACTTAAAAGATAACCTTGAACCTTATCTGAAGATAAAACCTAATGAATGAAAATGTAAATATTAAATTCCAGGCTGAGTATGAATTTGTTTCATTACAGTAGGTATAACACTTTGCTTGTTCACTGCAGACAGAGCATATACAAAATTGTGATAAGCATTGGTAACTTGTAAACATCGTACCTTGTAGATCAAAATGCGATCAGCTATTTTCATTGCAACCATTTTTGGCTCATTTACACTCAGTTCCGAGAAGAACAAAATGTTGCCGAAATAAACGCCACCGCGGTGCGTTTGCCATTCAAAAAGATATATTACAGACGTAAAAGGCGTTACGGCAACTTGTGGGACATTTATGGACGTAGTTAGTGCAAGGATTTGGGTATTTTGACAAAGGACTGGGTTGGGTTATGGTTAGTTGTGTGGTTATAACTCCGAGGGTTATAAATAAGGAGGGTTCCGTTCGTCCGTGGATATGCTTTAGGTTGTTCTTACATGATCATCTAACATAAAAGAAAAAAAAAGAAATAAAGGGTGAAAGATAAATTTAATCCTACTAATATTATAAACGCGAAAGTTTGTAAGTATGGATGTTTGTTACTCTTTCACGCAAATACTACTGATCGGATATGGAAGAAATTTCGCACAGATAGATTATAGTCTGGAATAAGACATAGGCTATATTTTATCCCCGAATTCCCACGGAAATGGGAATTATCGCGTGTGAAACCGCGAGGCACTGCTTGTAATAAATAACTTTAAAAAATGCTGAAGCATAAGCTTACAATGGTGTGGTTAAGTAATTGTAGGGTATCGAGAACTTTACACTGGTTACAACAGATAATGTGACTTCTGATATAACTTACAACTCAATATGTTTCAAAACTGCATGGGGTTTTGTGTTTCTCTTCGGTTTCTCTTAGTAGTTTCACTATTTAACAATAGGTACAATTTATGTATAGAAAGATAGATAATTTATTTGTTGTACCTTCAAAACATTTTTTATAGAGCAGCTAAATACTAATTAAATCTACAGTAGCACAATCGGCGGCCTGTATAGTGCAATAATAGAATTTCATGAATAACTATGAATCTTTGCTGTAGATATTATTTCTTAATTGAGCTCATAAATCTAAATTACTTCTAGATCTGAGTCAGCTGTTCCCAGAAACATAATTTCAAATCTAAATTGAAGGCAGAGGATTGCTAATTGCGTTAATTTTTCTCTCAAATTAAACATTTTGCAAACGCGATGATGCAAAAAGGATGCTGAGTAATAAAATTTTCTGTTTCCTAAGCAAACACTTCACTGGTAATTTTAATATTTTAACCCGTACTGTGGTTTTTTATATTTTACCTGAGAAAATTAAGTTACGCACGTACTATAAATTTATTTGATTGTTTAATTACTGGGACCTTGAAGTAATCAAACAGTTAAATATGATATAAATACCCCAATACCCCATATAATATATATAAATACCCCAAGTTAAGCAGACCTTTTGTTATGGGTACTTGATGACATTTATTTGATACAAAAAAAATTATAGATACCTATATTTTTTACATAGAAAATACCTCGAAACTCAGAACAAATATTTGCAGATCGTAAAAACATTTGTTCCAAGGCGGCAATCGAACCCGCAGTTTCGTCGCTGGCGGACCTTAACCCGCCACACCACATTGATCGTCAGTTTACTTTAGTTGTTTATTTAATTTATTTATGTATTTATTTTGTCCATTAGGATAAGTTAAGTTTATTTTAGCCACTACCGCATTCTTAAAGTCTCTACTTACTAAATCTTAACTGATACAAGCATCAGATGTTTCAGTCTTTTTCTTTTAATTAAGAAATCGAAAATAGATAAAATGTAGGGGCTGAATCAGTATTTCATTTTCCCAGCCAAAAACACTTCCTTCAAAAAACAACAGGTTATCTGCTGCTTTAGGTAAGTACCTAATTCAGAACCCTTTCTAGTCGAACTTATTTTGATGATTCTTTTTTATTGATAGCTTTCCTGTGTCGCCCTCTGAGTACTTGGTTTCAGTACTCAGAGTTGAGGCCTCATGAAATGTTGATCAAAGTCTGACCAATAGTTTTTGAGTACACCTTCATAATAAGTTCATACATATTATTATTGACAGGATGTTCTCATGTTTGAATAGTCGTTTTAGTTTTTTTTTTAAACGCTATTTTTTTTCTCCATAAAGTAGGTACTAGTTTTATGAAGTGTTTTCCATTCATTTTAAACATTCATCTGCCCGCGTCTTCAAACACGTTATTTCTATGGAAACGTTCCAAGGCTATTTTTATCCCATGGGAACTGATTTAAGGGATGAAAAGTAGCCATGTGTTATTCCTGGGTTAGAACTACGTTTACTCAAAATTTTAACCATATCCTTTCAATACTTTTTGAGTAGACAGTAGTAACAAACATCGATATATAGTTTCGCATTTATAATATACGTACGGATAGTACGAGCTAAGGTTTAAATTTAAGCACTGATAAAGCCAGTGGTTTAGTCATATGGGTCCATTTTGTAACCAGCAGCTGGCGGTATGGGCATTTCAAATTGTATTAATTATATCTCAGGTCAGTGTTTCTCAAACTGACCGAGTTTCTTTACAATTATCTTCGTATTTTGCTACAAATTATTATGCAGCGTTTAACGGTTTATCTTTATAGAGGGCTAGAATTTTCCGGAAAATTATTTAATAACGACAAGACAAAGTTTACAGATATGACAAATTTTGCCAAGATTTCTTAAGTATTAAATTTATTCTTGATCAATCAATTAATAATAGGAAGTTGGTAGTGATAATATACTAAAGGTACTATCTGCGCCCCGCAGTTTCACCCGCGTAAAAATTGATGAAAGCCTATATTTTATTCCAGGCCTACACTTACGTCTGTTCAAAGTTTCAGTCCGATCTGTTGAGTAGTTTTGGCGTGAAGAGGTAACAAATTTTCGTATCTATAATATTCATAAGATAGCAAAATAATTGTAAACAATCCCGTTAGTTTAGTAATGCAAGGAGTTCGATGGAAAGATAAGAATAAATAAATAAAGCAAGACAGTTCATCCAGCATCACTAGCCTCAAGCTAAGCAGAGCATGTGTTATGGGTAGGTACCAGATGACTGATATAAATAATACTAATTCATCACGTAGATACATAGACTTGTGGATATACATAAAACACAACCAAAATACCGGAACAAATACTTCACTGAATCCCACGGGATTTAAACCCGCGACCTCCTGCGTCATACCTTGGCAGGCCATGCCATACCGGTCGTCGAAATCTTAACCTACCTTTATCCTTCAGTTGGTGTGAGTCACACCACCGCGCCTTATTCTTAATGACCTTGCCTCACCAAAAACTAAGTTTATAAAATCTAAGTCCATAACAGCACTATTTTGCAGATTGAACAACAGGTTCTTCCGTGGGTGGATAACGGCCCTAAGATTTCGTAAGAGCGGCGGACACATAGGTACCTACATTTATCTCTCGAATCTAGATCGGTCTACACTCTAGACTTTTGTGGTGAAAGGTCAGACAAACATGTTTGGTTTTGCAACAAAATCCGTTGGAACTTTCGTAGGGATCGATGTTGTAAGACGACACTCCCTATACCTTATAAATATGAGGTCTAGAAAAGTGCTGAAAATTTATGAAATTCATTTGGATCGTTTAATGTCTTCAACTACCTAGAAAAAATACAGACTCAGAAGTGTTTCACGGCATCTTACTATCCGCAAACTGTGATCGTTAAGTGATAGATAAGATATTGCAACTTCAGATTTCAAATTATAGCCTCATCCAGCCTCAAATAAAGCATGTTATGGATACTCCAACTTAATTATGTTATGGATTGGAGAGTACTCTATGTTATTTTACTTTATTTCTGCATGAACAGACACATACCATCAAAGAATATTTCAGTTGTATTCGGATGCGCCATCATAAGCAAGCATGTATTTTATTATTTAAGTTTTAAATAAATAAGCCACCCTTATGAATAAGTCTAACATTGCATCATCAGATTCTGATCTTTCTTTCATAGCTGCACGCACGATATATTTCTATCAGCTCTCTGGCACCCAAGGACAATGGTTCCGAAAGGACGCCATTGCTGCTATAGTATCCAGAGGATATGATGATAGTTAAAAATGTACCTATATAGTGTGCCTGAGGCGAAGACATAAGTCAGGCTCACTCCATTAAAAATTGGTATACATCTTCAATTGTGCCACATCGATTGCAAGTAGGGGAGATGGGGGTTTGCGTTTATGATGGGCAGATACCCATCATAAACCCAAATAATAACGGTTCATTAAACATGTACCATTAACATGCCCAGAGTAAAGCCTGTTACAATTTCGTTCATAACCATGTCTTTGTCCTCAAAAATAAAAGAGAACGAAGAAGTGACGGTTGGAAAGTAAATACATGTGTGTATGTCCTAATAAACTTCCAACGTGTATCGTAGCCACCAAGACTCCACGTAGTTCGTTGACCGCAGATGATCTGTTATGCAACGATGCGCCGGAGTTGATCCGGCCTCGATGGAGTTCAAGTACACGCCTCATCTTCATTCAGTACACGTCAGTCATCGTGCATGGATGCTTTGATTGTATTTTTGAAGGAAATCAAGATGAACGAATTAGCTATTCATTAAGGTGTAAAAAGGTGTCACCAAAAATCTTTGCGGTAACAATTATATTTTATTAAAAAACAGAGTCTGGCCAAAGTTTACACACTTAGCACACTTATTATTGTTATTAGCTCAGCGCATCAGCATTGCCATACAGCGTGGTAATGCAGCCAGTGTCTTGGGGACGCTTCCGACTGGTATTGAAATGGATCAATTGAGCTACTTTTAGACTGTTTGCAATCGTCTGCAGTTAGCTCAATGGTTTCAAATACTAGTTGTAATTTTGCTATTCCTTTGCTTGTAATTTTCGTTGTTAATAAAGATGTATTATTCTTATTGTTATTTGTTAATAGACGAAAAACATGGTACTGAAGTAGCTATTTTTTTTAAATTTACATTACTTCTATGAACTTTTTCAAACATACAGACAGTCACGCTTACATTTCTGAATATTATTGAACCGGACCTTTATTTTGTATACACGCTAATCCTACCTTCCAGGGTCATGGAGAAGCCTCCATGATGACATGATCATATAAACACGTGGGACTATTTAGGTATTATAATTATGATACCAAGCAGTGATGATAATTTATTTCCCATACAATTTATATCAAAAACACGTTTGAAATTAGGTGAAAATCAAGACAAAAGGTACTCAGGGAATTCTTTAAATGCAGTATAAAAGTGGAACATAATTCTAAACATCAAGAAATGAAATAATCATTTGAGCTCGTCCAAGATATTGCAGTACAGTAGGCGTAAAAACACTACAAATTATATGCAAATCTACATTTCAAGGTGTGGTTCTGACAAACGCGACACAAGTTTTACGAATGTTAACAGTTCCTTTTCTTTTGTATTTCTATCGAAGAGAAGAGACTTAAAACTTAACATACTCGTTTTCTAACGATACGATGGCGCCAAATAATGCTATACACTTTTGAAAGTAAACATCCACCGCATAACCTGATCTCCTACTCCCCGATCCACCACAAGAGAGAGATGTCGCTGCAGGTACGACCAGCCACCACCAGGACGTGCTTATAGTCTTCTCTTTCCAGAGTGGCTCTGTCGAAACTCTAGTTTCGTGGGATACCAAGACTCTCCAGGTTTTAAAAAAATATCCGATGTGTGTAAACCGAGAGCCGGTGAGCATCTGGCATAGCGCATCAGCATTGCCAAACTGGGGAAATTCGGCCAGCGTCTTGGAGACGCTTCCGACTGGTATCTGGTGATATGGATCAGTTGATCTACATCTAGTAATCTAGTGTAATCGTCTACAGTAAGTTCAATTATTTGAATTGTAAATACTTGTAGAATTAATTTGTTTGTATTCTTTGATTGTAATTTTCTTAGTTAAAACGATTTTTTAACCTTCTTACGACAGGAAGTCGTCATTTTATACTGAAAATAGCAGGATTCTATCAATTATAATTAATTAGTACTATAGAGAAATCTGTGCTTGGTCTGTCCTCTTAAGACAGCACCTTAAACTCTCGTTATCATAATAAAAGGTCAGTAAATTCCAGATGACCTTTAAACGTGTTTACAAAAACAAAATTAATGGTTCGTTATAAATAGCGTAGTTGACGACTTACCTAACAAAGTTTTACGTAGGCCATAACTAATTTGAATAAAAATATTTTTGATTATATTGAAAACAAATAACACTGACAGTAAAAAAATATATAGTTATAGTGCGTATGTTCGTAAGTCCTTGCACTCGCACTTTACCATTTAAGACATCAAACAATATCGGAAAACAATTTCGAATTCGGCGTTTTATTACTAGGTTTTAATTTCTTTTTGAAAAAAGTTTTAATGGTAGAACATTTGCAAAAATACAGTTAGGTGAGTTATGTGAAAACTTCACACATTTAAATAAAGATTCCAAATTCTGAAATAAACTACCAAAGCTAATCCCTAGAGATTTACTGTAAATTGGAAACGAATTCTACGCAACTACCTAAATCTTTTCAAACTGAGCTCTTTGAATTTTCCTCAAAGTATCTATTTTATTTCCATAAGTCTAGAACTGATAATTTTTGTAAAATGTAGAATGAATGGAAAGTAAAATTATAATGATATAGAAAAAGATAGTGTAACTTCTCAATTGATATTTATTATTGCTTGTAATGTAAAAATTGACATCAAAATATTTTTTAATTTCCATGTCTATGTTAGGTAAATTATAACTAGACGTTTTATTATTGGGCTTAAATACCCTTAGAGGTCATAGACAGACAACGCAAAATGATAGTGGACGCTTTGCAAACAGTGGCAGAGGATGGAAATTGGTAGCAATTAAAATATAGAAGTAACTGCATACTAACAAAATGTGGACACTGAATACTTTACAGCCTCTATATTTTTCTATAACGCTTTGTAAAGTAGACTTACTCGATGACAGCATTCAGTCTGCTAATAAAAAGTCTTTGGTATGACTTCCGTACAATGTTATTCTTTGCTTCAAATTCAAATGTCTTCCGTGAACTTAGTCTTATGGGTGCGAGTTTCAAATACAAAAATAAGAAGCCTTGATCTGAAAATGTACTCTGATTTATGCAATCACATTCATTCATACATCATTACATAGTGGACTAAGGTCGTTTGTATTGAATGAAACTTATTCGCAAAATAACAGAGGTCATTCCGTTTTTGATAGATGGGACACGCCCTTTTCTTAGTCTAAGGGGCTGTTTCACAATAAACAAGAAAGATTCCGTTAAATTAACTGACAGATTTAAATAAATAATTCCGGACAGTCCACACAGCATCATCTAGCCCCAAGCTAAGCAGAGCTTGTGTTATGGGTACTAGATGAGTGATATACTTAATACAATATATTACATAGATACTTAGATGTTTTTTATTATATATAGAAAACACCCAGACCAACGGAACAAATTTCTGCAGATCGTACACAAATTTGTTCCGAGGCGGGAATCGAACCCGCATCCTCCTGCGTCGCAGGCGGACCTTCACCCACCGCGCCACATCGGTCGCCATATCTATGGTGCTGTCTCTTTCATATTAAAGTTGACAGTGGGCAATAGAATCTGTGTAGTAAATTAACAGGAACTTACTTTTGGATCGTGAAACAAGCCCTTAGTGAAACACACTTCAACTTGGCACCTAATGAGTATGTCTCTCTTAACAATTTGCAGCTCGAACAGCCTTGTCCCAAGGCGGGAATCGAACCTCCTGCGTCGGAGGCCTTCGTCCGGCGCGCTATATTGGTCGTCAATGTTCATATCCCCTTGTTTTGAATTGAACATGCCACCTTGATTTAATGGTATAATTATGATAAAGGCTAGGATTTCAGACATCAGTAATCACAATAAATTTACTGTGTGGGTGTCAGATGGCGTCAAAAGAAGTTGAAAAGTTCATTAATTATATTATTTTTAAAATGAGAAAATACTAAAGCATTTATCTTATCATATAAAGATTATAAATAAGTACGGTAAACTAGCTTTTTGACAAAAACCTATTCCTATTATCTATACTTATAATAAAACTGTAACAGGTCCAATTCTGTACATTGAAGATATTTTGAAAATTTTTTTTGGAGGGCTCTCTATTATCGATACTCATGCCAAAACTGTAATTTTTTTCATTCATGTCTGTCTGTCTGTCTGTCTGTCTGTCTGTCTGTCTGTCTGTCTGTCTGTATCGTAAACGCGCATCACGCCGGAACTACTTGATGGATTGAAATGAAACTCGGCATGATTATAGGTCATACTACGAGGAAGGACATAGGATACTTTTTATCCCGGAATTCAGTAAGGTTCCCATGGGAGAGGGTATGAAAATAAAATTCCTTTACCGCGCATCACGCCGAAACTGCTGAATGAGTTGGAATGAAACTCGGGACGATTTGAGTTCATAGTACAAGGAAGGACATGGGATACTTTTTATCCCGGAATTCGGTAAGGTTCCCCTGGGAGAGAGGATGAAAGAAAAATTCTTTAACCATGCATCACGACGGAATTGAATGAATTCGAATGGAACTCGGGACGATTGGACATGGATACATTTTATCCCGGAATTCAGTTTGGTTCCCCTGGGCTATACGGGTTTTCAAAAATTTCAGATGCTGTGAGAAATTTTTGAAAACCCGTATAGCCCAGGGGAACCAAACTGAATTGAACTGATAAACGTGAAAGTTTGTAAGTATGAATGGATAGATGGATGGATAGATTGATACTCAAAAACTGCTGAACGGATCTGGATGAAATTTGGCACAGATATAGATTATTATAAGCTGGAATAAGAAATAGGCTATATTTTGTCCCGAAAATCCCACGGGAAAGGGAATTACGCAAGTAAAATCGCGAGTACTCCAAATACTAATCATGCGCAGACGAAGTCGCGGGTACCAGCTACTATATAATATAAACAAATATATAGAAAATGATAGAAATGTAGTAATATAAATACTAATTTTAATTAATATTAGGAACTTTAATACACCAAGAATTATGGAATGAAGTACCTACCAAAGTCTTTTTTGAAGTTTTATTTTAAATTGAATTATTTTTTAAATTGAATGATATATTATAGAAATGAACAGGTACACAAATTAACTCGTCAAGTAAATAACCTGTTCATTTCTATACTTATAATAAAACTGTAACAGGTCCAATTCTGTACATTGAAGATATTTTGAAAAATTTTTTGGAGGGCACTCTATTATCGATACTCAAGCCAAAACTGTAATTTTTTTCATTCATGTCTGTCTGTCTGTCTGTCTGTCTGTCTGTCTGTATCGTAAACGCGCTTCACGCCGAAACTACTTGATGGATTGAAATGAAACTCGGCATGATTATAGGTCATACTAACTAATGAGTTGGAATGAAACTCGGGACGATTTGAGTTCATAGTACAAGGAAGGACATGGGATACTTTTTATCCCGGAATTCGGTAAGGTTCCCCTGGGAGAGAGGGTGAAAAAAAATTCTTTAACCACGCATCACGACGGAATTGAATTCGAATGGAACTCGGGACGATTGGACATGGGATACATTTTATCCCGGAATTCAGTTTGGTTCCCCTGGGCTATACGGGTTTTCAAAATTTCTCACAATATCTGAACGACGCGTGTGTACGCGTCGTTGAGATACTGTGAGAAATTTTTGAAAACCCGTATAGCCCAGGGGAACCAAACTGAATTGAACTGATAAACGCGAAAGTTTGTAAGTATGAATGGATAGATGGATGGATGTTTGTTACTCTTTCACGCAAAAACTGCTGAACGGATCTGGATGAAATTTGGCACAGAGATAGATTATAAGCTGGAATAAGAAATAGGCTTTATTTTATCCCGAAAATCCCACGGGAAAGGGAATTACGCAAGTAAAATCGCGAGTACTCCAAATACTAATCATGCGCAGACGAAGTCGCGGGCACCAGCTAGTCCGGTATAAAAACTAACCCACTGTTACTCCAGATCTATATCGAATTTTATTGCAAAATGGCATGAAGTTTTTACATTATTTTAATACCAGAGACCCGCTCCAGCTTCGCACGTGTGTTATACGTATAAACCTTCTTCTTGAATCACTCTATCTAAAATAACCGCATTAAAATTCATTGCGTAGTTTTAAAGATTCAAGCATAGGGACATAGGGCAACTTTCATAGGTACAGACAGACAGATGACAGGAAACGACTTTTTAATACAATGCAGAAATTATATTGTTTATATCGATTTTTTGTAGACTATCCAAGATTTAGCTAGTCAGCCATGACACTAACAACATTTGGAAGCGTTATTTCATCACATAGGTAGTTTCATCGAGTAGGCAATAATTTAATTCTGCTCATTATAAAACTACTAATTTACTTTATATCTTTATGTTTTAATGTTTCTTGTGCAATTAGGATCCATTTATTGCACACATTAAGTTTCAAAGTGTAATAATAAGCCATTAGGATGGAATTTTTGCAAGTTTATTATAAACTTAGGCAAGATAGATGTCTGTCATAACATAAAATCTCTTATAAACCGATTTTATTCAGAACTAGCAGTACCTACCCGTTACTTTACTTCGCGAAAAATTACATTGAAACCTAGGAAGATAATATCAGCAAACGCTGAAACACGTGTTTGCTTGTTTTCTAAGGGAAAAACGCAAGTAAAATTTGGTGGCTACTACTAACGGTAACTCCTCAAATAGGTAGCTTTTTTGGATCATAATCAACCTTTTTTAGACCCCATAGGATGCTTACGAATTTAAAAAATTCCATTCGTTGCAGACTATTACAAACAATTTAAACGTAGCTCAACTCATCCATATCGACACCAATCTGAAGCGTCCTCGAAACGCATTGCTCTAATGTTTGCAAATTGATCTAGAAAAGTTCGCAGCATGCAATAACCGGATCAGCTGTTAATTGTGAACCAATAATGATCTTAGATCAAGGTGTCGCAATCAATGTGTTCGCGATGTTAAGGCCACGCGAAATGTTAAGCGGTCGCCGACACAGATGGATCATTACAAGACTTAGACGGCTGCGTTTGCGCAATCGTTGACGTGCTATAGAGCAGTGAGCGTAGAAGGTATCAAAAGAAGTTAAAAAATCAAAAGAATTCGTCTTATCATATCTTAGCAGAAGTTTAAATAAATAACTTATGGTACTGTTCTGGATTATTGGTACCTCTTCAACTGACTGACGCCAACTACTGAACGAATCAGGCTGAAAATTTCAATAGACGTAGATCTAGGCCTAGAATTAAAATAAAGGCTAAAGTTTACGCTTAAAACGCAGTTTGTGTTTTATATGCGAAAGTTTGGATGCATGGATGATTGTTACCTACGTCTTCCCGCCAAACTTACTAAAATAATCGGTCTGAAATTGGATTGACGTGGGCCTGGAATAAAACATCAAAGCAGCACCGCAAAGCGCATTTAGTCTTTTTTTAGACTAATATAATAAACGCGAAAATTTGTAAGTATGGATGGATGGATATATGTATAGATGGATAGATGGACGGATGTTTGTTACTCTTTTACGCAAAAACTACTGAACGGATCTGCATGAATTGGCCCAGAGATAGATTATAGTCTGGAATAACACATAGGCTGTATTTCATCTCAGAATTCTTACGGGAACGGGTACCGGTACACTACGCGGGTGAAACCGCGAGGCGAAATTCTACACCACGCTAATATGTAAGCTACTCGAAATACTAATGAGCAGACGAAGTCGCGGGCACCAGCTAGTTTTTTATAAAAACAACTACAAAAAGAATTCTATTATACCAAGCAGTGATTGTCAGTGGGCTAATGACTTCAATGATACGACGAAGATTGTAGGCATTTTTAATTCAGATAGAGTGATGTTTTGGAGTAGCCTATCTGTGCTTCTATCTCATCAAACCTACTCACAAAGTAGCAGTAGTCATTTTGCACATTAATTTTAATGCTTAATTCGAACCGGTTTTTGCACAGTAGTTTGCAGGTACTTACACTTATCTAATTATATTGCTATTAACCTATATAGCTTCTGATTATTTAATTCCTTAAAAGACTGAAATTAAATTGAATGCTTTGAACACACACACACACCTATCTATTTAGATTCATAGGTACATACGGAACGGAAAGTTTTAAATAAACATAAAAATTATAATTCAGGTAATAATTTCAGGTTTACCTACGGTTTTTATTATTACCATGTAGGTATTCACGTAAAAATAATATTACATTTTGGTTAGAGGTGCTATGTTAAGTTCAACTAACAAGTTCTCATCTCACCTGGTTTAATATGAGGTATTAATAGGCATATAGAAATAGCAAGCGTTTGTCTGCGGCTTCGCATGCGTTATTTCTATGGAAACGTTTAAATGCTATTTCTATCCTGTGGGAATTGATAAATGGGATAAAAGGTAGCCCACGTATTATTCCAGGGCTAGAACGACGTCTTCAAAATTTCAGCCGAGCCTGATATATTTTATTCATAGTAAACTCGCCAAACCCCGGAACAAATATTTGTAGATCGTGCAAACATTTATCCTAAAGCGAGATTCGAACCCACCAGCTGCGTTGAAAGCGGACCTTAGCCCACCGCGTGTATTGTGATTTGAATGAAGCCATGGGCAATATGAAGTTTAGGTTCATTTATACCTCTAATGACTCAACACTATCATCACTACATAGTTTAAAACAAAGTTGCTTTCTCTGTCCCTATGTTTGCTTTAAAACTACGCAACGGATTTTAATGTGGTTTTTTATAGAGATAGAGTGATTCAAGAGGAAAGTTTAAACGTAGGGATGATTTATATTAGACCGGGCCGAGTCCGGGCCGTGGCGGGGCCGGAGCGAGGCCCATCCATTTCATCCCGGACGGGACACGGATCATGCACGGTGTAATATAAACTGGTTCATATAAAATGTATGTAACGTTTCAAATCCGTGCCCCGTCCGGGCCACGTATACGGCCCGGCCCCGGTCTAATATAAATCTTCCCTTATAAAACCGTGCGAAGCTGGGGCGGGTCACTAGTTATTTATAACTCTAGCAAGGGTCTAAAAATAACTCCATCATTTTAATAGTCTATGTCGGAGATCTCCTAAATAGAAAAGGTGTAGATAGTTTATACGAGAAGGTAAATAAAGTTTTTCATGTTCCCAACAAAGGTTTTCATATATTTATGAGCTGAAAGCAATTTTAATAGCATAATCACACATATTTTTACCTTTTATCTTCCCTTTTGTAGGTACCAGCGTTTGAGGAACAATTTATTGCAGACCCGGCTTGGTTCCAGGGATCATAACTTAGAAAATAACTATAGAGGAAACTAACTATTTACGTGAATTACGAACGAATAGATAGATGATTTATTTTTCGTTCATATCCTTACATCCGGTAGGAATCTTTTCCTATTGTGTATTTTTACGAAAATGGTTTATTGTTTTCTTATTTATATTTATGAAATGATTTGGTATCTTTCTCTGTAATGTATGTTCTTTACCATAATAATTCAATTTGTAGCAATTGTTATAGATTATAATTTATTCCTTTATTTACTTATTTATTTTTTAATTGGATGACCAGATGCAACTGGCATAATCGAGAGTACTGCGAACGTGGGCAAAATAAATACTCTATACATGCTAGTTCGGTGAAAGGTTTGCATGTGCGGATAACAAAACCCAGGTTTTGTAGGCTTTGTTTGTGAAATAGTCAAATACCTATTCCTCATATTCCTTATAGCATTGTAATACTTCTATGATGTTATAAGACGTGCTTAGGATTCGTTGATCGCAATAAAAACGTTTTTGTAATTCTCATTTGAACAAATTAAATATAGTTGGGACTTGGTTAGGACACTTAAAACACTGAATAAAAACCAAACATTTCACATTTTATTAATTATTATAATTCCCTAAAAATAGGGTAAAGTCTAGATCGATGCCGAAGGAGGTATTCGTGCCTCATTGTCAAAAAGATCGCATCGCTTCTGATAGGCCTGCTTTGATAGCCTATAAAATAAGCTAAATTTTGATCCAATGAATACTTTGATTTAATTTGCAGTACATAGGATGTTGGGCAGTGGGGCACGAATTCCTCCTGGACTTTATGTATTCTACACTTGGACTCTGGGATAAGTAAAAGCTCTGTTTCTAGATGCGGCAACATTTCTTATCGTCATGAGTCATCACCAACTGTCGTTTCTAGGAGGCGGTGCTGGTGGTCTGTGTAAGAAATAAAGAACATCATTGATGAGGTTTGAGAACGATCTTTATCATTATAAGCTACCAAGGACTTGAATGCGCTTAACTTTTTGATTAATGACTTTAATTTTTAATTTACTTCACATCAGCACAAAATATATAGAAATTAAATAAATATGGATTGTAAACTTGATTTCCTCACAAATTATGTGCTTATAGAGAGTAAGTAATACGATCACTGACAGAAAATGACTATAAGTGATATAAAATTAAAATTATGCATGTATAGATTTTATCCAAATAATCGTAAGAACATTATTGAAAATGATGTTTACCTATCTTTTTTTTTAAACGGATAAATTGAAAACATTGACATTAAAAACAACTGCATTGATTGTCATGAAATTAATTTATAGAAGTATTTCTAGTTATAAGAAGTATTCATAATAGGAAGAAAAATGTGTCATAAAAATTTAGAAAAATTAAATAAATTGGTGAGAAAATTCGGTTTGGGAAATTTAGAGGTAGAGTGCTTTTCACGAAAAAAGTCCCTCGGCAACTGGTGGAACTAAATGTGACAGATTGCCTTATGCTTGCTGGCTTCATTCGGTCGTACTACTACAGCGCCGCGTCTAGGGGACTTCTTTCGTGAAAAGGACTCTAGTTTGATTTGCATTGCACACTTTGACAACCGTAATATAAACGCAAAATCTTCTGTTGTCCATCGGGAATAAAATAAAAAAGCACTGACATCACACTTATTTAAATCAATTCACACTTAAATAACTTATATAATTGTTATTACTTCCTCACGCAAAGACTGGTTAACGAATCAGGCTGAAATTTTGCATTGATGTTTTTTGTATGGAGTCAATTAGGTATAGGTATCGTATAAATCAGATTGTACGGGAGAGAACCTTTTAAATAATACTAAAAGCTAAGTTGCGGGCAGAAACTAGTATTTAGATAAAGTTACATACCCTGGAGTATTCCAGTTGCTGCTATCACATGGTGCTGTCGTTGGAGTTTCTTGTTGCCTGAAAAGTTCAACAAAACAATAATCAAATACGAATTGAAGTTCAAATATTTAGTTTCACAGTCTATCCATGGTCGAAAAAGTTTTACTCAATGGTAAAGGTTTTACTAAATTCAAACAGAGAATGAGCTCTCTTAGTGCAACATTTCCATAAATTTTTTGAGGTTCTGAATTCAAAACTCAATACCTTCATGGCAACCAGTACACTAAAACTAACTAAAAAAGCGAAACCGATGTAAAAATATTTTTTAAGAAGAAGCAATTAATTACTATAAAAATTTAGGGATCCCCACTTAAACTTCAATTAACCCAAGGTATAAAAAATGCCATAAAATGTAGCAAACGCTGCGGAAATCATTGATGATAATAAAAATGTGCTATATATTAAAGAACAAATCAATATCTACAAAACACTTCGTGATATATTATTTCCCACGATTGTGTTTCTATCACGTTAACTACTTGTTTACATTTATTGTTTATTGAATGGCGACTAAAATCTGATCATGTTCTCCATTCTTTTGTACTGCTTATCCAAATAAATTATTACTTATAATAAACGTTGCCGCCCCGCCTTCCGCCGTTGCCGGTGGCCGCAGGCAATACAGCGGGCAACGCGATTAGGATATACTCCGTTATTTGTATAGTAAATATATTTATGGTCCCAAAATTATGCCAAAATGTAAAAAAAAATGCCCGCGAAGCCCGGACGGGCAGGTAATAATAAAATAAGCATTTTCCCATTACCCTGTTCCCAAATTGGCAAGACTGATGGCGTCATTGGCTTTGATTTTCCATGTATAGATCCTCCACAACTTGACACATAGTGGGGTTATGGCTGTGCTCCACAGTATTTCGAGGAAGAAAGCGGAAACCCACCACGTATGCTGAAAATAACACAAGTAAAGAAAGGTCTGAACAAAATAACAAGAAAAAAACAGATTAACTTTAATTGTACCTACTTATTAACATCATTATTATTAAGATTCTCAATGGTAATATCCATGAGTGGAGTAGAAACACCAATAGGTACTTAAAATAAACAAACAAAGTAAGAAAAAAGCACCAGGCTTCGGCTAAAATATACCCCCTCTTAGCCCCCCTGTTTAGCTTGGATGATGCTGTGTAATCCACAAAATAATCATTATTCATTTATTTATGTAATTTACAATAGAATCTTACAGACTGTAGAATAATTATTATCGTATCTAATATTCTTACCGACGACTTGACGAGAATAATTATTACCTTACTAAAGAATCCTACCGACTATTCGGTAACAACAGTCGCCAGTCGCGTGTGGAATAGTTATTTTCTTACAAAGGAATCTTACCGACTGTAAAATAGTTATTAGGTATCTTATTAAAGAATCTTACCGACTCTGGAATAGTTATTATTTTAGCAAATAATCTTACAGAGTGTGGAATAGTTATTATCTTACCAAAGAAGCGACATAATTGGTGCACAACAAATTCCTAGCAGCAACAAAGATGGAATACAAAGGCCTGCACTTAGCATCATGTTGACTGGTTGACGTCAAGACATGGGCGCGCCAACCGGCTGCGTGGGAGATCAGGCGGGAGACAAATAGGGAGATTTTCTGGAAATAAATCATTAATTTACTCATATTATAAACCAAAAATATGTCGATGTTTAATCTATACACATACCTGTATATATAATACTAGCGACCCGCCCCGGCTTCGCACGGTTTTATTATACGTATAAACCTTCCTCTTGAATCACTCTATCTATTAAAAAAAACCGCATCAAAATCCGTTGCGTTGTTTTAAAGATTTAAGCAGTCAAAGGGAAATAGGGACAGAATTAGCGACTTTGTTTTATACTATGTAGTGATACAGGCAGGTACCCTAGATGCATCTTTCTATAATGACACAACGCACAAAAACGGCTTGAGTTTACTACACCTTTCTACCAAGTATATTTGATCGAAGATAATCATCATCAATGTATATTAGTATACAGCTGGACATAGGCCTTCCCTAATGAGCGCATTAAAGCCCTGTCTTCAGCTTGTACCGTATCAAGCATCTGCCTGCAGTCTTTCGCAGATCGTCATCTCACCGGGCCGGCAGACGTCCTACACTATGTCTAGTCGCGGTCTCCACTCAAGAACACGTTTACCGTTTTAGTTTTTATGTTCTTCGCGAGATATGGACGGCCCACTGCCACTTCAGCTTACTAATTCTTTGAGCTATGTCGATAACCTTGGTATATAAGTACCTATGGATGTTTGTTGAAGTCAAATAAACTGATTTCTTTAGAAAAGAACTTGAATAAATCACCGAACTACTATGTACTAATTTTATCTATAGTTCTGGATGTGGTTACTGGTCACTCTTTCCTTGCATTTTAAGAGAAGAAACGTAAAAATACACATTTTTTTTTATAATTTTTGGGTTAGGATTTCAAAGCGACAACATTTTACAATATTTGTTAAATGATGACAACCACAAATGTACTAGGGATGCTACGCATATCAAACGCATATGACAACGTTCTACTTCTACTTTGACTTATTGGTTTTGGACTTGACTTCACGAAGTTGTCTACACTAACCCTACGACGTATACTAGTTTATGGCAATTAGTCCAGTCATTTTAGTACTTTCACCTCGGAATTCGAGATACCCAGCTGTAAGTCTGTAAATACTTGTATATTGGCACCCTGAAAGTTGTCTCAAAACCTACATATGGTAGGGTGTGCGCAACTATTAAATTTCAAGCTCAAGTGTCACAAAAATAGATTTTTTGTAAATATTTCATTTCCTATGGGTTTTTTGCTATTTATAGTTCATTTCAATATTGTAGAATACAAAATTCTCTACAAATTTTGTTTAGAAAAAAAATTTATACCGTGAACCGTTTTCGAGATAGAGGGCGGAGAGCGCGCGGTCACATCACTTCAGGTCAACCGGTGCCTTCGGTCAAAAACGAAGTAAGTAATAAAAAAGTAATAAGTTGATGAACTATCGATAATCAATGATTATAAATATTTGTCAATTTTTATTGAACTCAAACCTTATTGGCTTATCTTATTATTATAATAAATGGGAAAGTCTGTGTGAATGTTTGTTATAGATAATCTCCGTAACTACTTAAGTTATTTAGATGAAATTTGGTACGTAGATAGCTTAAGACCTAGAATAGGACATATACTATTAAAACTTGGAAATTTTAACCTCTGAAGGAGTTAAATAGGGTGGTAAAGTTTGTATGGAAAATAATTTTTCCTTGGTTCAATTTACTGGAAACTCGGTATAAATAAACTACAAAATCAATAATTAAACATGTATTTTTATTTTCACGAAACTACCCCAAGAAGGCGTTCAATAAATTTCTGAAATTTCTATGCAGGCGAAGCCGCTTGGCGTAACAAGTCAACTATATATGGCGCGTTTATGACCGGGGAGGCATCGGTTGACCTGAAGTGATGTGACCGCGCGTTCTCCGCCCTCTATCTCGAAAACGGTTCACGTCTAAAAAAAATTATTTTAACAAAATTTGTAGACAAATTTGTATTCTACAATATTGATAAAAGTACAAATAGCAAAAAAAACCATGGGAAATGAGATATTTACAAAAAAAGCGCAGGAAACTGATTTTTGTGACCTTTGACCTTGAAATTTAATAGTTGCGCACACCCTACCATATGTAGGTTTTGAGACAACTTTTAGGGTGCCAATATACAAGTATTTACGGACTTACAGCTGGGTATCTCGAATTCCGAGATTCTTACCTAATTTAAGCTTAAATGACTGGACTAAATCTATGGAAATAAGGAATCACGAAGCTAGATAATTAGGCCATTTCCTATATTATTTTATAATTTACCACTTAACTACTTCGAACTTTATGGTAATAGGGAATCAAGGAGCTATAATTAGTACGTTCGACGTGACGACTCGGGTGCTCGCTTACTCAACGAGAGGCACCATGTACCTACAACGAGTGTGAATACTAACTTACTAGTATAAGGTACTCTATGGTAATAGGGAATCACGGATTCGGGAATCAATATATGTAATTAGTACGTTCCCTCCATATTACTCACTCTATGGTAATAGGGAATCACAAAGCTAGATAATTAGTCCATTCCCTAAATTACTTTCTTATTCCGGTAGTACTCACTCGCTGAGACGTTTCACTAAGACCACAAGACATCTTGTGACGACTCGGGTGCTCGCTTTCTCAACGAGAAGCACCATGTACCAACTTACAACGAATTTGTATACTAACTTACTAGTCTAAGGAACTTTATGGTAATAGGGAATCAAGGAGCTATAATTAGTACGTTCCCTACTTATTACTTTCTTATTCCGGTAGTACACACTCGCTGAGACGTCTCACCAAGACCACAAGACATCTTGTGACGACTCGGGTGCTCGCTTTCTCAACGAGAAGCACCATGTACCAACTTACAACGAATTTGTATACTAACTTACTAGTCTAAGGAACTTTATGGTAATAGGGAATCAAGGAGCTATAATTAGTACGTTCCCTACTTATTACTTTCTTATTCCGGCAGTACACACTCGCTGAGACGTCTCACCAAGACCACAAGACATCTTGTGACGACTTGTGTGCTCGCTTACTCAACGAGAGGCACCATATATACTTACAACGAGTGTGTATACTTACTTACTAGTCTAAGGCACTCAGGGAATCACGGAGCTATAATTAGTACGTTCCCTTCATATTACTTTCTTATTCCAGTAGTACACACTCGCTGAGACGTCTCACCAAGACCACAAGACATCTTGTGACGACTCGGGCACTTGCTTACCTTCTGAGCAATAACATCCCCCTGGTTATCAATATAGTACTGTGCTGTATGAATATGGCTCAGTGAGATATTCAACTTTCTTCTAAATGGTAAAAGCTGTAGTTCTAGTTCCGTCAGTTTGAACACCACTTCTGCTCTTAGCTCTTCCAGCGGTTTTATGTTCGTGCTGTAGAGTCTTTGAGTTCTTGATGCTGGAAAGTAGAAGGTAAAATAAGTAAGAAAGAGGTAAGAAGTAAAAAAGAAAGTGTAAAGACTGCTTACACTACACCACTAGGTTGCGGGTTCGATTCCTGCCTTGGGCCGCATTTTTGTATGATCTGCAAATATTTGTTAACGGGTTCTGGGTATTTTGTATGTATTAAGTAAATAAAAATTAATTACTAGCATCTAGCCGCAGCTTCGCACGCGTTATTTCTTTGGAAAAGTTTCAAGGCTATTTCTATCCAATGGGAACTGATGCCGATGTGTCATTCCAGAGCTAGAACTAGAACTACGTCTATTCCAAATTTCAGCCCGATCCGTGCACTACTTTTTGCTTGGAACAAACATCCACACATCCTTACAAACTTTTGAATATTTTAGTAAGTATGGTAAGATCTTTTCTTTATTAACAACGAAAATTACAAGCAAGGAATAGAAAAATTACAACTAGTATGGTAAGTATGGTCATGTTGCCAAAATCTCTTGATAATTATTAGCAACCCAAATTAACTTTTTCTTACCATCACCTATGTTCTATTATTCTGCATGTGTTACATAGTGGAGGAAATTATTTTGGTTTACGTTTATTTAAGACTTATATTTTTAAGGATTATGTACTGTTTATTTCCCAAATGTAAGTAAGAACTTCACCTGTACCTACCTAAAGTTTCAAGTCTACCCGCAGTAGTCAAATCTGTTACTTGAGCTGCAACGTTTTCAAGTTGGTCCACTAAAGATGGCAGATCTTTTCCTACCACTGGACCGTTATATTCCATTCTGAAAAACATTACAAGAAACTAATAAAAGGCTAAGGTTAAGGTATTCCTCATAATAACTGCGAGAAAGATGTGAATAACTTATAAGTAAGCTTTTTTTTTACACTTATATTTAAATGTCAGGACATCTTTCTCTAACTTCCATCCCTACTGTTTTTCCAAGATAAATATTATAACATCGTATTAAGTCGATACTGGAGTTTTGCACTGTTTTAAATGAATTATTTGCCAGGGGCGCTCATAGTCCAGTAAAAATAGGTTTTCGGTAGCATAAAATAATCCTTTTTTTCTATTGATAAAAATTTTACTCAAACTTCATCATAAGCACAGCTGGAGACTGGAATGAGCTTCCTGCGTCTATTTTCTCACCAGAATAGGATCTCGAAGTCTTTAAGTCAGGAGTGAAAAACTTAAGTCTTTATTCACAATGAAAATTACAATCAAGGAACAGAATAAATTAAAACTAGTATTTACAATTGAAACCATTGAACTAACTGCAGACGGTTGCAAACAGTCTAAAATTATCTTAGTTGATCCATGTCAATAACAGTCGGAAGTGTCCCCAAGCAAAGACAGAATATGTTTCTTCTAGAAAAGCTTGCTCCATCTTGGCCCAAATCTTCACTTACGAGAGATAGTTGCCAAATGCTCGACTATATAGAGGTACAATAAAAAAATGATAAGGTTTTCAGGTTAATAAGATACTAGCGGCCCGCCCCGGCTTCGCACGGTTTTATTGTACGTAAAAACATTGAATCACTCTATCTATTAAAAAAACCGTATCAAATCCGATGGACAGTTTTATAGGGACAGAGAAAACGACTTTGTTATATACTATTTAGTGAAGAGACCAACCTGTATTTAGCCAAATTCACATCAGAAACCACTAGCATCTGACTCAAAAGTAGGCTAAAAGACGCTGATATAGTCTTCAAGAGTCCAACGTCGACGGCTGTTCTGAGTCTCCCCAAGTCCACTTGGAGTTCTGTCCACTCGAAATAAGATGTCTCCTTGTTCACATCCAGTACTTTGTCAAGTCGGAAGACCACGTATGCTGGTTGGTCTTGTTCGCAATCTCTGAAACAGATAAACCATTCTCATAAATAAAAACTTGTCAATTCACACTTCAACATCATTTCTTACCAAGCTATGTAAAGCTTGTATCATGGGTAGGTTATGATTGATATACTTAATATAATACAATACATAAACCATAAAATAAACATAGAAAATGACTTGGTAGGTATATAAATATTTTTCTCTTAACATAAAAACAAGCAAAACTCCAAATATAAAAAATATTTGGAGATCCTACAAACATTGTCCCATAGAGGGAATTGAACCCGCAATCTCCCGAGTCGCAGCGGACCTTCGCCCGCCACGCCATGCGCCACATCGATCGACTCCCATATTTTTCAAAAAATACAAAAAATACTTGGGGCAATCAAAACTAACAACTTTTCTTCTATGACTTTTTCCAAAACGTAATAGATCTACAGTTGTCATTTTTTTAGTTTTGGCGGGAATTTCTATCATTTGCCAGCTCTATGTCTCGTAAAGACCTACAGACCTACCTATGTGTCATTTATTCGATTCTAACGTGTGCGCAGTCAGCTGAGTGCTACAACTGCTACTCAATCACTCGGCCGAGGGAAAATTAGAACTGGAAATTTGCTTATAATTTTTTTGTATAGGAAATCATTGAATTAGGAAAAATCCTAGAACAAAAGTTGTTAGTCTTGATTTACCCAATTCGCTTTTACGAGGTTAATCATTAAATACCTATAACCTGTATATATAATTCTATATTTATTACCTCAAGCTATGAAAGAGCTCGAGCTATGGAAAGCTATGGAGTTTCTCTGAAGGATAGGATTCGTAATGAATACATCCGACAGAGAACCAAAGTTATCGACATAGCTCAAAGACTTAGCAAGTTGAAGTGGCAGTGGGCCGGCCATATCGCGCGAAGAACCGACAACCGTGTTGGGGTAAACGTGTTCCTGAGTGGAGACCGCGACTCGGCAAACGTAGTGTAGGACGCCCTCCGGCCAGGTGGGATGACGATCTGCGAAGGACTGCTGGCAGATGCTGGATGCGGCAAGCTGAAGACAGGGTGCTATGGCGCTCATTGGGGGAGGCCTATGTCCAGCAGTGGACTAATATAGGCTGATGATGATGATGATGAATTACCTCAAAACATCCCGTACAGAAACATCGATAGTAATATTTTCCATCTCTCTAAACATCGCATCAAATACCCCTTCATTATTGGATAGCAGAGGAGAAGGCCTGTCCAATAGGGCGACCAGTGTTGCGTATTGAGGACTGTCCCATAGCGCATGACAGACGTAGATCTGTGAAAGTAATATAACTATCTATAGAAACCTTATAAATCTTGCCTTATATATCTTACCTTTAAGTATATACTACCTTATGTCCCTACTTAAATATACGAGAAAACCAAACAAACAATTTTATTTATATATACTTTTCTCTAGCACAAAGGAGATGAGGCCTACACAACCAGCAGTTGGTATATATAAGGGTTTGTGATGAATAAATCCCATTTCAATCACTATGCAAAAAAGCTGTATATCTATAACTATACTAATACTATAAAGAGGAAAGATTTGTAGGTATGTAACGAATGAACTCAAAAACTACTGGACTGATAAAAAAAAATTACCATAGTGCTACATTATCCCTGAGTTTATTCGTTACATACACACATACAGACATGCATACATACAAATCTTTCCTCATTATAATATTAGTATAGATTCACGTGTAAAATAAACCCATACAAATAACAAGAAGATAGCAACTAATTAAACACCTACAGAAATCCAATAGCAAACCCTCTAGCGATTTCACATTTCAGCGAACAAAGATGTTGGCATATAACATACAAAATTTACGAAATTGCTGTAATTTCTGTGAAATTTCGTTCAAATTTACCTCAGCGTGCCCTGTGATAAGGAATATCGTTGATATGAACCCCCATAATATTAGAGAAGCGAGGCATATCCAGACGGCTGACCTGAAAAATTCTTTGTTTTCAACTTTGTTACCGGTACACAAAGTCTGTTTTGGATATACGTACACTTTTAGGGTTCTTTGAGCGTGGTTTTTTGCATGTCCACAGCCGCAAAGTAGAGCCATTAGTATAAGTGCGATGACGAAGCCCAAAATGACAATGCACGCTGGAATTATAATTGCTTTATGAATTTTGCTACGCCGTAGCTTCGTAGCACACGCTTTTTCATACAAAAAACTTCAACGAGATACCTTTTCTAACTTTTGCATTATGTGGCTTAAAATAAACTTTTATCTTTGTGTACATGTCATCTATACTTTTAACTTTGAATTATATTTTTAGTAGCAATTCTAGAGGTACCTAGGGGTATTTGCTTATCTTTAAAAGCTAGGCAATGAAAATATATAACATAAAAATCTAAATGACCGATTAGATTATAAGTAGATTCCTAAATAGGTACATATTCCGTATAATTACATGGGTTTTATTCTCTGAATTATAAACGGGTATTCAGCAGTTTCATCGATTAACTTTGACGAGTTATGTTTCAAAACAAGCCCAAAATAACAAAAAATGTTAGTTGATAATTTTTTATTATTGCTATATATATATTATATATTATTGCTATTGCTATTGTATTTATTTATTTATTTTGGAAACCCAACAAAAGAATCACAATACAAAAAACAAACATCAAAACAAATTGGACTAAAAAACTATGTGTTTCCTTACTTATCGGGCTTCGAGCATGTATAGAATATACTGTATAGATAATAATTCCGAATGGTCGAACGAAGTTTTACTTCCGATCGATTAGTCACGCAAATAATGTAATACGAATGTAAATAAAATTTAGGAATTTGAATTACCAAAATAATAACATTATACCTACTTATAATCATTGTTTTAAATCCCTACTAATATTATAAACACGAAAGTTTGTATGTTTGTTACTCTTTCACACAAAAACTACTTAACGGATCGGGCTGAAATTTGCTGAAATTGAATAGATGTAGTTCTAGCCCTGTATTAAAACATTGGCTACTTTTCATCTCGTAAATCAGTTACCATGTGATAGAAAAAGCCTTAAAACTTTTCCATAGCAACCTGTGTTACGCGAAACCGCGGGTACATACAAGTTGGGAAATAAAACCATCTTACCAAGCATCAACGCCCACCTTCCAAACTCGTATTTCTGAACCCTTTCGAAACCCGAGTCGAGCTGCCTCGACGCTGTATGCAAGTTTGCCGTTAGATGTCGCACTATGTCATTCAGCACGCGGACGGAGCCGTGTACTAACTGTCTTCGGTTTACTATGTCTCGAATTATAGCTGAAATAGGAGGGTTCATCGAGGGGAGGTTCATCAAAACTATAATGTATGTTAAAGTGAAAAACATCATCATGACGAGCGATGAGACGCAGGAGGTTGATTCCCGCCTTGGGACAAATGGTTTTATAATCTTCAAATATTTCGTTTCCCACCATTAAATATATGTTTCAGGGTTCTGGGTCCTTCCTACGTGTAATAATTGTATCAATGTAATGTATTAGGTATATCAGTAATTCCCATAACATATTTATTGTTTTACTTGTTTAAATACCTACAGGTTTTTTACAGTTTCAGGAAATTATTTAACATAATAATATTATACATACTTATTGATAAATGCAGGACTATCATAAGTAAACATGGAGAGATTAGAATTATATTGAATGAGTAGGATGATTCTCTTACTAACAGTTAGTGATGTTTCGTTAGTAATTAATACAAATATTGTGCATCCAAGAGCCAAACTTTTTTTCTGGTTTTTAGATTTTGTTGTTATAGTGGCCAAAGAAGTTTCATCTTTGAAAATTTCAATTGACTATCACGGTTCATGAAGACATCCGGACACACAGACGGACGGGCACTGGAGTTTGAGTTATAGGATCCCGTTTTACCGTTTGTGTATCCCTAAAAACAGGAATGTTTTCATTGTTTTGATAGATCTGTGACTAACCTATCTACCTCAAAGAAAAACATTTTATTCTTACTACACCTAACTTTTGAAATTGAACTTTGTTCTGACTTCCAGCTAAAGTTTAAAAGTGAACAAACACCATTACTGCAATGCTTTCTTCATTAGCTATTAATCCCACTTAGCTTCAAAACATTCTCCCACTTTGTGATAAACAGCACTTATTAGATAGCAGTTTGTGGAAACTTAGAGTTATCTTGGAAGTGTAGAGTCGCTTAATCACTAAAGTTTGTCAGATAAGTCCTACTTAGATCTAGAAACAATGTTTTTGATAGTTTTACCTCAGCTGTCTGTGGTAGGTTTAGGTTTAAGCATAAGAGTTATCCAGGTTTTAAAACACTGGGTAAAATTATTTTACAGTGAGTGTTTTTCTTATATTTAGTTTATTTATTTGTTTGGCTTCTACTGTAGAGTCGATAATATAAACACGTTTTTTTAAAATAAATACTGGCCACACAACATCATCCAGCCCCAAGCTTAGCAGACCTCGTGTTATAGTACTAGTTAACTAATTTTCTTAAACATTAACAACTTCCATAGATATTTATAACTCATAGAACACCCGGACAAAATATATGCAGATCATAGAACAAATATTTGCCCTGGCGCGGGAATCGAACCCGCGACCTCCTGCGTTGCAGGCAGACTTTCTTTGCTGCGCCACTACCTCTACTATGGACTCTAAACACCAAACTGGTTTTCAGTCAATTTGACAAAACTTTTTTCAAATAAATAAGCAAATAGTTTTCGGTTAGTCGGCAGCTACCATTTTCACTATTTCGTCTTAGTAAAATATTCACGCGTCACAAGTCAACGAGGAATACAATCACCGAAATGATTTGAGTAGTGTCTAGAGGATTTTAGTTAAAATATTATGTATCGTCTAAGAAGTTGCAGCTGACTAATTAAGAGAAAATATCATAAACAAACCTTCTCTCACATTCTCAGTTTGCGTTGCAATGACTGATGGTAAAGATTTGAACTCCGTCCTAGCTCCGGAGATGGCCCTCGTTAGGTTTTCTACGCCAAGACTCCGCAACTGAAGTAACTGCTGCTCATGTAACATCTAAAATAAGAAAACGTACAGTTTTTAGCTTTGATTTGGAAAATCAAAAAAGGGGACGGTAAAAAGGTAGAAGATGCGAACTCAATTTTCAGAGAATTCGTGAAGTCATGTACGGATTGCGCGTACACTTGTACTCGTAGTAAGTATACGCGTATCCGCAAACATGACTGGGACTCGCGGAGTGCTCTGTCTCGATGGACCTTTCGAGGTTCGCGGCGATCCATACAGGAACTGTAAGCGTATCCAATGTACGCGTGTATAATGTACGCGTAACCCAGGAACGCGCTATCCGTACCTGACATGTTAAGTTAAGTTAAGTTAGTTCGAGCTGGTTTATAACCAGCTCGAACCGTATCATCTCTATCTAGTACCCATAACACAAGCTTTGAGTAGCTTACTTTGGGGCTAGATGGTGATGTGTGGATTGTCCAGCATTATTTATTATTATTTATTTATTTATCTCTTGTGTTACGATACTAAAAGGTCCATAAGGGATAATAATAAGAGGCAGGGAGGCCTCAAGCTGAGGATCTTTAGAAGCGCAAATCCCGAGAGAAATTTAGTTCCCCTTAGAATCGAGACTTTTGAACCGTGTGGTACTGAGGTTCTCCGGATTTTTTATTATTTGTCTCATGAGTAAGTGTATGGCGCAGCGAATAAGAAGTGCCATACAGCGGGGCAATGCAGCAAGCGTCTTCAGTTGAGCTACCGCTAGATTGCTTACGATAGTATGTGGCTAGCTTAATTGTTTCAATCGTTAAAACTAGTTCCAGTTAGTTTCTATTCTCGTTTCTTTATGTTAGTTAAGACAATGCTTAGTTTTACGTTCTCACTTAATATGATTTTAATCTGAGTGAGGTTCTCTAAAAAACTTAAAAATAAAAAATAACTTTCCAAACTTTAAAGTTGAAGTCAAAATTAATCTCGAATTCATTACATATTCAAACACCTGTAAAATTTCCGGAAGTGCGGCCTTCTAGTGCACAGTTCAAGATCTGCATTTTAGCATCGCTTAAATTAAAGCCCTATTTATTTCTTGTTTACCTTGTAAATATTTCCAGATTTCAATAAAGAACCAGTATCCACTTGATATTTGTTTAATTCTTTATTTATGTCTAGTTAGTAAAAGGCAACGCGTTTCTTGAACTTTATCGAGTAAAAATAGTTTAGTTGGGGTGAATTCCCTGTATTTACAAAGGTTACCTACTATAATTCATATATATAATATTTTTGTTCGAGAACGAAATAAGTTTGTACTTGGTTGAATACAAATATGAACATTATGTGCTTAGTTTAAAATAAGCTTGAACTAAAATATATATTTACAACCAATCAAAAGATTAAAGCTTATAGCTTCAAAAATGTCGAGCTTTTTTCGCATTATAAAGTAGCCTATGAACTTTCTCAGGCTCTAGACTATGTCTGTATTAAATTTTTTTGGAATTATTTCAGTAGTTTAGGCGGTAAAGCGTAACAGACAGATATAGTAACTTTCACATTTATAACATAACTAGAACCTACCTTCCCCGGCTTCGCACGGGTGTATGTGTTTAAATACATATAAACCTTTCTCTTTAATCACTATATAAATCTAAAACTGCATCAAATTTAGGGAAAGACAGACAGCGGGAAGCGACTTTGTTTTATACTTTACTAGCGACCCGCCCCGGCTTTGCACGGTTTTATTATACGTATAAACCTTCCTCTTAAATCACTCTATCTATTAAAAAAACCGATTTATAATCCGTTGCATAGTTTTAAAAATTTAAGCATTCAAAAGGAAATAGGGACTTAGGGACATAAGGACATAGGGACAGAGAAAGCGACTTTATTTTATACTATGTAGTGATGAAGTAGAGATTTTAAAGGATTTCTTGAATAAGTATGGTCGCCAAACGTTCTTTAGTTAGGCTCCGCAAGCCTCCTTACCAGATCAAACTTCATCTTCAGCTCCAATGAGTTTGTATTCAGCGTGTCACAGAGAGGCATATCCTTCATGATACAATGCTTCTTAAGGTTGTCCACCTGCCGGGCCAGTTCTCTGATCCTGTCTGATGCAGCGGATGCCATGCCTCCACTCTTGATGCTGATGTCTCGGAGGGAAGCTATCTTTGAAGCTAGCTCTTCGCTTTCTGTAATACCCAAAAGGAAATAAGAAAATACACAACACACACAGGAAGCTAGAGAAATAAATCAATTCTAATGCTTAGGAAGAACTAGGAATCCATCAAAATTGAATCTATTTCAAGTTGATTTTTTTGCGATGTTGTTAACTAGGTTTGGGTAAATGGATGTTTACGTGATATCAATTTTGATGAGACGTACTTCTAGGCTTGGATTAACACATAGGTTACTTTTCATAATAAATTATCAATACTTTTCATCTATTTTTGAGGGTGAACTCACGGTGCGCCGTAATTAATAATATATATTTAACTCGAATTTGTGAAAATTTAAAATCATCGATATTTGCTCATCCAACAAAGTCCATAACAAGGTATTGTACAACTATGGTTAATAATCAAGGATAATAGCTTAAGACTGCACGTGTTGCTCTAACTCCAGACTAAGTTTGTATGAACTGAGCCATAAGGTCATTATTAGCAAACTTATATAATAGCTAGATTTACTTTGATTTTACACACCGCTTTAGTTTCAAAACTTGCACCAAGCTTTACTTATTACTATAGTGTATTTAGTACAGCTCCCTTTTCAAAAATAATAATTCTATCACTGACGTCAAACGGAACAAACAAAACAATCGTCGATGAAATATAAAAAAGTCATTCTGCAATGGGGTTCTGGGTGATTTTTATGCAAAATAAAAAAGAACATCTATGTCACCTACCCATAACACAAGCTCTGTTTCGCTTGGGGCATGATGATGCTGAATGATTTGTCGGCCATTATTTATTTTATGTTAGTTAGGTAGTTGCAGATAATCTAGCATTGCAAAATCATGTAAAAAAAAACACGCACAGATTGGTCACTAAAATGCAAAAACCAGAATTTGGTTTCGCGACAAAACGTGCCCTCCCATCACAAAATCCAAAGTGTTATTCTCAGTCTTTGATGCCCATAATATTGTTCTTCATTTAAAAATTAAGGCACTCGCGGGCGAAGCCGCGAGGCACAGCTAGTTTATCATAAAAGGCAAATTTAATGGTTGGTTTTGTAAGAATTGTTTTTGCATGTCTATATTAATTGATAAATCAACTATTTCTTGCTATAGTCTTTTTCACCTAGGAAGCGTTCCGTGACGTTTCAGTTTGACAGTTATAGAAATGAGCTAAGAGTAATCGTAAAAATTTGATTCGATTTTTGACTTGATTTAGTAACGAAAATCGATTATTCGTAAAATATTTTCATTAATATTATATGACTTTAACAAAGTAAAACATTAAATTAGGTCTATATAAATAAAAACAATAGTAAAAATCAACATTTCCAATAGGTAATGCGTCATAACCTAGAAATAGGACGGTAATAATATCAGCAGATAGGTAGGTAATTGAAAATCAATAACAAATAATCAACAATAGTCATAGGTATGTATGTACTTCCGTGATAAAATTTTAAAATTATGATGTTGAAAGTTACGATTTTAATATGCGATAATCGATTTATAGATTTGCTGGAATAATATTTGTTTGCCTCAACTCTATTACGTTTTGTTTTACGCAAAACAAATTGCCTCGGATTTCATAAAATTATTGATTTCTATTTTTTATTACGCGTGGAGGCCAAAATAAATTTATTTTTTGATAATTTGTGTGTCGTGCTATACTTCTATAGCTTAATTCATATGTTTGAAATGAAATAAACATTGTTTGAATTTTCGAAATTTCAATTCGCCAAAATCCTAGTCAATTGAAATGAAACGCATTCCATCTGTCAGGGAACGCTTCCTAGGTGAAAAAGACTATAATTAGTTTTTCAATACATTGTGCATGCAATAAATAGACATCACACTTACAAAATCTATTTTTGCTTGTCGATTGCATGTGCTAGAATTGACCACTTAACGCATCATTGACAGCACTCGGCACATAATAGGACACTTGATTGATTACCTTCGATGATGTCAGCCAGCGAGTCAAATACTAGATCTATTCCACTCTCGGATGCTATTGCTTGTTGGATTGGCTCTCCTAGTAGAGTTTCCACATCTGAAATCAAGCCATTTTGAAAATAGTGAGTAAAATCCAATAAAATGGTTTAAAAAGTTAGAAAAATTGTAAAAAAACTTGGTGTAATCCCCGCTTTCACATCTGTCAAGGACATCAGCAAACGCCGACTCCGTAGTAAGGCTGTGTCCCCAGTAGGCAAACTGTGAGCGGCCGACTGAGTGAGTCGCAAATTTGTGGCGAACAGCTACAAACTCAGATCAGTTTGCGTGCGTATCGCAAGCACTGGAACTTGCAAGTCGACCGCTAACTGAGACAGTCGGCGCACGTAACGCTGTAAGCTGCGTACAGTGAGCGCAAACTAGCAAACTGTGGATACTCAATTTAAAATATATGTGGGTAAATATAGTGGGGACACAGCCTTACTTCAGCGAATTCTCTCAAAGCGCCGACGGCAAAAATCGTGCTTATACAGCGCTGTATGTAGCGGTATAATTGCACTAAAAAATCGCAACAAGTTGCGTGCCACAAGACGCGCTTGAAAATATCGGTTGTTGGGTAGCTTTTAGTACAAACTCACTATTCAAGTCCTCCTTAAAAGCTTGCAACACCAGATCCACGGGTGGTACCAAGCTGTGATGCAGCTCCCTCGCCGCAGCCGAAAGCCAAGCTGCTAGGTCAGTGAAGGCACAGTTCACCACGTTGCGAGAACTGGTGCCTGCGTAGTGAGCTTGCTCGTTACTTATCGCCATGCCGGTTAGTAGAGCACTGGAAAATTATATTATGTCTTTTGGTATACTGTACCTGTATGTAAGGATTTTTAAGGATCCGTACATAAAGAGTAGGTACTAAGACTTTATAGGTACTGCAACTGTTCGTATCCGTCAATCAGTCCCGAACGAAATCTGGATTTGTATTCTTATATGTCGTGGCTCACAGACAAGATTGTTTAATTTTCAACAAGATATAGTGAAGCCTCGTCATAACATTATTTGAGAATATTTAAGTAGGTACCAGTAAGGTTGGTTAGATTAGGTATGAGATACAAAGTTCATGGTCGTCTTGAAAACTTGATGACAGTTATTATAGTGTCATCTACATGTTTATAAACGAGCATAATCATGGGAAATTTACTAGTGGCTACAATAGGTTAGTTAAATAAATGCGTATTGTTCGTTATAAACAAATTTTCACAAATAAAACTGTGTTTTAAAATGATCCAAGCATTCCGTACGATTCCCTTCTCTCCGTAGCAACTTGTTAGATCCTAACGAGAGAAAATAAAACTTAAACCTAGCTCTAGAAAGAGCAAATAAATTGAACAATGCTGACTGACTTACTTTTAAAAAAGACCTGTGTTTGGAAGGAAAGTCTGTTTTAAAAATTACCAACTATTTGAGATCATCGTTCAGCTTAAACTTTTGATATCACGAGGGTTCTAAAATTTAAACATAGCCGAACACAAGTGATTACCATGAATATAAATTAACAAAAACAAATATCAAGTTATAGTGTTCTGAGAAGTCTTAAAAATGGAAATAGCTTCGAGCTGGATGATGCTGAGTGAATTGTCCTTTTGATAAATTAATTTATTTAATATTTAAAAAAAAGAAAACCTACATTACATAACTAAAATAACGAAATAACGAACAGAGCCGTACTAATGAAATGAAATAAAAATATTCACCATCTCAAATCGATAAATTAAATAGTTTCGTTATTATATTAAAAATCAACATTCCGATTTCGCGTCAGGGTTTAAAACGTTAAATCAGTATTCCATTCGTTATAACTAGGTATTATTCGCTGATTTCAAGGCGTTTTTGCTGAACGAATGTAAATTTTAGGGCACACACTCGTAAGTTATAGTTGGGAGGTTGTTTTGTTTTCCTGTTTACAAAAGTTTATGAAATTAACTAAATCATCGAAGTGTTTCATCGTCTGTTTGTACTTCCTTCATGCCCTAACTAAGCCACCAATCGATTTGACATAGATTTAGTTGTTGTTGACTTAGTTGAAAGGATGGAGAGTAACATAGGCTACTTTTGATCCTGGTAAAAGCAAATTCCCATGGAAGATCAAAACTATAATTAGTATGTTGAAAAATAAAATAAAAGCCAAAAACGGCAGCAATACATAGGCCTTTTCTAAAGATGGCACAATGGCCAGTTCTATTATTCTATTATTCTATTCTGCCTGCATCCAGCAGTCTGATACCCTCAAACAACTAGCAAAAAACCAAGGTAAAATCACACGATCCATACTCACCAACTAACCAATACAGTCATAAGCATCAAAGTAACCAGCAGCTTGTCATTGCAATCTGATTCCTCAGCATCAGGGAATAATGCTCCGGCTTCCAGTTCATCGTCACAACGGGACTTGGAGAGAAGCGCTAAGACAGCTAGTATGAATAGGTAACTTGGGATGACTAAGGCAATGCAGGCGAAGAGAATGATGAAGGCTAGAAATGTTGACTCCACCTTTATTGACTGAAAAAGATAAGAAAATATATATTAAAGTTTTAGACTTTAAGAAATGAAAAAAGTTATCAATTCGTTCGACTGTATTTTTTTATTTGACCTCATTAATTTTTTCATAAGGCAATATAAATTGAACCGATATCATCATCATTATCATCATCAACCTATATTAGTCCACGGCTGGACATAGAACCGAAATATGATTGCCTTATTAGAAAGCTGGTGCTTCTCAAGCGAACTTATGAAATTAAAAAAATGAAAATGTATTTTATTACAGTAAGACTAAGTGAATAATTACATAAGCTGCACAATCTTAACTTAGTATAGATAGAAATAGAAAGGCAAAAATACAAATTTTATTTGTTCAACATTTTACCAATTATTTTGAATTATCCATATTAATGCTGTCTTCTTCTTTTTACATAATTCAAAGTAAAAAACCACACCAGCTTAGCAACTGTTTTAAGTTAACCATTATGAATAAAGGCGTTATATATCATAGGTAAGAAACCTACTTCCAACTTTAGAAATTGGAAAACCCATCGATCAAGCTATTTACCTTCCGCCAAGCCAAATAATATAAAATTTGCCACCTAAAAAGCTTAATGTTATCGTTTAATACCAATGAATCTTGTTTGTTAGAAAAATAGGCTTTCAAGGTAACAAGGGAAGCATCCCCTCCGGCAATCACACTTTAGCACCCGAATTGGCCGATAAATCTCGAGATTTCGTTTATGTTTATAGATAAAATTATTTAGCATTCGTAATCTTTGTAATCATCAAAACAGTAAGGCCGTAGATAAGCTAACGAGCAAAAGAAAATAATCCAAAAAGACACATGCTGAAATAAAGTTAAGAATATTTGCGCAATCAGACTTATCCCGAGCTTTTACTTGAACTAGTTTCGTTTGGACTTTGAATGTAATTGTTTGTTGAAATCTTGTTCTATAAAATCGATACAAACACATTTTTATTTTGAAATAACGTCTTTATAAAATTCTTGATTAAATACGTTTTTTACTGTCAGGCTTCCTTGTCTGGTCAGTTTCGTTTATCATAAAATAATGAGTCATATATTTAAGCCATTGTTTATTCAATATCACAATGTTTAAACATTCGCGTGAAAATGCCAACAAATCCTGTTCAAAGCCCGCCAAAATACATTTAAAAGCTTTATCAAGTTACCGGAAGTGATCCTTTTAAAATGTCAATGCCACACTTCTACTTTGTCTTCTTATTTTGCTGCATGTACCTTTTCTGGTTTAAAGTTTTCCACAGAAAGTACCAACTAGCATCATATCTGCAGGATCTAAATAGGTAAATCTAAATAAATGTAATGGCTTCGCAGATAAAAGGCTTTTAATGTGTTGAAAATTAAATTATGCTAAGAACCGACGAGTTATTATCCCATTTATTACGCAACTTAAAACATTAAAACATAAAACTATGAGTAAGTAAATAAGCATTACCGACATAATGCAATAGGTATTTATTTTTTTAATTATTTCTACCTATAACAACTTATTACTCGGAGTATGGCCAACTTGAAATAGAGTAGGTAACTATCTTTTTTTAAAATTTACGGCTTTGCCATTTAATTAATTGAAACAATAACAAAATCGAAACTTTCACCAGTAGGGAAAAGTTTCCAATTTCGAATCCGAAGGGCTTTCCGATGGATTAAAATAGATCCAGAAGGCCCACCACCCGGGAAAAAATTTCTAGTCGTACATCTTGAAGTAAAAATCATTTAAAATATCATCTAAAAAAAACCTACACTAATACGGTATTCAAAGCAGTCACAATCAAGCTTTTCAACTTCGTATAAAGACTAGGAAATAATAATTCAGATCATACTTTTAACTACGACCGCTACCTAAATTCGCCAGTGTCGTTTAAGATTCCGCCAGTATTGCACAAGATTGTCTCTTGAGCGAATAAATTAAAAGATTCAAAATGTTTAAAGTCTTATTTGTAGCTGTGATCGTGGTTTTGGTCAATGGTAGCCTAGCTAGAGTAGCCCGTAAGTGTATACTAATAAGATACTCGTATATAATAGATAAGAATCTGTATATAAGTATATAAGAATCTGTATATAGATAAGAATCTGTATATAACCGCACACATTGATGGTATTTTTTTGGAAAAGTGCATATTAAAATTAGCACAGCCCGAATAGGTTCAGTTGAGGCAGTTTTCACTTGCTTCAATATATTTAGTTCTTGAAATATTGCTTTAATTAATAAATAAATTTTATGGGTGGACCGATTGAGTCTTTATTATTTTTACTTCTCTTGTTCTACCATTTAAATTTGATCAATACCAGCCCTGTACTTTTTTTTGTTAGCTTTTATAAAAAGAAACATCCAATGATGTGACTCTTAACTGTATTTTAGAGTTTAACATTCATCTTTGAATGTTAAGTTTAATGTTGTGCAGTAGCGGTGTATTAAATAATTATCAAATGCTATGTTATTTAGGCCCCAACTATGAAAACTTATAGTCTATGCTTGAGTCAGGTTTAAGTCTTGAAAATATCGATGTTTGAGCAAGCTTTTACAACACGGACTTTAGACCTTCTATTGAGACTTTATCGTAATCTATGTTATTATGATCCAGCTTCCTTCATCACGATCTGCCCGGGCCTCAAAAATGACTGCCTGAAGAAGTCAGTCCAAGAATCCATTCCTCTCTTCGCAAAAGGCATTCCAGAGCTTGGAGTGAAACCTACGGATCCCTTGATGGAGGATGAAAATGTGCAACTGGAATTACCAGGAGCCTTCAAAGTGCAGTTGAATAATGGCAGTATGACTGGACTCAGGAAGTGTGTTGTTGATCATGTGTCGTGAGTATTTTGGATACCTGATACCTAATTGTAAAAATTATAGTCTATAAAAGGATATCCGCGAATGCCGGTGATTTGGCTGAGAATCTCAAGAGGCGCAAACATGCAGATCTCAACAGAGACTACGCATTTGCTCTCCTTGGAGTCGAGACTAGTCTACTAAATAGACTACTAACTACTTTTTTTAATTATCAGATAAATAAAAAAAACAAAAAATACTTGTTAGTTTTGGAGTTGGAGCAAGAAACCGCTTTTCCAAGCGATTTTATAATTAAATCCATCACTTTATTATAACATATTGACGATTTGTTTACAAGTTATTTTACAATAATTGTCTCATTTACAATAATTGTACCATTATTGTATGATACCTATTGTATATTGTATATCGGCCTTTACAATAATTTTCTTCTTTATAGTCATCATATCATAATTATCTTCATCATTAGTCACATCAAAAACTGTCTACTGGTTCACATCCTTTAGCGACTATTAATGGAAAGGACGTTGTAAAAAAATGTCGATATAACTATGATCTTAAAAACTCCACCTAAAAAGGTTTTAAATAGTTCCATCCATCAAATTTGGTGATAAAATAGCATAATAATTCATTGAAAAACTTAAACCTTGACATAAAGTCAAGGTACACATAAAGAACCTGACCTTGTCTTATGACATAACAAGAATTTAACATAATTTTAATAGCTGTTCGAGATTCCGCAAATTAACTATAGTAAAAAATATATGAATCATTTTTATTGACGATGATTTTCAAAAAGATTTTTTATTTCACCCTAAAGGTACATTTAATTTTAAAAATATTTCGGTAATAATAAAAAATCTTTTGCACTTTCTTTGGTCTGACAACACCGCACATACATTTCGTCGATTATTTTTTATTAATAGTAGGATATATAGATTGTTACATAGTATTGCATTCCCATAGATTATTTGCACTAAAGAAATATCGTTTAACCAATTACCTATTGGATTTTAATTTCATTCATTTAATTCATTGCAGTTCGCTCCATTTAATTCATAGCAGTTTGTTCCTTGTTCCTCTATTCTAGAAATTTCATAAGCGAAAAAAACGAGAAATATAAAAAGTTATTTTGGAATCCTTAGACTTTTTTAGGCGCAAATGTACCTACCAAGATACCTATTGTATATTTTAATTGAAGCGAATCGACACAGATTTTGACTGATATTAGGGCCATGGGTAAAATTTAACCCTGAAAAACCTAGCGTAGTAACCGTTGCAGTGCATACTGTAAAAAGTTATACTTCTTGCCAACATTTTTATGTTTGCGATTGCTTTCAGATATTTGAACGACGAAGTTGATCTGTCATTGAGGTGCAACTCAACTATCAGGGGAAAATACAAGGCCAATGGAAGAATACTGATTGTTTCCATCAATGGAGATGGTGACGCTAAAATCAAAGCACGTAAGTTTACCCAACCAACGTATACAAAAAAATAAAGGTCGTTATGAGCAGAGTAATTATGGGTTGCAAGAGATAAAAATTAATAACTTTATAAAATTTTAATTTATTTTTATTTATAATGGCAACTAAAATCAAGAAATTAAAACTACACTGACCTGTAATACAAAGTACAGTACTTTTTTTTCTTTAGAAGACATTAGTAACATTTTTAACTTAAAAAAGATAAAATTATAATTTTTAGCAATGTCCGAAAACACAATTAACATTTATCAGCCTGTTTTAAATGTTATTTAATTTTTAATAACTGGTTTTACTTCCTCGGGGTCTTATTACAGCTTCGAGCCGGTTTAGCATACGTACATTGGTTTGGTTTCAAAGAAAGCTACAACAATTTGCTAGAAAAAGATGGTAGTTTTAAATCTCTCTTCTGAGTCAGAAAAAAAATTAATATAAAAAGAGTGATGCTTAGTTTTGCAAACCAGTGTGTAGTACTTATAATTTGAAACGATTTCAAATTGAACTAGATGGTTGTCAACAGTAGATACAGATGAAGCTTGACTGTTATATTAAAAGAGAATTTATTCATCAATGAAAATATATAAATGTGCCTTTAACTTTAGAACTACTGGAAGCGGGTATTAACGAATGTAGTTTGTATTGGAAGAGCACAAATAACCGTTGTTGGTATTCATCCAACTTCCACTTCCATGATGTATTTGTCAAACTGCTAAAATTTATATAGTACCTAGGTATCTACTTTCGCTATGGCACTCATTAGGGGAGGCCTATGTCCAGCTGTGGACTAATATAGTTTGATGATGATGATCTACCTTACCTACTCTACATTTGTAGAATACTTTTTATTTTCGTCTATTTGCCCGAGTTGCAAGTGGGTACAGATATTTATTTTGTTTTTTATACTCGGGACAAAACAAAAACACAGCAATTAAATTAAAATTTATTTTTTATATCTCCATAAGAGTAAACATTATAATAAATGTATTTCCTGTTGCGGTAAACATAAGAGTTTTTTTTTGTTAAGGGCAACACTATGGCACTAAATCATAAATCTCATAATTTAATGTATCATAGAGGTCTTATTACATTATTATAGAAATATAATTTCTGCTGCTTTTGTTCTTAGCTCAAACACCAAAATCATTAAATAACTTACAGTTTGTTACTTTAAGCTTACTTAAGGGTTAATTATTTTACAGAAAACGTAATAATTGGAGCGAAAATCAAATTCCATGATGTCGTTCGCGACGGAGTCACCTACTACGAAATCAAGGATTACAAAGTAAAACATGAATATGGAGACAAAGTCAGTTTTGCTCTGACGAATCTATTCAAAGGCAACCCAGAACTGAGTAAGTCCTTACTAATATACTACTATTTACTAGTGATAAAGTTTGTTTGGATGTCTGTTCCTCTTTCAGGCAATAAGTAGTGAACGGATGAAGATTAGAAAATTTGTATCGATGTTTGCTCCTTTTTCACGTAATAACTACTGAGCGGATTGGTCTGGAATGCCCTGGACTAAACCATAGGCAAATATGCTTTATTGACATGAATCAGTTCCCTTATCTATAAATAGAATTGAAGTTTTCATAAAATCTACTAGATACCCACTAGTTGATAATAACTTTATTTGTTTTTTGGTCTCTAGAATGAAAAACAATAAGACTACCAAATTTTAAATTCATTTTACCAATAATGAAGGAATTATCAGAAATGTTGAAAGTATTGATAAGTACCTAAATATTAATATGAAAAACCTCAAGGGAGAAATGGTATCTAAAATACAGAGCGTTATTTCAAAATCAGCATGGCAATTGGCAATTTTCAAACCCATTGTGTAAAACATTTTCACTGACGCTTCCCATTTATTTGATAGGTAGCTGTTTATACAATATTGTATTTTATACAGTCTAGGGTTTTAAAAAAAGTTATACGTTTCTGGTTGACAAAACTACCCTTCACCTACTTTAATACTAAATACCAATTAACTATACCTACTCATTCTTATTGAACTGATTTGTTATTTTTTGAGTAATTAGCTAATCATTAAACCGAACACTTAATTTATAAATAATTATTTTCGGACCTCACAGAAGAACGTCAGCTAAGACATACTTTGAGAAATACAAAGAAAATTTTAATATACGAATAGAAACAATAAAAAAAAGGATAGTAAAGTATTTAAAATTATTAATTATTAGCTAACTGTAGACGGTTGCAAGCAGTCTAGAGGTAGCAACTGATCAATCACTGATCCAGAAATACATAATTTGTAGTTTTCTACAAGTACTAAAAACTGACTTCGAATTTCACGCATAATTTGGTATAATTGTAAATATTTAACTCAAAAATAACTAATCAGATAATAATTAAATGAGATCATACACAGAGCACCAGCTTTAAACAAAAAAAGAATCATCAAAATCTGTACACCTAGATAAAAAAAAAGTACAAAAAAAGACAGTCGAATTGAGAAGCTCCTCCTTTTTTGAAGTCAATTAAAAATACATACTTAGTATCAAAGAAAACTTAAAAAAGATCCTTAATTTACGAAATAAGGAAAAACTAGCGAAACCAATGGTTTTGCAAAGTTACAAAACAAGCAGTATTTTATTAAAATACAATTAACATATTCGAGACCCTAGGTCCGTGGGGTACCGAGGCTCTCCGGGTTTTTAAAAAAATATCTGAGCGTCTGGTCGATGCGACGCGTGACCCGAGAGCTGGTGAATATCTGGCTCAGCGCATCAGCATTGCCATACAGCGTGGTAATGCAGCCAGTGTCTTGGGGACGCTTCCGACTGGTATTGACATGGATCAATTGAGCTACCTTTAGACTGTTTGCAACCGTCTGCAGTTAGCTCAATGGTTTCAATTGTAAATACTAGTTGTAATTTTTCTATTCCTTTGCTTGTAATTTTCGTTGTTAATAAAGATGTAAAATTGACATATTAAACAAACAATTAAGATAACAAACATTGTCAATTTTGCCATACCTCTATGAATTTATGAGTATTAATTTATTGCAATCCCTTTTTGAATAAAATCAATTATACATAAAACATGAAACAGAATTCAGTATTAATTATTAATGTAAAGGAATTTATTGAATTTTGATTTTGTTAATGGAAATCGTGAAATGCTTTGTCTTAGCAAATTTGTCATACCTAATGTGTTTTTCGTTTTAAATTTTACGTAGGGACAAAATTATAACTTGCTGTTTCGTTGTTCACCAATGGTACCTATATCTACTTATGTGCCTAATATCTATTAGAGAAATAGATTTAATATACATAAATGTATGCAAAAAATGAAACAGGGAATGATGAAGACAGGGCGCTATGGCGCTCATTAGGGGAGGCCTATGTCCAGCAGTGGACTATTAATAGGCTGATGATGATCCAAAAAATGTAATTGAATAAAAGCCTGTTTACAAAATAAAAACCAAAAATAGTATAAGCATTTTTTTATTTTCAGGTGAAGTTGTCCTTCAGTTCTTGAACAGCAATTGGAAACAAATCGTGGAAGAGTTCGGTGGACCGATCCTTGACAGACTTGTCAAGAACGTCTTCAAGACTGTTCAGACTTTCTTCCACAATGTACCGAAAGACGAACTCATAGCAGATTAAGGTTAAGGATGCGACTGTATTTTCAAATAGATATTGGCGAGGCGTATGTTATTTAAGTAGGTTAAAAATGTGATGTATCTTTTACAACCCCTAGTGCTGTGTTGGTACATTTGTGGCTGATAGCGTAGTGAAAAAATAATTATTTAGGTAACGAATTTATGTGAACGCACCTCTAGTTGGAGATCAATCCTAATTTTTGAGATGTTTGCAGAGCAAATATTTGGCGAACGTGAACAAAAAGTACCTGATTCAATATTTTATTTGGATCTGTTTGTAAAAGACTAATCAAATAATTTTTTCTCAAAATTGGAGTGTTCAAGAGTGTTTGTGGTAAAAATGTCAAGGAGATATTTTTTGTGGTGTTATTTATGAATAAAATGTTAGTTTTCTTGAAAAGTTTTTTCTTACCTGTAAAAAGGAATACGGAAACGTAAACTCGCCCCAAATGATATCCTTGATCAGTCCTGAAATAAATACTTCAGCTGAGAAATAAACACTAAATCGGTATTAGCTATATATTTCATTTGGTTTGTCTAAAAGTATCTTTAATCCTAAATTAGGTTTATTACAATAGTTTTGATGGATAATTATAAAACAGAAACAAAAACAAATCTGTGATCGATGAATATCATTTTTCTTGTATTGCTCCCAAACTTCTTCAAGGCTTTCTACCTAGTATAATAAATCGATCAATTTCAATAGGTTTAAATTAGAACATAATGGGATTATCGCTACCATATAGATACCAATATACACTCGATGTCAGTAACAAGATTAACTGTTACTATACGACATTGGCCCAGATACTCGCTCAACTTCGTGTTTTGACATTATCTCTTCAAGTGTTGTTCGCCATTTTGTCACATTGTTGTTATATATTTTATACTTTTTATTTTATTAGTTTTAGATTTATATTTTTTACTATTTAGGAATATTATAAGAAGCGCCTTAGTATTTAAGATGACGACCGATGTGGCGCGGTGGGCGAAGGTCCGCCTGCGACGCAGGAGGTTGCGGGTTCGATTCCCGCCTCGGAACAAATTTGTGTACGATCTGCAGAAATTTGTTCCGTTGGTCTGGGTGTTTTCTATGTATAATAAAAAATATCTATCTATGTAATGTATTGTATTAAGTATATCAGTCATCTAGTACCCATAACACAAGCTCTGCTTATCTTGGGGTTAGATGATGCTGTGTGGACTGTCCGGAATTATTTATTTATTTTATTTATTTTACTAGCGCAAGCTTTGACTAGGGTTTGATGGTGTAACCCGCTCGCGATCACAATGGGACAGCTTTAGACAACTTTATCGTAGGAAATATGAAACTGCACATTTCTTAACCAATCTTATAAGTTTCTCTTTTTTTCAGTAGCGATCCGGTCCGGTTTCGCAAGGGTGTATTATGTATTATTAATACAAATGTATTATTAATCATATTATTAGTTACCTATTATACAAAAGAAGGTTTTACTGGATTACTAATAAACATTACTCTGGAATCACACTATTTATAAAAAAAAACCGCGTCAAGATCCGTTGCATAGTTTCGAAGGTCTAAGCATAGATAGGGACAAACAGAGCTGGAAGCGACTTTTTTAAACTATGTACTTTTTGTTTTAGTTCAAATACTCTGCTCTATTCTCATCGTGCGCGGATTATATTCTCGCTCACAAATTATCATACAATAAAAAAACTTATATATAAAGATGCTCTCCCAACTCGAGGAGTGAAAGGTATATTTTAAAATATGTGCATCATCATATCTCTGTCCCTATATCCCTATGTCCCTTTGTATGCTTAAATCTTTAAAACTACGCAACTGATTTTGATGCGGTGTTTTTTAATAAATAGAGTGATTCAAAAGGAAGGTGTTTATACGTATAATAAAGTGCCCCGCCCCGTGCGAAGCCGGGGCGGGTCGCTAGTTAGTTTTAAAACTCACCAACTGGAAACTCGAATGGATAGATGAGATAAAAAAACTCCGACATAAAACCAAAAGGATGAAACCCGTCGTCTAGTCTTAAAGTTGGGATCAAGTACGTAGTCCTTTGAGGCATGCTGCTAAATCTTATTTTGGATCTCTCCTTAATTTTTCTTAAATCAAACCAGTCTTCGGTAAAACTTTTCACTTTATTTTTGTCGGTAACATTTTGTATTTCGATCTCTTCTTTTAGAACTTTTCTCGTTATCGGAACTATCGGTATATCATCGAAATCAGAAGGATCAGTGATAATTGATAATTGAAAGCGAGGATTTATTGTCGATGATACTGTAGTTGAAAATGGAGTAGTTGTAGTAGAAACGAAAGTTGTTGTTTGAGGAGTTGTGGTCGTTGATGTTGAAACTGTGGTAGTAAATTCTGTTGTATCTAAAGTAGAAGAAGTTTTTCTGATTGGAACGTAATCAGGCTTCTGTTGACGTCTTCCGTCTGCTTTACTATTCAATAAGCTGTTATATTTCTCAAGCCAAGCGTTTCTTGCTGCAGATATGTTTAAGTTTTGAGCTTCTCGTTTATTCCAAGTGTTTGTTAGATTACGTCGTGCTTTGAAGTGTTCTATAGGATAATTGTGAACTGTTTCCATATCTGTGGCTTGAATTGTATCTGAAGCTTGATTTCCTTTGAATGTTGTTTCCATACAATTCTCCCAGACCAACGGCAACGGCTTGATCAAATTTATTCTCTCGCCGTCTTTCTGATTATCAGTTAAAGTATTTGATTTGCGTTCTGCTTTTTGGTCCTCGTAAAGGGAAGTTTGCGAGATTGCCTGGAAATCTTTTCTGCCGATTGGCAGCGCTTCTCCGCCATCATTTAGATTATTTCCGGCGGAATCCGCAGACGCTTCCGATGTTCTGATTTGCGCGGGAAAAGTTAGTAACTGGCTTAACCTGGCTTCTGCCGAGGCTATGGTGATTTCCGTTTTAACGAACGCGAGTAAAACAAGAACTAGAGGTATTGGGGCCATAGCGTTGTTTTTCCGCGGTCGTTCAATGGAGACTGACTTAGTGTGGGGTGGTGGGTGAAGGATTTGTGGCACTTAGCAGTCTGCCGACGACGTTGCACAATCGTATCACTACGACCCATCCTGTAGAAACTTTACTGGATTATGTGTAGAGTATTGACCACTTGTATTTGGAACGATTAGAGTAGTTTTACGGTTGTATTTGTGTTGAAAAGATTTATAGTTTTTTGGTAATTTGTTTCGTTTGGCTCTCTGATGCGTCCGATTGGGACTGATATGAGGAATAAGCTTTCTTACATCTTAATGTTATTATTGTAGTAATAATATACAGACAGGTAATAATTTATGAGAATAAGTGGTGGCCAGAAGCCAGACGTAAAATTATTTTAATAAAATGAAAATGTGAAGCAGGCAATTGAAATTTAATAAACTCAAACGATGGTATATTTAAAATTTTCGGAATTTAATATAAAACAAACGCGGCTTTCCGGCCCGTCCTCACAAATTGCGTAACCTGCCCAAGAAGGTTTATTTCAGAATCTCAAACATTCCGTATTTGTAGGTTCTATTGAGCGTTGTGGGAACAAAATTAATCAAGAAAATCGCATAAAGTGATGAAATGAGACACGGAATTTGAAATTAAATATTTTAGTTTCCAAGTTATTTTATTTAATAAACCAACCTAAATTAAGAATAAACATGCTTGGGTAAAGCTTAATCTAATACGTACTATTCATGCCTCAAACTTTACCGCTTCAAGGTATTCAAAAGCGCGATAAAATAGTTTTTTTATTTATTTGCTTGGAGGTTTTAATTTTCTCAGTACCTATTTAAAATCTCTCTCGTTAAGTACCTAATGATCTGTCCCAGTGATGACAGAGTTAGCGCATGTTATTTAGTTTTTTAATTGGCAGTTTGAAAAGATGACAACGATTAGACAAGCTTCGTTCTACATGAAAACATATAAAGGCTTAGGCACGCCTTTTAAACAAAAAGCATAAATGTACGTACGTGTAGGTACTTATAAAAACACAATTATCCCGAAAATCCCAATTAGAAAAGTCTAAACAAAAGGAACCCGAGACGGGTCTGAGGAAGCACAATTAAGGATTAGGATAAAACCAATTAAACAAGGGATCAGCCCCTAAAAGCATGTTTAACAAGTATAAGTTACAATGTTCTTGATATCTTTGAATTGGACAAAACAGAAACTAACTACCGACCGAAATTCTAATAGAAATGGAAACGAAAAAACTTACTGGATAGTTAAATAATGTTGGAAAGTCCTAATTATACGTACATAAGAGATCACATTACGTAGATAGATTTTTTTATAGATATAACACTCAGAAGTCCGAAATTAATATCACAACTTAGTTAAAAAAAACAAAGCTGCTTTCTCTGTCCCTATGTATGCTTAAATCTTTAAAACTACGCAACGGATTTTGATGCGGTTTTTTTCATAGATAGTGATTGAAGAGGAAGGTTATACGTATAATAAAACCGTGCGAAGCCGGGAGGGGTCGCTTGTTTAGAGATAGATCGTACAAACATTTGTAGGAAAGAAAACGTGACGGAAAAAGGACGGAAAACGAACCCACAATCCTGCGTCTCATGCGAAACTTTGCTAATTAAAATAAATAAGGTATCTAATTTCTTATGCCATTATTTAAGATCATCTTTTCGGCATCACTGAGTCCTTAGTATGAGTTATGCATCGTTGTCAATAACAAAATAGTTATCGGTTTCTTGAACCCATTTGGAGCCTTGCAGTTGTTGCAGTGTTTCTACCGGATAAAGAAGTACTGACATATTACGTTACATATCTAATCTATGGTTTTACTCCCGTAGTTTGACAGCGATTGATTAGTTACCAAAAGAAATTGTCCATTCTTATTTGTACATGTTCTATTATTTTTTGAGTTCATGGAAACCTTTTTCCAATTTAAATTTTGCACACTCATATTAAGCATTCTGATGATATTTTCCGGAGATAAAATGGCTGAAATGAGATGCCATTGAGAAATGCTTCCGGTACGAAATTTTCATAGAAAATGCACAAAAGCTGTCTTGTTTACGTGTAAATTGTGTGCAATATCGGTTTTCATTTTGCTCTCTTGGCCGGGATTATGAAAATGAGTATTCTTAGTTTGAAGGAAAGGTAAAATTTCCAGGTGTTTTTCTTGGTGAGAAAAAAGTTGTACGGATATTTGATTTGAGCGGATTTGCATTTAGCCTACAATACTAATACCTACGTATTTGGCGTCAAGAAAATAATAAATCATTACAATTTGTCCACCAATGGTTGTAACTTATTTTGGGGGAATCCATTATTTACTGGAGGCGTTTAGGGGGGAATGATCAAACCAAAATAATAAAAAAAACATATGTATAAAAAAACATATATATATACATATAAATTTAGCAAATTACGTTATAAAAGAAACCCAACGCAAAAAACAAAAATTAATTAATTTTTATTAAAATACCTACATTTTGCATTTTGAAAAATCGCGTGGGATTAGGGTAGCAAGGAGTCAAAATAAACCTCACGACATCACTAAGGGGCGAGGGTCTAAAAGTTGGGTGCTTTTTCCACAAAAAGATTTTTTTTTATATTTGTTTTATGTCGTACAATTAAGTACTTATTTTATTTTAATGGCTTACCTAAAACCGTGTTTCGGTTTGTCTGAAAGCCTCTTAGAGCAATGTTCACCAAAGGACAATCGACCAGTTAGCAGCTTCATCGATTTAGCCACAGAAAAAGGATTAATATGGTACGTAGTTTACATGAATATGGGTAGATGATACCGGAAGGCACCGTCTAATCCAGGGCAATGTACTTTAATAGCACATTTTGATACATCGCAACATGTAAGTTGTCAGAAGCAGCCATACGTAGTGTACTAACGACCGACAGACATCTTTTCAGTTAGATGATGGAATATCTGGCAAAGCAAATATATTTACATGATAAATGTGCTCTTTCACTTTGAGCATATGTTTCTACTTCAGAATTTAATCGTAATTACGAACCTTGCATGCAGGACTCTTGGATACCTACATCAGAAGTTCCAATTGAATTAATTGAGTTAAGTTAGGAAAATTGTGACCACTTTGGTTTATGTTGCTTAAATTTTTTTATGGTAAAGTAAATAAACGAACCAGAAAGCTTTACCTTGTTAGGTTGTTCGTTTTCAAGTTGGAGTAAAACACAAAGATATTACTTATATTTTGTAGTAGCTAACCTAACCTAAAGGTACAATAGCGCCACGACTTATCCTTTTCTTACTAATATTATAAATGCGAATGTTTTTATGGATGTATAAATGTTTGTTCCTCTTTCACTGAAAGATTAGGTACGGAACAGATAGGGCTGAAATTTGGAATAGACGAAGTTCTAATTTTTTTTTTTGAACTAAGAGCAAAAAAAATTTTTATTTTTACATTATGCCTTATCAAGGGTATGTCAAGGGTTCGATACCCACTAAAATCTAAAAAAATACCACGTGATAGTTCTGATCAGATGTGATTTACTTACCAAATTTGCCGTTAGAGTACTATGTATTTGGTCTCAACTCCGCGCTATTTTTTACTAGATATATTCTAGCAAGCAAGTGAAATAAATGTCTTACTCCTGATTTATTTACCAAAAAGAGGAAAACTAGATAACAAGATCAGGTTGCTTAAAGCAGAGACACTGAAATTGTTGAAAAATATATAAAATAGAATTGCACGAAATCCAGCAAGCAAGTTTCCGGGACAAGTAAAGCAATTTGAGGAAGGATGAGCAGAATAAAGGAATCTAGAAACTAGTAGCTAGTATTTTAAAGTAAACTAATTTTAAAGCTTATGGCATATAAGCTTTAAAATTAGTTTACTTTAAAATACTGATCATAAAAGTGTTATTATGTTTAAATCATTTGCACAAAGAACTAAATAAACATATCATTACGTGGATGGATTAAAGCATTTGCCTAGACAAGAAAGTAAACATACGTGGGTATATTAACAAGATGTATCCTTGAAGTAGGTACTTAAAGACCATAGGTCGATGGGGTACCGGGGGTTACGAGTAAAAAATATAACTGAACGTCTGATCGATGCAACCCGAAAACTGGTGAGTAGGTATCTGGCGAACATCAGCATTAGGTATATCTAGCCCCAATCTAAGCAGAGCTTGTGTTATGGATACTAAATATCTGATACTTGATACAATAATAATTTTGACCACCGATGTGGCGCGGTGGGCGAAGGTCCGCCTGCGACGCAGGAGGTTGCGGGTTCGATTCCCACCTCGGAACACATATTTTGTGCACGATCTGCAGAAATTTGTTTAGTTGGTCTGGGTGTTTTCTATGTATAATAAAAATTATCTATTTATGTAGTGCATTGTATTGTGTATATCAGTCATTAGTAGGTAGGTACCCATCATAACACAAGCTCTGCTTAGCTTGGGGCTAGATGATGCTGTGTGGACTGTCCGAATTTATTTATTTATTTAATAGTACCTATGAGCTGGTGAGTATCTTGCGCAGTAGGAACATCAGTATTGCCATCTAGACCCAATCTTAGCAGAACTTGTGCTACGGGTACCAAAAGACGTATATATTGTATATTACAGTGTACTACAAAGGTTGATATTATTAACTTTACATACAAAAATGCCAAAATATTTTGAAAAAAATTCTGCAAATCGTACAAGCTTTGGTCTCGAAGCGGGAATCGAACCCACGAGCTCTTGCGTCGCTGGTGGATCTTCGCCCGCTACGCCATAGAGGTCGTCCATTATTGTACCTACCAATATTAAGACGTGAACTAGGCTGAAGTAAACAAAGTGATAACTTAGAAGTTAAGAATTTTATAGTTTCGAAGTTGAGATGTTAAAAAACACTATTTATCGGTCTTCTAGCTTTGCTTTTATTATTTTATTATAATAATAAGTACCTATAAATATTCAAGTTGACGTTTAAAAGTTAAGTAAGGAGTCTGAAAGATTCTCTCTATAAAAATAAACAAGAGAACAAACAAAGAAGGATAAAAAAGGAAACCTAAGTTAAAATCTAGCGGTCTGGATTGACAACAGTTGAGTGTACCTAATACCAATAGGGCTTCCTTTACTCACAATGTCATTTTCCGCATGGTTGCTTGTAGGAATGCGGAATCACTTCCTACACAACCTAGCTACACTATTTATAAGCCTGGTTTGACCTAGTAACCTGTCTACGAATACTAAATTACCTCATTGATATGATTGTCAACATCAACTTCTTTTTTATCACCATACACGATTGTCAGGTGACAAAAGATGAAGATTTAAGGTATAATAATAATAATTCACTTTATTCACACTACAACAAAACAATAACGGATCTTAGTTATTTTATTTAGGTATACACGGTACATACCTCAAAACTACACTGACCTGCAAAATTACCTAAAGGTAGCCTTCGGTTCCTAGCGACCGCGACGCGCGACCGCGACGAGCGACCGCGACGAGCGACCGCGACGAGCGACCGCGACGAGCGACCGCGACGAGCGACCGCGACGAGCGACCGCGACGAGCAACCGCGACTGGGTATGTATGAATTTATATGGAGCCACGCCCACCGGTCGCGCGACCGCGGTCGCGCCTTGTCCTTAGTGCTCCATACAAATTCATACAAAGTGATGTGTCGCGCGACCCGGTCGCGGTCACGCGTCGCGGTCGCGCGTCGCGGTCGCTAGGAACGGAAGGCTACCTTAAGTATCACACATTTAAAATTTCCTATTTATTTTACTTAACTTTAGAAGTTATTCATAATTATAAATACTTAGGACGGGTGCGGGTGTTAAGCAGTGTTATTTCTTACTTCGACCTAAGTGAATAAAAGAAGACAGAGTTAGAAATAACAATGTATAAGTTAGCAGACTATTATGAATAAGCTGGATACAATACAATACAATACAATAAAACTTTATTGCACACCAAATAAACAGAAAAAAGTACAAAACAAAAACAGATACAGCTAATGTACAATGGGCGGCCTTATCGCTAAAAGCGATCTCTCCCAGGCAACCTTAGGATGGACAAGAAGTGATCTATAAAGAGTAGACGGTGGCATGTAAAAAAGATATCTGTAAATATAATAAAGCGAGTATAAATGTAAATACTTATATAATTTACATATATAAAATAATAAATATATATAAAAATATCATAAACTTATTTATAAATATAATAAATATGTATATAGTTACATAATAATTATATATATATAATGAACCGTTCACGGTAATGGTTGATCCAGTACGATTTCTTAAGAAATGTTGATCCACCTTTTTCATGTGTACATTCGACTCTGGACCTAGTAAACAGATATACTTCGATCCGAATTTCAAAAGCACATGGCAACGCTGGATCTGCATTGACTCGTTTTCAATATACTCGCGTTAGAAAATCCTCAAAATACACCAATTTTGTTGATCTTCTAACGGTCAAAAAAAATACACCGAAACGTCATTTTCACATCCGGTGCATATATACTACGCGCCACATTAGCTTAGACAATGTTGATCTGCAGTCTCTGGAGCCACAAATTACTAATTCGTCTGTTTTCAAAGCGGCAACGCCGCACGCGCGGTAGTGGGGGACTTTTCGAGACTTATATAATCGAAGTTAATAGACTTGAAAGCGTTCGTTCTTACAAATTCCCTTCGGATAGTTGAATAGAATAGAGTAGAAATAGCTAAAATGATGAGTGCCATAGCGCTGTCGCGTCCAGCATCTACCATCAATCATTCGCAGGTCATCATCCCAACTGGCCGGAGGGCGGGGCGTCCTACACTACGTTTGCCAAGTCGCAGTCTCCACTGAAGAACACGTTAACCCCAACGGTTGCCGATTCTCCGCGAGATAAAGCCTAGTTTAAAGAATTAGCAAGCTAAAATGGCAGTGGGCCGGGCATATCTTGCGAAAAACTGACAACCGCTGGGGTAAACGTACTCTTGAGTGAAGACCACGTCTCGATAAACGTAGTGTATGGTGTCCTCTAGTCAAATGGGCATTCATATGGGAAAGCATGTGTCCAGCAGTGGACTATTAATGGTTGGCGACGAAGATGATGATTATGATGAGACCCGCTAGGTAGTTTACTAAAACATTTTTATGATCAGTAACTACCAACGATACGTTTAGGGTAATTTGCAAATCTTACTTTTATAATAAATGGGAAAGTCTGTGTGAATGTTTGTTATACGTAATCTCAGTAACTACTTAAGTTATTTAAATTAAATTTGATATGAATATAGTTTAGGACCTAGAATAACACAATATAGGATATTATAACTTGGAAATTATTTACTTTAGTAATAACTAGATGCGCCCCGCGGCCTCGCCCGCATGGAAATTTATTTGTCAAATTTCAGAAATTTATTGCACGCTTCCTAGGGGTAGTTTCGTAAAAAAAAATACGTGTTTAGTTATTTACTTTTAGTTTATTCATAGTGTTCATTTTGAGTGAAACAAACCAATGAAAAATAATTTTCCATACAAACTTTACCACCCCATCTAATAACCCCTTCAGAGTTAAAAAATTCCAAATTTTAAAAGCCTATGTCCTATTCTAGGTCCTAAACTATCTACGTACCAAATTTCATCTAAATAACTTAAGTAGCTACAGAGATTACCTATAACAAACATTCACACAGACTTTCCCATATAATATAATACTAGATACTAGATGTGCCCGCGGCTTCGCCCGCCAACCAGTTTTTTAAACAAATTTCAGAAATTTATTACACAACCCCTGGGGGTTATTTTGGTAAAATGAAAAATACGTGTTTAATTATTTCATACTTTATTTTTTGGTACCGAGTTTTAAGTAAATCAAACCAAGGAAAAATAATTTTCCATACAAACTTTACCCTATTTAACGCCCTCATAGGTTAATTTTTGTTAATTTTATTAGCCTATGTCTTATTCTAGGTCCTACTATCTACGTACCAAATGTCCTTAAAATAACTAAAGTTAATACGGAGATTACTTATAACAAACATTCACACAGACTTTCCCATTTATTATAATAGTAAGATACATAAGATTTGAGTCTGACTGAACTCTGAAGAACACTGACCCTAGTCTCTACATAATATGAAAGGATCCTGTTTACCTATGGGAGGTAGCTAGGTACTTTACAGAATTATGTGTGAAGATCCTTGCTAGCAATTCGGATATTGGGTAATTTAAAACTATAATTTTATTAACTTTAACTAAACAGGTAGGTATTAATCAACGGTAGGCTGAACCAGCTGCTAGTGACTTAAAAATCGGTACAAATAAACTGCAAAATGAATAATTAAACACGTATTTTTTATTTTTACGGAACTACCCGGCGGAGGCTAGGAGGCGTGCAGAAAATTTCTGTAATTTGATAAATAAATTTTCATGCGGGGGGAGCCGCGGGGTGTAACGAGTCTAAAATAATTGACGTTTAATTAAACATCGATCAAGGCATTGACACTAGTTATTTTTTTAAGCCGGTTAACCACGTAACGTAGGCAACTACTTGAGTTCTCCAAAATAATTTAAGGTAGCAGGTTTTTTTTGTAACAATTATAACGATGGGCAATTGTTTATTCTACTCGGGCCACTACCGTGATCTCTGATGTGTAGTTTTTTAGTGTAAAATAAATAACTAGATTAATAATGCTGGACAATCCACACAGCCTCATCTAGCCCAAAGCTAAGCAGAGCTTGTGTTATGATGGGTACGAGATGACAAATATCTGTAACTTAATACAAAATATTACAAAGATTGAGAAATTTATTACACTTAGAAAACACCCAGAACCCCGTAGAAATATTTACATGTCTTACAAACATTTATTGTTCCAAGGTAGGAATCGAACCCGCAACCTCATGTGCCAAAGGCAGCATATAGTTTCAAAAATGAATTAAAAATAATAATAATTTATTTGACACGATACTCGATAATTAAAAAACCTATTAAAGTAAACGCAAGGAATGTCATATTAAGGTACAAAGTGCCCCTTTTTCGGTTTTAGTTTTCAGGTATAAAGAAAAATCAAAAAATAGAAAAGTTCTTAGTTATCGTTAAAAAATATCGATGGATCAACATTCGTCCGTAGAAAAGTATTCGCAATGGATTTTTGGTTTCTAAATAAAGTTATTCAGTAAATGAATATCTTTATTTATTAAGCCTCACAAAAAAACACTCAATCAAGTCAAATTTTAATAATTGGTACATAATTATCAAAAAAATAATAAAAGGACTAGGTAACGCGATGTCATAAATAATAAATGTCATAGAACATAGCGTTACCCTGTCATTTCGTTTCCACACGTGTGGTCATCGACCTCCACGACTCCCGCACGAAGCGGCAACGTCGCTGTCAGTTTCGACCAATGCTGCGTTCTGATTGGTTCATTTGAATCGGATCAACTTGTGTAAAATGGATTTGTATATCGGATCAACAAATGGTATTACAATGCCAAAGGCCCCGTGAGGTCAATTGTTGATCTGGTCGGAGCAACATTTGTTACTGAAAATGTATAATAGATCAACAAAAGAGGATCGGATCAACAAGTGTTTTCGGATCAACAAAGTGCTCGCTGTGAGTCGCGCCTGATCAACAATTGCCGGAATGGTATCTCTAAATACACAACAACTTTATATTGAGGTAAGGAAATGTTCATGGACCATACTTTTGAATACAGAGAGGGATTTAGCATGCCTAATAGAAGTGGGCAAAGCATTCCAAAGTTCTATGGCGTAAGTAGTAAAGGATGAGCTGTAGGAGTGGAAGGGGCGGTGAGTTTTCAGTTGGAGTGTGAGAGTTGAGCGGAGGGAACGGCTATGGGTTTGGTGGAGGTAAGTAAATCGTTCCTTGAGGTAACGAGGTGTGTTAGGGATGAAAAGGATAGAGTATAGAAGGGAGAGAACGTGTGCGTCCCGGCGACGACGGATGGGTAACCATTTAAGCTTTTCGCGGTATTCTGTGATGTGATCATACTTGCGCAGACCGAAGATGAAACGAATGCAGAAGTTTTGAAGCCGCTCAAGCTTATCAAGTTGTACTTGGGTTAGATCTGGATAGCTGGCGTCAGCGTAGTCAAGGATAGGAAGCAAAAGTGACTGAGCAAGCGCAATTTTGGTGGATGTAGGTAAAAAGTTTCGCAAACGTCTGAGCGATGCCGCCGATGCGAAAATCTTTCGGCTTACTTCGGCCAATTGTGGTCCCCAAGACAGTTGGTTATCTATCAGAATCCCTAGGTTTTTAACGTTTTTACTTTGCTCAATTTGTATATTGTCAAAACGAACTTGTGGAAGATGTTCCCAATCTATCTTTGATACAATTCGAGAGCTACCAACCACGATTACCTGGGTTTTTGTGGGGTTCACACTCATGCCATGTTTTTTGCTCCAATCATGTATAGTATTTAAATCATCATTGATCCTGCAGATGGCTTCCCCTAGTCGATCTACTGGAGCCTGGGTATATATTTGTAAATGATCTGCATAAAGATGGTAGGAAGAAGAAAGTTGTTTGGAGATAGAATTTATAAAAATAGCGAAGAGGAGAGGAGATAAAACGCCGCCCTGAGGTACACCGGCACTCAGTTGACACCACGAGGAAACGTTATCGTCAATGCTAATGCGCTGCCGGCGCCCAAACAGGTAACTACGAAGCCATTGAATTACATTTGGAGAGATGTTAAGAGAGCGAAGGATACCTAGTAAAATGTCGAAATCAACGTTATTAAACGCACTACTGAAATCCAGAAGGGACAGAACGGTTGCTGATCCACTCCAGATACCATCTCTTATGTCATCGGTAATCTTGATGAGGGCTGATGTAGTGCTATGGCCTGGGCGGAAACCGGACTGGAAAGGATTAAGGAGGTTATTGGAATTGAGGAAAAGGCTGAGTTGTTGGTGTACTAGTCGTTCAAGAGCTTTCGATAGGAAAGGCAAGATGGAAATTGGACGGAAATCGGAGAAGGAGGAGGGTTTGGATTTTTTAGGTAGTGGGGTAACTTGTGCATCTTTCCATGCAGTGGGAAATGTACCGCTACTGATAGAGAAGTTCAGTATGTACGTGATGACGTGGATGATATCATCAAGGATAGGGAGAATCATTTTCTTACTAATGCCATCAGTACCGACAGCATTAGAAGAAATGGATGAAATGCTCTTTTTAACATCGGAGTCGGTAAACTCGCGAAAGCAGAAAGGGGAAAAGTCAGGGATAGGGATTAGAGAAAGAGAGTTTAAAGTTTGAGATTTAATATTTCCCTCGAACTTAGAGCAAGAGGAGAAATGATGGTTTAAGGCGTTAATGTCTAAGTCTTTTGAGGGGTTACTAGGGCGTGATTTACCAACCCCTAGCGATCTGAGAAATTTCCATATCTTGGCAGGGTCATTATTCTCAACAGATTTATGGATATGTCGGCGTTGTGCATCCCTACACATCTTATTGCAGTGATTGCGCGTTTTAATAAAGAGTTCTTTGTTTTCATCGGTGGGTTTACGCTTATACCTAGCCTTGGCTACAACTTTTTTACGGAGCTCAGCTTTTATTTCATCGGTAAGCCAAGGAGCAGGGAGATGTTTAATTTTTACTGCTCTAACTGGGGCATGCTTGTCGTACAGGCTAACAAGTAAATTATTAAAATGAGCGAGTTTGCTGTCTATGTCAACCGCATCTAAAACCTTGGACCAATCAGCGTCACGTGCGTCCCTCCGCAGGGCCTCGACGTTCATCCCACCAAAATTGCGTTGAAGGAGGATTTTAGGCTTGGCTTTAGGTGGACGAATTTTGTACGAGAGGAAGATCAGGTCATGATAAGAGAAGGCATCCGCTGGGCACTGGCCGTGCTTAGCGACATGAGATAGGGAGGAGACTATGATAAGATCAAGAAGAGAAGGATTGCAGTTAGGAAAATTATGAGTTGGATTTAGAGGAAGAATGGACAAATTAGCGGATTGGATAAGACCTTCCAACGAGCGTGCTCGGGAATCGTGTTTTAACAAGCACGTGTTAAAACCGCCCATTATAATAGTGTGGTCATATAAAGGAGTTAGTTCACTAAGAAGGTTTTCGAAAGAATGGAAATAATTGATACGGAGAGAAGGTGAGTAGTAAACGCCTAGCAGAATTTTACGATGAGAGAGGAGAACTTGTATAAAAAGATGTTCTCCAGCACTGGACGGGGGTGGTTGCGCAGACATGTCAATAACAGTGTAGGGTATATGAGATCTAATGTATATGGCTACGCCCCCACCACCAGCGCCAGTGCGGTCGTTACGAATGAGTTCGTAGCCGGGAAGTGAGTAAAGGGCAGAAAACAAGGAGGGTTTTAGCCACGACTCTGAAATAAGAATAGCGTGAATGTTAACCAGGTTAAATGACGCCAGCATATCCGTGAAATGAGCCGGAACGCTTTGAGCATTTATATGCACTACGTTAAAGTTACTAGGAACATTGGAAAAAGTAGATTCTAAGGTATCAGGGAGAGTTGGAATGCTCACAAAACTGTCATCGCAACCACTTTTATCTGAAGACGAACAGGACAAGAATTCATCGCCGCTACTAATATTCATAAATTATGGTCAAAAAAATAAACGTGTTGTTTATAGTAATAAAATAATTATATAGTTACCTACTTTAATAAAATATATACGTACTTAAATATCAATTAGCTAAACTGGTTTGTTTTTAACATGTTGTGCCCATCTGCCAGTTAACGTCTGGTGGAATAAAAACATAGAAAAACCAAACAATACTTAATAAAAACATACAAAAAAATAAAATTTAAAATTTTGATCAACGAAAAACACAAAAACGTACAAATTCGACCGGATAACAAACATCAGAGCTGGCTACACTACAGAGGCAAAACAAAAAAAATAAAAAATTGTTCAAGCACTAAAAACTCACGCGCGGATTGGAACGTAACAAATGTGAAGTTGACGTTGACAGTTAAAATTTTTATTACAAAAACAAAATAAAATTTACGGTAGTCGTGCTAGTGTAAACAAACTACAAATTTTATAAAAACTAGGTAGTCAAAAAGAATATAAATACTACGTACAAAACTAGTGGTAGAAAAGAGTAGGTTACAGTCTACCTGCTAATGCTACGCAAAAAGAAAAACGAACTTGCTACCCGATGCCAACAAGCCGGCCGAATCACTAAACCGAACTCTAGGTTTTACTCAGGTCACTTTCTGGAGGCGGCTACTCGGCGGCCTTTGAGCGGGGCTGCAATTTCTTTAGTAGACGCAGACGCAGCGCCTGGCGGCGGCGTCGGGACTGGCACAGGTGCCACAGGCACTGCCGGCAATTCAGCAATGCAGGATACTCGATGCCTGGACCCGTCGGCGCCCACAACGAACACAAAACCCTGCCTCGTCCAACATTTCGTCACACCGAATCGTTTCCGAGCCTCCATGAAGGCGTCATGACGAGTCTTCGTGAGAAACTCTGAAAGAGTTATACCGGTGTCTTTTAGAGCAGCTTTGGACGTCCACAGCTTGTCGCGAAGGGTCACATCTCGGAGCTTGCAGAGTATGGGACGAGGCCTGTTGTTGGTAGACCGCCCCATACGATGACAGCGGCTAATGTCAGTTTTTGAGACACCGGTAACTTTAAGCTTGTCAACAAATGTTCTCACAACTACATCCTCCGTTATTTCTTGACTGCCTTCTGGGACACCATGTATGAGAAGGATTTTGCGCCTTCCTCTCATCTCCAAACGGTCAATTTCGCTGGCTAGCATCACAACTTGATCTTGCAGAGCTCGCAGTGACTTAGCGATGAAGATTTTGAAGGTAGCAAACTCACTTGCAAGACCGGCCACATCGCTGACTGGTGACTTGGACTTTTGCAGCTTCTCTTCAAACTCAGCCATGGCATCAGCGAATATTGTGCTCAGCTGTGCCATAGAGCTCTGGATGGTGTTGGGGTCCATGTTGTCAAATTGGAGGTTATTAAATAGTGCAGAACAGATGACTGGTGTATAACTTTGTGTTTATGTTAATGTTTGGAGAGAAAACACTGGATGGCAGGTAGGGTGCACAACTAGTTAGTTTAGTGCATAAGTTGTGTTAATATTAGGGCTTTATCTATTTTAAATTTATTTATGAAAAAAGTGATCAAAACAAATAGTGCTCGTTTTTACGCGCCTACCGCCGAGAAAAAAGATAAAGAGGATAAAGAGTGTAATAAAACATTAGAATTACGTCGACGTATTAGATGACTCAATCAGGGTGTCAACTGACGACGACGCACAGTTTCCCATTGCAGGCGGTCAGTGAACCGAACGAAATTGTCAGCCATCGGAAAATGTTCAATTTAGTGTATCCTACTCATATTATAAACGCGAAATGAATGGATAGATGGATGTATATATAGATGGATGATTGTTACTCTTTCACGCAAAAACTACTCAACGGATCTGTATGAAATTTGGCACAGGGATTGATTATAGTCTGGAATAACACATAGGCTATATTTTCTCCCGGGATTCTTACGGGAACGGGAATTACGCGAGTGAAACCGCGAGGCGCTGCTAGTTATAAGTAAATGAATTAAAGCTCGATTTATGTTGTCATCTGTCATCTTCTCGAGACTAAGCCAGCCCAATTTGCAGTGAGGTGCACGTCGCTGTGTCGTAGGCTGTCGTAGGCACAAAACACAAAGCTTTTCTACTAGTCACCGATCGGATTTTGCTTTGCATCCATACATACTTTGTAAGCCGTGACTTGGTTGAATTATTCATTGGTTTACATTTTGACAGAAAACCTTAATCTACTTCGGCTGTCCCATTTTAAAACCTAGTAAGGGACATCAGACAAATTTTACAGGAGAGCCAAAAAACGGTTTGGTCACTTCATTTCAATGCCCTGGAAAAACTATGATAAATAGCTGAACGAGAATGAGCTCATAAGAAGCGGTAGAACCTTGGCTTGCCATACAGTTCAATTTCATTTCTCTATGTCCAATATTGTAGCTTTACTGCACAAATGAATGAGCGAACTTGGTTAGAAATGGTTGTCTGATGCTGAAGCGACAGTCATTGACCATTTCATTACCCTAGTAAGGGCTGTTACTAGGTTTGAATTTGGTTTCGTTAAGCCACAAACATTTTCATAAACCTAGCAACTACCCAAAGCAGAATTTCCATACTTAATACTTTTATACAGGTTTCTTGAGAAATGTCCTGTAGAATTAAAAGGGATTCTTCTGTACCAATGCAAACAATTTTAGTTATGTCGGCAACTTAGGAATCTCGAAAAAAAATCAGGTGTTCGATTAGAAGTACCCGTTTTAGTTTTATAGGACCTTTCTGTAGCACTGTATAGCGCGATTTACCATAGTTTATTTTATATCCTGATAAACTACCAAATGGACAAGGTTGGATGGATGATTGCTGTATTTGCAATGGAATAAAGCTATATTTTACTAAATACACCAGTTTAATAATAAGAAAGTAAAGTAAGTAAGTAAAAAGTAAAGTAAAGTACACTTATAAACAGTGCAATCAATTAATAGGCATTTATGTAGTTTCCTATGAGGTGCCATAGTTCATATCAATGAGTAACCGCGTCCAGATAATGCAAAAAAAACGTTTTTTCACTGCATTGATCATCCTGGATGATCTATAAAACTGTTTAGGCATAGCAGAAGTAATTTTCTTCATCAAAACAGAAAAAACGATGCGCACGCGGCGGCTAATTAGTGTCATACTAAAATCAGCGCGCGAATGTTGATCTTTGCTAACCATTTGTAAAACCTAGTAAGGGACGCCGACCATTTTAAAACGTAGTAAGGGAATTGCCTTTGCTAGGTTTTAAAGTGGTCGATGTCTCTTACTAGGTTTAGAAATGGTTTTTCGGGCCAGATTTTTCATCGTGGTGGAGTTGCTAGGTATTTTTACACTTTTATTTTTGTTTCTAAGCCGTTTTTTCAGATTCTGATAATGCAATTTCGTGGACAATCGCCAACAATGAGCCTTAAATCAAAAACCCGTTTTTTTTTCAAATGTCCCTTACTAGGTTTTAAAATGGGACAGCCGACTTGTCTAAGCCTAGTCTGGTCACCTTAATCCTTCATAGTAGCTATGAAAGAGTTGTTGGTAGGTAAAGACAATACTTAGATTATGGTAATCTGTTACCTTTTGTTAGGTTCCATGCAGAGGATTTTATCAGGTTAGTAAACGGTCAGGTCGTTACCAATCTGATAAAATTTAGAACTAAATCAAAACTCTTTTTCTAAATCTCTTTCGTCCCAACGGCAATGGGACGGGCCTTTGTGTGAGTTGACACGGAATTGTTTGTTACAAACGTGCTCCAGCTCGGCAGATCGTGCCCGTCTCCTAGCCGTTTCTAAATGGGAGTCAGGACATTGGCTGCAAGCACTTCCTTCTTATAACACTGGCACTTTATTGGATCCCGCTACTTTCCGTATCGCAACATGTATTCGGTTGGGTGCAAGGTGTTGTGCACCTCATCAATGCCAGTGCGGTACTGCAGTCGAACAGCTTGGTCATCACGGATTATCGTGTACTAGGGCCGCTGGTCGGATATCTCGTCATGCCAGCCTTAATGACATCATCCGGCGGGCCTTTGTCAGCGCTAACGTACCAGCTATTCTCGAACCGAATGGTCTGTTCCGTGACGATGGCAAGAGGCCCGACGGTATGACACTAGTCCCATGGGAGTTGGGGAGGCCCATTGTGTGGTACGCTACATGCGTCGACACACTTGCACCTTCCCATCTTTCAAGGACATCCACTAGGGCTGGTGCGGCGGCAGATCTGGCCGAGGATCTCAAGAGGCGCAAATATGCAGGTCTCGACAGAACCTACGCATTTGCTCCCCTTGGATTCGAGACCCTAGGTCCGTGGGGTACCGAGGCTCTCCGGGTTTTTAAAAAATTATCTGAGCGTCTGGTCGATGCGACGCGTGACCCGAGAGCTGGTGAATATCTGGCTCAGCGCATCAGCATTGCCATACAGCGTGGTAATGCAGCCAGTGTCTTGGGGACGCTTCCGACTGGTATTGACATGGATCAATTGAGCTACCTTTAGACTGTTTGCAACCGTCTGCAGTTAGCTCAATGGTTTCAATTGTAAATACTAGTTGTAATTTTTCTATTCCTTTGCTTGTAATTTTCGTTGTTAATAAAGATATATTGGTTAAAAAAAAAAAAAAAACAAAACCAAAATTACATACTTAACTAATAAGTAATTAATAATTGTGAACGGCATTTGCTTAGTATATTGTCCATGGATATGACTAGGAATCTTTCTTCTCTTTACACGTCAAAAATGACCGCCGCACCGCCTTTTTGGAAAATTACGTCACACTTCCGATAAATGCAAATAAAAAAATAAATACATATTCTATCCAAATTCTGTAAGTAAATGGTATTAGTTCCATGATAATTTTGATAAATTATTTACATTTATTTATTATTCATGCAAACCATATGCAAACTATCTTCTACAAACAACAACACCAAAACAAAATTTTACGGCAAGTTTTTCAAAAGCGTATTTTTACTAGAAGCTACTAGCTTTATTCTCACGGAAATATAAAAGACTAGCAAGAAAATAGTCTCACCTAAATTATAACACCGACTTCATTATATATTCCATAAAACAATGCTTCTAATTCACAAAACGCCAACAAAACAGTACGCGCCAAGCTTCTGCACTGACTCAAAGACAATTTTTCTCTTCTTTTTTTTGGCTTGCGTTAACCATAGACTGTAACACAATAAAAAAACGGTTGACAATCGCCCAGCAGGGCTAACATGCGCGCCATTGAAGTCGTCGCGCGCGCGACGAGTATTTTGACGTCGTCGGTAGACATAATACTCGTTGTCGAGTAATCCTTCTCGCGTAGAGAAAGCAACCCAGACGAACATACGTTTAGTTCATTCAATTGTCTATGGTTTTTGTGAACTGCATCCCAAGAAATAAACTAACCTTTTTAGTTTCACCTTCATTTTGGTAGTTTGAACATTTTTACTGGTAGTTTTTTTTTTATATTAGTCCATCTATTGGACAAGCGAAAGCCTTAAAACCATACTGCCTAATTTTCACTGGTAGAATGGTGGTAAACAGTCGAAAAGGCAAGAAGAAAAAAAAGAAGGAGAAGCTTTTCCAACATTTGCGCGCGATTTTCTTGTGTATGTTTGTTTGTGTATTAAAGACTTAAGAATGATATTATAAATAATATTTGCCTTAAGTTCTGTTTTGGTAGGCACGGAGTGCAAGATGACATCGCACAAAACGTAAGTACCTAAAACTAAAATATTTGTTCAGTTTAGTCGCCACAATATAGGTATCTTTTCTATAATGCACTTGCTTGACCCATAAGCTCATGATCTATCTTCTCTTACAACAACTTAGACCAAGGTTTACCCGTTCTGCCACTGAGGTTGTTAAATAATAATATCTGTATAATTTAGTATCAAACTAAAATGTTTCTTTGTTTCAGATGGTCACCAAGCTAACACTGAAATATAATTTTGTTACACAAATATATCTCACCATAAATGTGTCTTTTTTTTAACTCTTTAATTAACAGAATATAAACCGTAGCGTGCACTTGTTCTCGTAGTTACAGGCGAGCACACCTTAATTAGAATACTTAGGTACTTAAAATTTTGAAATATTAGGTATAAGTACAAAGGTTTTTGTATATTCCATACTTACCCCAATAGGAAGAAGTTTCGAAATCTGTTGTCGGAAAACTATTCGGCTGCCAACCGAGAAATTAAATAAAGTGAATAGCCGTTGAAATTATGAATCTGACAAATCCAGACAATCGCAAACACATCTTATTTTTGAGTAAATTTTCTTTCTATTTTTCGTATTTTTTGTTAAAAACGCTAATTAATAATTAGTTCTTGATACGGGACCGCCATGAGCAACAAAACTCGAAGAAAAATATCAAGAAAATCTTCTCGTGAGTTCTCGTCCTCAAATTGAAAGACGAGAGTTTTCTCACGTTATGCTGTCAAAAGTTGAGAAAATTTGGGCGCGCATCTTAGCGTTTGACGAGAAAGGTTACCACAGATAATATAACCTTAGTTTCCCTATATAGTTTGTGAGATAAACATTCACCAAATCATTCACGTGACGTGACATGACGACTATTTGGTGTCGCATGCTAACATCATCGGTCGACAAATCGAGATAGCGCCATTTTTCTCGAGAAAAAAGACGAGAAAAGCTTCTCGTGGGCGCGCATGCTAGCCCTGCAGGTGAACCGAGCCGCCGGCGGCTCGGCGCCAGCAGCAATGGCTTGCAATTCCTAGTCAAGCCGCCGCCGCGCGCCGGTGTAGGAGTATGGTTGAATGCAAAGTTAGTAATCTAAGTGGTAATTGGTGCCCAACTGTCAAAAATCCTTACTTTGGGAAATCCCAATTGATTATTGATTGGTTCAAAATTTTGCTTATTTGCCCATCAAAAATTTATCGCAAATTTTGGAATTCGGGTTTTTATCAATGGGAAAAGATTCTCTTCTGAAGGTTCTATAGTCTGAGTCTGAAGGTTTTTAAATCGGACTTAGAGTAACCGGTAACCCGTTTCCTACGTTAAATAGGTCTTTCACTCGCGAAGATCCGGATAGTATTTGAAATGCAATCGTGCATTATGTACGACTTTGCAAGCGCTTTACTTGAATGGAAGGGCCCGTAATATGAAAGAGTGAATGAATGAATGTCAGTGAAAATGAATAATGACGAGCGATGGAATCTGTTCTGAACAAATATGAGAGAACGGTAGTTTCAAATTTGGAATATTGGATTGTTGGTTATTATTCTGACTAGCTTAAGAAGTAACGTGAATCCAAAACAGGACTTGATAGCATGCTAAAATTACAAATATACTAGCTTTCCGTTCGCGGCTTCGCCCGCGTAAACTAAACGATTTTTCCTGCTCTTTGATCTACCCATTTAACAATTTTTATGGGTCTTTTGTAAAATGTGTAGTTAATTCATGGTTTTATCGGAAGGAGGTACCTACACACTGAAAATTTTAGGTTGAAAAAAACAAAAGTAATTAATAGGCTTCTTCTGGCATATTTTGATAACCTCAAGAAGTAACCTTTTTTGTATGCCTTCACATGTTGTGCAACCTTTTTACCCACTAGCCAACATAGTAGAATAAAAACAACCTGTACAACCCCAAGATCATGAATGAAATATCTTTTATTAAGCCCCACAGCACCCTCTGTGGCCATGTGACAGCAATTTGAATACCGTAAACATCACGTTTCAGGTCTCAACCCAAGCATTCCACCAAGCTTATACCACAAAATATCCTAACCACCAGAAGTTTTCCACACCAATATGAACCATAAACGCAAAGGTTTGAATATTGCTATGACTTTTTTCCTCTGGCGGTGAAACGAGGCCGCTGCGATGGTTATGTATGTTGAGTCAACATACAGCTTTCTTTCGGCGGAGGTTTTCCGAGATTTTTAAAGGTAAATTGACTAGTCGCAGGTGGTTGCAGGGAAACGGGTCAGCAGGCCTCGGCGTGTCATGTTCATGTGTCACCAGGGCTGGACTCGGCCTTTACCTTCTATTAAATAGGTCATATCCTATTTAGAGGAATTAATTATGAGGATTTCGGCACAAATCCTCTTTTGAAATTCGTCTCCATGGATGGACGAACGATATTCTGTCAGATTGGTTTGATTATGTCGCAGGAGAACAAAACTTGCAGTAGTTTCGACTTTTTTCATATATTTATAGAATGTATGTTAATAATTTATTTTGCATGCGGCCCGAGCGGGCTCGCTATTGCTAACTAGTCAATACAATTGCCTAATCACAAAATAGAAAACTACAAAGCTGAGCCGGTTTATTTAAATTTGGAACAGAATACTTTAAATATAAGAAAATCTAGGCATATTAGCTCTCACTTTTTCCAGAAATTGTAATGATTTTTAACCAGGTGCACGAGTTTCTTCAACGAAAATCTCAGAGCCCTGAATGCAGCCCTGTCTTGTCATATCCAATTAATTATCGCGTCAGCTGGAGGTTATCTTAGCCAGAGTCTCGCTAATAGCAATTTTTTCGTCTTGCTCCTGATTTTCTTGAAGGTGTTATCTGAAGTCATATGAGTTTCTTCGTAGTGGTTTTATTTCATCACCAAAATAAAAAGTTGCTGGCGCACTGATTTGATTTGAATTCAGATGATGCGAAATAAAATGCCCATAAAATAGGATTATGTTGGACACTTGTAGTTATAAGACTTGTAATGTCAGTTTGTTTGTTCTGAAATAACAAAAAATAAGATTTGGAATGTTTGAGACGCAGTGTAACGCCTTGGCAATGTACAATAGCACACTTCTAGGACTGATATAACAGACAATGATTAATTTAATTATAATACATAACTAGCAGCGTCTTGCGGTTTCACCCGCGGTAATTCCCGTTCCCGTGGGAAGTCCGGTATAAAATATAGCTTATGTGTTTTTCCAGACTATAGTCTATCTTTGTCCTAAATTTCATCCATATCCGTTCAGTAGTTTTTGCGTGAAACATCCATCTATCCATACTTACAAACTTTCGCGTTTATAATATTAGTAGAATTACTCAAATAAAAAAAAAATCATCATCATCGTCAACCTATATTGGTCCACTGCTGGATATAAGACTCCTATAGGCTTGTAAATGAGCGCCAACTGACTGTATCATTTATGGGGAATGCCCATAATACGATAAAGGTACAGTTATATATAACTAATTATAAAACTAGTATCTGCTCGCGGCTTCGCACGCGTTGATTCTATGGAAACGTTTCAAGGGTATTACAATCCCACTACTTTATTTGATGAAAAGTAGCCTGTGTTTTATTCCAGGGGTAGAATAAAATTTCAGCTCGACCCGTTCAGTAGTTTTGCGTTAGAAATGGCGCTTGAAACGGTGCCAAAATATCAGAAACTCAAAAGAAATCAAATCATGGTAAATATCCCGTATTCAATGACTTTTTTCGTGAGAAAGTTACAAACTTCCATACTTCCAAACATACAAATTTTCTCGCCTATAATATTAAGGATAATTATTAGTTAGATATCAATAATATTGTAAAAAATCCAATAGAATCCTCTCCACTCTGTCAAACTCGGTGAATATGAAAATAAAATGGCGCAAGGCATTTTCTAATCTCTGCAAAACACTTTAGGATATTTTTCTTAGGAGTTCAATGAAGCCCATAGTTAAAGCTGTTTAATCTGCGACGGGACAAAGCCTACCAACGAGAATAGTTTATAAGCGCTCTTACGCACTAGCGGCTAACCGCGGGGGCGGCTAACCGCGCGGCTAGCCGCTTTTCCAGTTTAATATGCAACCGCTTATGATTGTACGCACTAAACCGCCACAAAATTTCAACCGCGGCGGTTGAATGGAGTGACGCGGCCCGCTTCGCGGCTAGCCGCCATCTTGTGTATACGCACTGGCGGTTAGTTTGCGGCGAGCCGCCGGTGAAGTATGCACGTGTATTCAGTTGCTTTAATTTATCTTGATGCTTCTTCAGTTCTTGAAAACAACTTGCGAACTGGCCAAATTCTTTGCGTGTTTCTAGTAAAGGATGAATCCAGTATCTTTTTTTATTTTTCTTTCGTTGTTTTCGGGAGTAAAAATAAATAACACAAGCTATCTCGACGGCGTCCATTTTGTTTATGAGCCACGCGCCTTCGAGCGGTCCAACCGCTTAACGCGGTTTCATCGCGGCTGACCGCTATGGCGGCTAACCGCGAAGAAACCGCGTCAAGCGGTTGGACCGCTCGAATCTAACCGCCTAGCGGCCAACCGCTAGTGCGTAAGGTCCTTTAAGGACCTTACGCAACTTATGGCACAAACAACACCTAAAGTGGTGCCACCACTTATTTTATCATATAATTCCGTTAAACAAATGAATTTCCAAAATTCACACGTACAGTTTGTTTAACATATCATATGCTTTAATGCATCTGTAGTAGTTTCATTTTGTCTTTTTTAGGAAACAGAGTTTGGTGGCCACCAAAGGCAATTTCGCATTTTGCATCATATTGTGATAAAATAAGTGGTGGCGCCACTTTAGGTGCTGTTTGCGCCTTAGATGAAATAAAATACTGGCAGCATTGCTACGTTGAATGGCAATGCTAATAATTGATTAGGTATATGTAATGCGTGGCAATGCAGCCAGTATCTTGGGGACGCTTCCGACGTTGAGAATAATTCCTGCCTACCTAGTACTTACAACATGTTTTTAAATTACTGGTATTTGACCCCGGATTCGTACGCATTGTTTATATGGAAATGACTCAATGCTTTTTCTATCCCATGGGAACTGAAATATTGGATGAAAAGTAGCGTAATAGTAGAAGTATGAGTTATTTATAAATTTCAGTTCGATCGTTTCAGTAGTTTTTGCGTGAAAGAAACTTCCACGTTTATAATACGTTTAAAATCATTTATTCTCAAAAAGACAAATATTACATGTCACATACACTTGAGAACAGGGTTTTTATGGTCGTTTAAAATTTACTCGTTCAATGTGCTTATTTTTAGAGAAGTGATTCATCATTAATTATAATATGCTCGGTTAGTTTATATTTAAACACATTGAATGAGGTTACATTTTTAATCTGGGAGGGTAGGTTATTATAGCGCTGTGTATTAGTAAAGATATTAAAAAAAATCTAGACACTGACCCAACTGTCTCGGCCCGTCGATATCTAAAGAATCCACTTAGCCATAAACGCGGTTTCGTACCCGAAGTTTCGATGGCACCATGGGGATCGAAAGACATTTAAAGACTCAGGACACTCTGCGAAATGACCGAAAATTTATAGCCAATTCCCGGAAAGGGATTAGATTCTGTCTAATTTTGGTGATTGCACCAAATGTTCTAGTGAATGAAAGTAGATACCCACCATCTGGGAGAGTTAGAATTAGGTTTCCGCTGTGTGTTTTGGTAAATATTCAATGTAATGATTACATTTTGTTACCTAGCTTATGTTCTTACATTACATAATATGTGTGTGATTTCCCAGCAATATTGAATTTTATATAGGTACATAATATAACATAAAATTCAATAATGCTGGAAAGGCACATATCATTATCTAGCCCCAAGCTAAGCTGAAACGTGTTATGGGTACAAGATATACTTCATCATCATCAGCCTATATTAGTCCACTACTGGACAAGGCCTCCCCTAATGAGCGCCATAACGTCCTGTCCTCAGCTTGACGCATGCAGCATCTGCCAGCAGTATTTCTTAGATCTTCATCCCACCTGGCTGGAGGGCGTCTTACACTACGTTTGCCAGGCGGTCACCGAACACATTTACCCCAACGGTTGTCGGTTCTTCGCGAGATATGGCCTATATACTTAATAAATAGATATTTTTATAATAAATAGAAAACACCAAAAACCCCGGATATAGTATTTGAAGATCGTTAAAATATTTGACCCAAGGCGGGAATCGAACATAACCTCACGTCTTTTAGTGGCTGTGGTTATCAGTGAAAATATTAAAAGTAATCCACTGAATTAATGTTTTGATAAAGTTGTTTCTTTTCACTCGAAAACAAACAACTTAACAAGGTAAAGGTTTCTTGTTCGCTTCTTTACTTTACCTTAAAAAGATTGAAGAAAACAAAAATCAAAGTGATCACTATTTCCTAGTTTTAAGATTATGGTCCTTGTCTCCAAGAGTCCTAAAATGAAATAAATGTAATAAATAAAAAAAGGTCCTAAAATAGGAAATAAATTATGTATGAATTTTCAGAAATATTTCAATTTTCATTAAATAAAATCTCCACTAAACTGCAATGTACTAACATTGCTTAATATTTTATAACGCTGTCACAACAACCTCTGTGGAAGTTTATTTAATTTTGTTTGAGCGGAACTAAATTGTTCTGGCATGCTGCACAAAGTAAATAGAATCAGTACCGACTTACATTTGTGTTAAATAATTGTGCCTTATGCCTCCAAACTAGAGCTGTGATTTTGTAAGCATGAAGCCTAGAATTGGGGACATGTTCACACGTTCGAATGCTTAGACATTAAAAAAACGTAACTGGTGAGTATCTGGCACAGCGCATCAGCATTGCCATACAGCGTGGCAGCCACCGTCTTGGGGACGCTTCCGAATGGTACTGATATCGATCAGTTACTATACCTCTGGACTGTTTGCAACCGTTTTCATTTAGCTCAATTATTTCAATTGTATAAATTAAATTAATTTTTGTTTCTTTTCCTTGATTGTAATCGTCTTCGTTAAAAATATTATTAGAAAAAAATACTTCCAAACGGTTTCAACGTTCCGAGATTTTCGTTTCCGTATCTAATTGTTCTGACCCCGCGCGCACGTCCTTATAGAATAATCCACTCACTATGGGACACCCTGTATAAGAAGCGGGATAAATAGGTAAACATTAGACATATAGGTATTGACAAGGGTCGACAAGGTCACGAGTTTGGAGAAACTTAATTATCAAGTTTAACATGGAAGTCAGACAGAGAGTGAATTCCATCAGAATTTTGTTTGGATTCAGGTCAAGATTCGGGAAATGATTCGTGTAAATAGTCGCAGGAGTTTATATTTTAATATTGAAATAAAACGAAATTCCAGATTAGACAAGTCATGGGCAGCAATTTTTACCTTTTCAAGAATTCAGATCTCTCAGATATACCAGTCTACCAGAACCTACAGTCCTACACAGTTTGATTAGGAAAAAAATATTTGAAAGCTCTACAGATTTTAATTCAATCTCACTTTACACTTTGAAAAATGAATGAGACAAATACAAAGTTCTGTGAAAGTAGCCAAGTCAAATCTCTCAAAACCTTTCGAAAACTAAAATAAAGTTCGTACTGCAAGCATGAAATAAGAAATTATATGCTCGTAGACTATTTAAGTCTGTCTCATAGTTGTCTCGTAGAGATCGCTTTTGAGCGTTAAGACCGCCTATTGTTACACTTTTTGTAATTTGTTTATGTTTTGCATAATACTGTTAAGTGTGCAATAAAGAATTTTCTATCTATCTATCTAAGAACCTTAAATTCAACTAGTAGTAGGAATATTTAAGGTTAGTGAATACTTTACTTTACTTTACTACTTTACTGTATTTTATGTAACTATGTCGCTTTTTTGTTATTGCCTAAAAATATATTTGCTTTTTAATTCGGTCATTAGGAAAGATATGTCAACATTTTTCATTCTGTCAAATTGGGGAATAATTTGGAACATCTGAGTATAATTTATTTGGATAAATAAACCGTCAAGTTTGAAGGCAATCAGCGGAGCCCAGGTACATTTGATATAACTTTAATTTCCTGTCGATATGAGCGACCATCTCTATATTTAATAACTACGTCGCGAGAAATAGCCAATCAATTTGTAATCTACGTATGGATTATTACTACGGATGGAAAAGCACTAGATACCTACGTAGGTATATGAAAGGTAGAATATTTTGGTAGAAGTATAAAAAAAGACTAGTGATTTTCCGTAGAAGATAATATCTGATAGGAATTTTTTTAATGGATTTACCAATTCACGGATGTGGTAAAAAAATTATTCAATAAATGTACCTACTTCCAAAAACTGTAAATGGGTGATTCTCCCAGGGTGGAAAAAAACATGTCCGGCTCGAAAAATCATACAAAAAGTATCCCTAGCCCTTTGATTTTTTTTATGATAGTAGATTAGACAAAGATAATAGGGGAGGCCTTTTTTAGTTTTTTAATATTCTTATTTTAAATAAGTAAAAATAAATAAAATCCTTGGAAATTCTGACTTCCGTGGTGCGTCCGGATCTCATGTTCCTGTGTTAATAAATTTTATACCTTTAGACTGTTTGCAACCGTCTGCAGTTAGCTCAATGGTTTCAATTGTAAATACTAGTTGTAATTTTTCTATTTCTGTGCTTGTAATTTTCGTTGTTAATAAAGTTATTTTATAAATTTTTATATCATTTCCTGAAAACACTAGTACTAATTTACATAGGTTCACAATAACCCAGATAGTTACCTGCTTATTTGACGCTATTACTACGCAAAACTAAGCTTTAGTTGATAAGTTACAACGAGATAACTTCGCGTCCGTCGTTTAGCTCTGATTCCCCTGGTGCGCACTAATTCATTCATAAATGCTCGGCTGTCCCAAACCAAAACCTAGTAAGAGACATTTTTTTCGAGAACGCTTTTTTTCATCATCCGTTTCTTGAATGTTGAGCCGCACGTAATGCAAAAACACCCGTATTTCTATCTCATTTAGAATCAAAGATACGTGACCCACTAATCCTAGTAACTCCACTTGCTACACTGCAAAACAAAATCAAAATCCTAGCATGTAACATTTCCAAATCCAAATACCTCGTAAATGGTGCTCATACTAGGTGTTTGAGTTTGGCATTACTACTTACTAGGTTTTTCAATTTGGGATTGGCTATTACTAAGTTTTCGAATTGGAAAACAATGTTATAATTGTACCTACAATATCAAAAATGCTCACACAAAACACAGCAACTCGATTCGTAGTGGGCGTGGTTAAGGGGTTTCCCCCTAAAATCCCATCACAAACTTCAATCACCCTTTTCAGATTAACCTGAACGAACTGGTGCTCTACGATCGGTATTTACCAAGATATTACAATTTCTAGTTTAATAGCTTATTTCGCGATATTATAGATCTTTCCAACTTATGCTTTCAAAAAGCGGAGGCCGTTGGATATATCATTTAAAATGGTTGTATATTTTAAAAAAACATAAGAAACCCCGACGAACGATCTTCTCTCGGACGAGTTGTCCACTTCACTTTTGGTTTAGTGTACAATTGGTCCAAATCTAAGGAAATCAGATTTGGGACTCGGACGAGTTGTACCCCAATCTAAAATTGAAGAGGACTACTCCTCCAAAGTCTAGTTTTCATTCGGACGAGATACTTAGAACAATCAAATAGGACACAATTGCCATTGGTGTTTAATAAATGTCTTTTTTGACATATTTTTTGTATTATTTACTTATTATTTTATGTCAAATCAAGCCAAGTCAGGTGAGCCAAATTTAAGTAAAACATTTACTAGGTTTTTACGAACGAAACGTGACGAACACTAATTCAACTATTCCTATCGTCCAACTTAAATGTCTAGTAAGAGTACTATACTAGGTTTTTGATTTTGTTTCTTGATTAATCGTCTGAAAATATTTATGTAGTAAGTCTCATAAAACGTGTATGAGCTACAGTTTTTCGATTTTAATACTTTCTGCTTGTAAAAATCAATTTTTTACCCTTTAATTACGAACAAATAGTTCATCAACTTTCATACTATTGAAGAGGCACGTAAAAAAGTTTGTTTTGCTTCTCCTGTAATTTTTTCAAAATGGCTCTTACTAGGTTTTGGTTTGGGACAGCCGTGCTGTACTTTAACATCTGCGTAAATTGTTGTTAGATCGAGAGAAACTATCAGTCACGCCCCATCAGTGGTGTGTACAACAAGTGTGTATGTCTCCACGTCACTCTGTTATTTCAGGACGTAATCACTTTCCGTGGCTTGGTATCTAGAAATTCTGATTACCATGTTGACTATAAATTTGTTTATGCTAATCCTATTGTTTTATTAATGATGATAATTCATGCCTTTTGTGTTCCTAATTTCGACTGCATATTTCAATGTAAAATAAACCAGCAAATTAAGAAAATTTCTTAGATTTTGTTATTTTTTTTGATTTCCGTGGTACTGATTTCCGTGGATTTTGCGGGTTCATTAACATCTCAATAATATTTTTTTACAGTTTTTATGATGTTTTTTAGGATAAAAGTTTATAATAAATACAAAATGAATAATTATAATATTTTTAATACAAAGATAAGCATTATTAGAGTGATTTTTGTAAAAAGTTACTTGTATTTACAGTAATGATTTAAAGGTGTTTTTGTAAAAACTGATTAAAACTACAAACGTCAAATAATTGGTCCTTAGCTTAATAATCTACTTACTACCGAAAACACTTATTTTTATTGATAAACCAACCCATATTTGATTTTGGTGATATAAATTCTGATTTCCGTGGACACCATATTTTTAAAATTGAATAACTCCGTAACCATAAAGACAATAAAGTTCCCTTCACTACCAAAAAATTCAAAATTAAATCTTCATTTAGAATATACTATCATGATGTGCAATTTCAACAAAAAAAATGTGCCACAGAAGTCAGACAAAAAACGAGTTTTCGTAGAATCACCCAAATATTTTATTAGAAAATTTGATTATGTATAAATAAATATTAATAGGTGGTTATGTATTTGTATAATTGGTACCTTACGTACTCGTTCGACCAACTTACGCGATGGAGGAATTCATACCTTACTACGTAGAATTGCTATCTCACCTAATTAATTACATAAAAAAATTTCTTAGGTGCGTACGGATAGCGCGTACACTGGGTTACGCGTAGTTGGGAAACACTGTCTACGCGTACAGCTCCTGTACGGACCGCCGCCGCCGCCGCCGCGAACCTGAGGCCAAATTCCACTAATGTCAAAACAAAGATCTCAATAGTGCCATTCAATCAAGATGATTAAAATGACGTTTGTGCATTTGGTATTCCACAACTTTTTGCGCTTGAAGAGACTTTCATAATAAGAAAGTCAAATACGTAGCTACAAAGGTAACCGTCACAGCTATGAATGAACCTCAAAAAGTTTGTGCTAGTAGTTAGAATGCCAAAAAGAGTTTAACACTGACATTTTGACACGATACTTTTTAAATGGTGAAGCAATATATTTAGTGGAATCTGGGCCCTGTACGCGAGGTCAATCGATATAGAGCGCTCCGCGAGTCCCTATCATCGTTCAGGGTACGCGTATATACTGACTGCGAGTACAAGTGTACGCGCAATCCGTACGCACATTTAGGAACCTGTTTCTGCCTTCTTACATTTTGGTGCCATAACCAAACGTGTAACATACAAGGGTTTATTCAATGTACCAAGTTGATCTTGACATGCCATGTAACCTAGTGCCTTGTTGGTGTAAATTAAACTTAGCTCATTATTATGCAGCTCTTTAGATCATGTTGAGATTAAACTAGTCATTGCACTTATATTTTGAAATCTAATGTTTGTATGGATTTTTGTTGACTTTTCAGGTCAATACTACAATAATAATAATAAATAATAATAATGCTAGACAATCCACACAGCACCATCCAGGCCCAAAGTAAGCTACTCAAAGCTTGTGTTATGGGTATGGATAACTGATATATTTAATACATCATATACATAGATAGATATTTATATATTAAAACACCCAGACCAACGAAACAAATTACTGCAGATCGTGCACAAATTTGTTCCGAGGCGGGAATCGAACCCGCAACCTCCTGCGTCGCAAGCGGACCTTCGCCCACCGCGCCACATCGGTCGTCAAATGCATTAACAATTAATCAATGCAGTACAATGCATTGATTTGTTCTAGAACTGGAGTTACAGTTTCCTTTCCTAGCTTTCAACTTCAAAAGAAGAGATAATTAATTCGATATTTTTTTTCATGTACCTTTTAGGTGTTTTCCATGTGGTCCTATATAAATGACATCAAGATCTGACTTGTAGTGATAAAATTATCACTATTAATTGTTTTCGAATACCTACATGGAAGATATTTCCGGTTTTTAGTTTTCTCAGTCAAATTATTAATCTAAAAAAAGTGATTGCAGCCGCGCGCAAGAGCTAGGACTTTTAAGTGATCATAATTTATAACGTGTTATAATCATACATAATGTATAAGCAATTGATAGAGGTACATTGTAAACATAATCCAATTAAACATGATCCTGAACCATGCTAACATCATATTTAAATTACTATGATTTATTATACCTACATGTCTTGATGACGGTTGCTTTCTTAATTATATAGCGACTAGCTTTTCGCCTGCGGCTTTGCTCACATAGACTGATTTATCCTGCTCCGTATTTAAATGTCTGTTACTTTTTGATGTAGCATGTTTATGACCTGAAACTTATAAGTCGATATCTTTCCTATGACATAGGAAAGATATCGACTTTCAGGTCATAAACATGCTACTTCAAAAAGTAACAGACATTTAAATACGGAGCCAAATGACAAATCTCAAACTTTAATAACAAGGTGTGGAAATTTTTTCAAATATTCTGCCAACACTTATTCAGTAATTTTATATATTACTAGCGACCCGCTCCGGCTTTGCACGGTTTTATTATACGTATAAACCTTCCTCTTAAATCACTCTATCTATTAAAAAAACCGCATCAAAATCCGTAGCGTATTTTTAAAGATTTAAACATACATATGGACATAGGGACAGAGAAAGCGACTTTGTTTTATACTATGTAGTGAAGTATTCTCTGTAAGTAACAAGCAATTTGGGCGTGATTATGGAGTTAGAAATATACCTACCAACAAAACTTCACTTAGAGATTTTGAGGTGGAATTTCTGAAAATCCCTTATTTTCGGATGTCTGTGTAGTATCTAAGGCACCTATCCTCCAAAAGTCATCTTTCTAGCTTCAGCGATTAGAGATGAGCGTTGTCTCCAAAAATAATTGCGCGCTGGGATACCATTTACTATCACTACATAGTAACATTAAGTAGCTTTCTCTGTCCCTATGTCCCTAAGTATGCTTAAAGTAAAAAGTAAAAGTTCATTTATTGCTTGAAATACAATGATATAAAGATCTTAATTTTAGATAAAATAGAGTCATTGTTTTCTACCTTCCGGCATGCAATTGTTTTATATAATTCATTTAGTAAACATAAAAATTAAAAGAAAACTCAAACTAAATAATAAAATTAAAATCAAAATGTCAATAACTTGGATTATAAAATCATGACAAATTAAAATACAATAATAAAACTGAGTCAAGTGAAATGAATTTTAACATTAAAGCTTAAATCTTTAAAACTGCGCAACGGATTTTGATGCGTTTTTTTAAAAGATAGAGTGATTCAAGAGGAAGGTTTATACGTATAATAAAACCGTGCAATGCCGCAGCGGGTCACTAGTACTATTATATTTTAAAATTTATTGAAGTTGTGTTTTGTATCTTCCAAACCCTTTACAAAATCATTATACCTGTTTTATAAATATTAACATTTCCTAATATACAAGATCAATATTAGTAATAACACTATATCTCAAGAGTTCATAGAAGAAACGTGATTTCCTCTCATTGTCAACATTAAAAGCCGAAACTAGGTAAATGTAAATGGAACCCAGGTAGTTACTTTTAAGGAAAATCTGTAGCAAATTCATATCCTAGGATATACTGTACTTCTTATACTGTACCTTAATAGGTAATATTCAAGTTTCAAAGGTCTTCTTCCTACGTGCAAACAATGCCGGAAGCAATACCATAAATAATTTGATCTTTTTACAAAAACAATAGAAAACAATTTCAAATACTTACAACTCTTTGTCATCTCAAAGTCATCTGTTTCCAATTTTTGAATAAAATAGGTAGGTACATGTAAATCGGTAGAATAAAGTTATCACTACATAGTATAAATAAAGTCACTTTCTCTGTCCCTATGTCCCTTTGTATGCTTAAATCTTTAAAAATACGCAACGGATTTTGATTCGGTTTTTTTAAATAGATAGAGTGATTCAAGAGGAAGGTTTATACGTATAATAAAACCGTAGTAATATATAAATAAAATATTCGAATTGTGAGTCTTCCTTTTTTGAATTTTTTCCAAATAGGATTTATTATATCAATACTAATATTATAAACGCGAAACTTTGTAAGTATGGATGGATGGATGTTTGTTACTCTTCCACGCAAAAACTACTGAACAAATATGGATGAAATTTGGCACAGAGATAGTTTATAGTCTGGAATAACACATAGGCTATATTTTACCCCGGAATTCCCACGGGAACAGAAATTACGCGGGTGAAACCGCGAAACGCTAACTTAAGCTAAAATTTTATTAACAACGAAAATTGCAAGCAAGGAATAGAAAAATTACAACTAGTATTTACAATTGAAACCATTGAGCTAACTGCAGACGGTTGCAAACAGTCTAAAGGTAGCTCAATAAATACTAATGCTTCATATTTCTAAACTTATACTGTGCAATCTCTTCTAAGTACCTACATAAAATTGTCTTATCAAATGTACAACGTAGCTAGGACGACGTGTCGCCTATTGCATGCAATAAACTAGTCTACATAAAGTAAGAAGCTATTATTTAAAACTGATTATTAGGTTACTAGGATTTTCCGCTTCAAACCAGATCTGCAATTTCATACCCTGTATTTAAGTAGTTGACACTGAAAATTAACCTCGACCATTGACCAGGTGACATTGACAATAGTTTAGGGCATTGCTCTTGGCAGTTAAGTTGCATACAAAACAAGGGTAGGTATGTTTTGACTCAAAATGCAGGTAATGCAAATGTCAAGGCATATTATAATGTGGCATCAAGGTTATACAAAATAATAGCCATTTTAAGTTAATTTGAACTCATAAAAATGACAACACAATAGTTGATAACTAAAAATGGTTTGAAAATATATGGACAATTGAAATTCAACCGTTCCGATTTAGCGACAAGTTTGATATAGAAAACATAGGTAGGTAGGTACCTACCCTCAAAAACCTATCGATATCGAGTTTTTGAGCAAAATCAACCACAAATTGTCCAATATCTACCCTCATTCAAATACTAACATCCTATTACTGATCTCTAGTTCTTAGGAGTTTCAATAGCCATCTTTGTATCATTGAGTGTATTTACTTGGCTGTGTGTGGTGTATAAATGCCGTGGTTACATTCTGTTTGTAACAGTGATTGAGCTTTCGTTTCGGCCGCTAATCGTGCAAACGCAATGTTTACCAGTGGGTTTTTATTGTTGGTGCAATTTGGAGCTATTTTTGCAGCACGTGAGTTTTTTAACATTAAATAAAAAACAACAAAAGAAAAAAAATATCTCGTTCGTCGATTAGTTGAGAAGAGGCAATGAGTATCTTTGAAATGTTTCTTTTTTGTGTCCTGATAAATTTCATTGAGTTACTTAAATTTTAAACGTTTTTTTTCCACGCTTAAGTATTCGCGTTAGTAAAAAAGTAATACTTACCTACGCAAGTTGCTTAACGACAGTAGGGCAGTAGGAAGCGAAACATAAACCTTAGTAACAAACCTATTAGGTAGTATCTAGTGTTACTGTGAACTATGCGTTCTATAACTACAGGTGAAAATGAATAACTATTTCATTAAGCTTCCCAAATGAATGTTTTCTAAAGAAAGCTATTACTTACCAGCATCTGCCCGCGTCTTCGCTCGCGTTGTTTTTTGGAAACCGCTCAAAGCTTTTTGTATCCCATGTGAATATTTGCCGTAGTGTTTTTCCAGGTGTTTTTAACTAACCTACTTCAAATTTCAACTCGATCCATTCAGTAGTTTTTGCGTGAAGAGGAACAAACATCCATACATTCATACAAACTTTAGCATTTATAATATTAGTAGGGATTTATGTTAAACAAGTAGGTATGTTTCATACTATTTTAAAAGTTGATAGTTGAATAATAGCGTGGTTTTGCTTTCCTTAGTTCTTTTTCTTAGTTCAATCAAACGTAATGTTTATGAAAAAGGACTTATAGCTGAGTTTTATTTCAATATTTTACTTAAGGAATGAAACTCAAAATAATCAACACAAAACGTAGTAGATATAAAGTCCTTACTTTGTTCGCTGACACGACCGATGACATCCGAGAGGGCTGGTGCGCTGGCTGATTTGGTAGGATCTCAAGAGGAGCTACTATGCAGGTCTCAACAAATCCAGTTACATTGGCTCTCCTTGATTTTTTTGTTTGTTTTCATAATATCTTTAATAACAACGAAAATTACAAGCAAGGAATAGAAAAACTACAACTAGTATTTACAATTGAAACCATTCTCCTTGATTGAATTTATACCCTCGGTCCATGGGGTACCAAGGCTCGCAAGGTTTTTGAAACTTATCATATCGTCTGATCGTAGCGACGCGGGACCTGAAAGCTAGTGCAGCGCATCAGTATTGCCATCATCATCATCCTGCGCAACCCGACTTCACCCAATGTTATAGGCCTCCAAACTTTTGTGCCACTCCACACGTCCTGCACCATATAGGATGAAGGCAGCCAGCGTTTTAAGACTGTTGAGGATAAATCTAGATGATGAAAAATCTCGATTGCTTGCAAGTGCTTTTCAATGATCAAATCTCTAGTCAAATAGTACTTCCTCTAAATCTATATTATGAAAAACGTAAAAAAATGGTAGTAAACACCAAAAAAAACCATCACGCCCCCCCTTTCCACCCCCTTAGTGGTATAATTTACTGAAATCTCTTATCGGGTGTAGTCATAGGTCCTAGGTACCTATCATCCAAATTCCACTTTGCTAGATTCATAGGTTTGGGCCATGCGTTTTCTCAAAAATTCGCTTGTCCCTTATTAAGATTAAATTAATGGAGATTATAATAATATATTGAAATGATCAGGACATCAACAAAAAGAAAACTGCGTATTAGGCATGTATCAGGTAAGTGAAAAAACTTTTTGTGATAACTTCGCATGACAAGAGTCAAGGAAGTGATTACAAAGTCACCTATTGTTAAAAAATGATATTTTACACATGATTGAACAGTTGAACAGATTATCCAATACCTACATTATGAAAGACAATAAGAGGTATGTACCTATTACGTGCTTGCTAATGAGGTAAGATTGGCATGCCAATTGCCATGCTAAGAAGTATAAGGTAGGTACTCGTAAAATAATAACCGATGTACTTTAATTTGTATAGAGGTAGGTATATCTCACTAATATAATCTGAGAGAACTGGCCCACATTTTATGGTGGCTGAAGTCTTCAAACTAAACCATTTAATAGGTACAGCAGTGATAATATAAGCTACCAGAATCAGTTTCATCTTTTGGCAGTTCTCTTATTATAAAATAAAATTGAAACTTTGTTGGCTTGTTCAGGTGCATTTATATTCTGTGGAAGAAATAAACTGGTGAACTTTATAGCGTTGGTATTCAATTTATTATAATATATTTGTACTACCCGCGGCTTCGCACTAGTTGTTTGTATAGAAACGATTCAGGGCTATTTCTATCCCATTTTATCTCGATTTATGGAATGAAAAGTAGCCTATGTATTATAATTTTATCTATGGTCACATATAACATAGGTCGTCTACCTATGTCATGGGCAGTTTTCCAAGGAATGCTGTTAAATTATTATTGTTATGGCAAATGCAGGTTACTGCCAATTCTAAGACTCGAATTCATTAAGGCAAACAGCACCTAAATTGCTAAATCATAAGCTTTTTAATGAATCTGTAGTAGTTTCATTTTGTCTAGTTTAGGAAGAGATACCTACGAAGTTGCCTTTGGTGGCCACAAAACTCTGTTTTCGTATCTCTTCCTAAAATATACAAAATGAAACTACTACAGATGCATTATAAAAAGCTTATGATAGGTTTAACAAACTACGTGTGAATTTTGTAAATTCCTTTGTTTAACGGAATTATATGATAAAATAAGTAGTGGCGCCACTTTAGTTTCTGTTTGCGCCTAAAAACAAATTTTTACTTTTGTTTGGATGTTTGTGACGTCAGTTTTCATTATGTATGAAAACTACTAAACGTCTCTAAGCTAACGAAGCTGCCTAGTTATCCGACTATCCTAAGGAAAGGTAATGGTAAAAAGGTAAAGGTAATGAGTAAGGATGTTTCTTTTGTTTCAGTACCACCAATAAACAAATGCAAACTATCAGATTCCAGCTGTATAAAAGCTTCTGCAGAACAAGTGACACCAGCCTTTATAGCTGGTATCCCCGACTTGGGCACTGAGGTTCTGGATCCTATGAACATTGACGTCATCAATGTGGACCTATCCGGGCTCAAACTGAATATGAGAGAGATTGTTATAAAGGGCTTGAGGAATGTTGTTATTGAAAAAATAAGGTAAGGTTCAATCAGTAAATCAATATCTTTATTTCTTTAGGCTTACAAAATAAGCACTTAGACAAGTCAAATTTAATACTGTAGGTACATAATTATCAAAATAGTATAAGAAATAAAGTGATAATCGATTTTCAGTTCACTTCAATCTTTTGTCCAAAGTGATAGGTAACCGACAACGGTAGTGAACGTAACGTGTTCTTGAATGGAGACCGCGACTCGGCCGAAATACTGCAGGCGGATGCTGGATGCGCCAAGCTGAAGGTGCTTCAGTGATCAGTAGGCCTATGTCCAGCTGTGAACTAATAAAGGTTGATACTGATGTATTTCAATGAAATTGCATGCACGCGCGGATGAGTGTACTTGACTCATTGTTAGAAGTTTCTTACATTATAAATTGTGTTATTGTTGATCAGTCAATTATAAATTGTGTTATTGTTATGGGTACGGTATGGATAACTGATATATTTAATAAAATACTTTGCATAGTCATATATTTTATTGTAAATAGAAAACACAGAATCCCGAAGTATGCAGATTATATAAAAAAGGTTTTCTTAAGAGGGAATTGAACTCGCTACCTCCTGCGTCGCAGCCGTCGCTGGTGAACCTTCGCCCGCCGCGCCGTCTTAATCTAGAGGTACATTGCATGACAAAATATATCTTCGAATTGCGTGAATGCGTGTTGCGCTTTAAGCATAAGTACCTAGTTTTAGAGAACCCTGTATCTAGATAAACCTAACAAAGGATTTAAGATACTACTAACCAAAATATGTATTTTTCTTGAATCAATAAATTTTAATTGCAATTGGCATAAAAGGTGTCACATACAAAGATACAACTATCATCATCATCAACCTATATTAGTCCACTGCTAGATTTATAGGCCTCCCTTAATGAGCGCCGTAGCGCTCTGATACAAGCATTAGTGTGTAACTCCTCTCTCCAGGCATCTCTCGCCAGATACTTACCAGCGCTGAGTTCACGGAGATCAACTTCTTCGGTGGATTAATTAGCGATATTACTGAGGGCAACAAACTGTTCCTCACCTAATCTAAACCAAATAACAATGGAGAGAAATGAAACTGCATTGCAAACACAGATTTTTCCAACCAAAGCATTCCTTTACCCTTATCCGTAATTTATTTAACATTGAATGCGCTGAGCGGCTTCACTCACATGATAAAAGTAGCCTATGTTACATCCCAGGCCTAGAACTACGTCTGTTTGAATTTCTGCTAATCCGTTCAGTAGTTTTGGCGTGAACGGGTAACAAACATCTATCCGTACATCCAAACATTCGCATTAATAGTGTAATTAGTGTAATTTACCATAATATATTTTCTTCTTCCAGTTTAGACACGAGCAAGCAAATATTGAAGCTGATATTCCATGTTGATATCACGTTGAAGGGTAAATACAAGGCGTCGGGAAAACTACTCATTCTACCCATCAGTGGAGATGGAGACACAGTTATCAAAATCAGTGAGTACCTTTCTACACCCAACACTTTATTGGTTTATTAAAAAATCTAGGACCGGTCTGGATGGAAGCAGGACTGAAGCCGTATGCTGATATATTAATAAGGCGGAGAAAAATACACAGTTTCAGTTCTATGACAATAAATTAATTATTCAATAAACTGTCCAGTATAATATCGATGGTAAATTATTGAACAGTTACTTTTAGTTAATTAGTACCTAGTTTAAAATTACTTAATTATATCTAGTTTAAGTAATTATAATTAATTTGTTCTAAGTGAACTGGTAGCCCTAGGCTGCTAAGCTTTTTGAATTTGAATACTGATAAAAAGAGAGCTACAGATGTTTTTAAATCGACCATGTAGGTAAGTGAAGATTGCCAAACTCATGTTTGTATGAAATTGGCTAATGTACCTTGGCCGAAAGGATAAAACGCATTGCCAACACTAGTTAGTACTTGCTACTCCATTTCACACGCTGTCATGGTCAACATTACATTTCATCATCTGTTTACCTATAGGCAAGTTTAAAAAATTCATACAATTATAAGGTCTTCCGTGGCGTAAAAATCTGATTACGGAATAATTATTTGCGCAATGAGGTATAAAACGGCTCTGTCGGAAGACCAGCGTTGGTTGGCATAAGCAACGCATGCTGATATAAAAAATTTTAGGAGTTAGGTCAGCATTTTTGGTATCAGTTTTCTGCTTACTCTTTTCATTTTAGTAGGTAAAAACCCGCGATGTTCCCTCAAAACTCTGTCCCATGTTAAGTAGGTATCAGAGCTTGTTTTTCTATTTTCGGTACTTCATCTGACACACACTATGTATGTACCTAATGCACAAAAGTCATCAAGAAATTTATGAAATTTTATTCAATTTCAGAAAATACTCAAATAAACATGGACATGCCGTATAAGATCAGCAAGAACCCTGAGGGCAAAGACGTCATCAGCCTGAAGAGTCACAAGTATCGTTTCGACGTTAAAGATGGTGCCTCCTTCCTATTAACAAATCTTTTCAATGGAAATAAGCCTTTGAGTAAGTTGTTCTTAATAGTAAATACATTAGTACTAGATTTGATTAAAGTAGCTGAGTCCTTAGTATGGGTTTTGCGCATTAGTGTACGACACCGAAAAAGGTTTTGTTTCCTTCCAAACATTAGGAGACTGGCAGCGGCTTTACCGGATAAAGAGGAACTGTTCTACATTTCGTAGTTGAGTATTTTTATTTCTCGATTTTAGTTTTCAAATGCTTTTGAAAACTAAAGAATCCTTTTTTGAGAAATTTACAAGAGTGTTTACGGTATGATTTAAATAATAATGTATCATCACGCCAAATCTTATTACGAAAATATACAGAAATTATTCCTACCAATTATTATTATTAAGATTAGTTTTTGATGCTTTGATGATTTAGCAACATGTTTTTGAAAACACAATCAATAATTATTGTGTTTTCAAATAATGTTTATAAACCAACTGTCAAAAACTAATCTTAATAATAATAATTATAAAAAACACAGAATAGTTGGATTTCTTGACGCTTCTCGCAGACATAAACCTCATATTATTTTCACTCCGCCGGCGGGCTCGCACCAGCTTGTAGGTTAACACTTAAGTTCTTTCGTGGGCTTTAAATAGACGGCTTTAGATAAGATACAGCTTGCAGGACATTCACTTGTGTACCTAAAGGTAGCCTTCTGTTCCTAGCGAACGCGACGCGCGATCGCGACTGGTTTTGTATGAATTTATATGGAGCCACGGCCACCCCGGTCGCGCGACCGCGGTCGCTCCATGTGTTTAGTGCTCCATATAAATTCATACAAAGCAGTGGGACGCATGACCCGGTCGCGGTCGCTAGGAACGGAAGGCTACCTTAAGCTATATTCTCTTAGTGATGTATCTTTCTAAAATCTATATTTTATTTAAAGGAAACCTTTTCTATAAAAATATCTAACACCACCTCTAGGTTTAAAGGTCAAAACCTTGTATTGACCGCATTATCTAATATCTGAATCCATTATCCGTATCAAATTCCTACTTGTCAGCAATGACGTCACATCAGGTGAAGAGGGTTCTCGAATACCTCTGATGGAAATTGGTAGAACACTAAATGCCATACGGTTATAAGGAGGAACTCCTAAAAAGTTTTAATATTGTCTACAACCGTTTGAGTTCTTCGCAATTCGCATTGATTTTGACTGTTAACTATTGTTTTTTACTGTTTAAGTTTGTATCAGGAATTTTAATATTACTATTAATGTCTGATATGTAATAGGTTTATTTGATGATTGATCTTCCTAAATATAAATTATAGCAGTACACCTACTTCAAAAAAGGAGGAAGTTCCCATCATTATTTATGTGTGTTGCCTCGAATCTGGCAGTGGAACATAATTATCTTTCACGGTTTTTTATATTAAATAATGCGAAAGTTTATATAATTACCATTTGAATATCTCCTATATTAAAGGCAAATTTAAAGAAAGAAAATTACAATTAGTAATAATATATAATTATGATAATAATATAATAATAGGTGTAGTTTACAATAAGAGTTCAGAAAAGCTCCTTTAATATAAAGCTAGTACTGAAAAAAATACTCTCCTTACTCACTCTCTTCTATAGAAAATTCGACGTAAAATATCAAAAAATCAGGTCTCATCAATCATGTCTCATCAATTCATCATCATCATCAATCTTCATTAGTCCACTGCTGGATATAGACCACATTTGTCATATAACTTCAAATAAAAATTCATAATTTTTCATCAAAAAATCTCGAAAACCATCAAGTTAGATATTTTATAATGATATTCTTCTCTTTATTCCAGGTGATACCCTACATTCCTTCATGAATGGGAACTGGAAGATCATGACTACTGAATTCGGTCTACCAGTGTTTGACCAACCTATCCAGAAAATTTTCAACTCCATAAAGACCTTACTGGGTGCCATGCCAGTAGAAGAAATAACTTTACCTTAAATTGACCAAATATTTGTTATCTAATTTATTTTTAATTAAGTAATTTTAGTGGGAGTTTAGGAATAAAATTGAGAAAATGGTAAAATAAATTGACTTACGTAAATAATATTTGGTTTATTTACCAATTTTATTTTTACACCACTTGAGGCGTTGATCTCGAAGATATACGTGGTCTGAATTTTGTTGCATTTTTTTTAACTTTTAAGTTACATAACTACAATAGTTGGACGTATGGTTTCTATCATCAATAGTTTTCGTAGCGCATACGGTGAAAGACATTTTATGTCAAATTTTTTTGCACCTTGTATACCATAATTTAAATTTTAGTAGGGATCCCTATTGTTATACTAATAAAATACAGTATTTGTTACTCAGGAATAACGTAGCATTCTAATGGTGAAAATTTTTTTTAATCGGTCTTGTAGTTTTTGAGTTTATTCGTTACTTCGTGCTCTTCATAATATTAGAATAGATATAATATGTATTTATCGGATTATAAACTTAGGTATGAGAATTGAAAGCAATAACTTAACTTGTAACAGAACTAATCTTGCTATTTCAAAAACATAACTTCCAAAATGCGTCTACGTTACGTATGTTTTCTATATTTTTCATAGCCTAATAGTTTACGAACCGCAATCGAATTGCAAGTTCCTCATTTTATGTAGATTGCTATGAATAAAATGTTAGTAGCTTTTGGCTTATAAAGACTACTTAGGTTTTCTTTTTTATTTCGAATGGACTGTTGACCTCAGATGGCCATGACAGCGTTACCGGACTAAAACTACTTAGGTAGAGTCATTCGGGGTATAAGGACGCATTGGGTAAAAGTACGCACTGCCTTTTTCTCGGATTGGGGGGGAGTGACTGGGGGAGTTTGTTCGGCGAAACTGAGTGACTTCGAACCGTCTTTATGGGTCAATGTCAGTTGAGCAGCCAATGACGTGCTGTACGCGTTACAAATAAAACAATCAAATTCATGTTTCATTTGGTGTGTTGTGAAGTAAAAGAAAAGTGTATTGTTCGTCTGACTCTGTTTTTTGTGAGGTAAGTGGATTTAATAGATTTAATGTATATTTTGAACATTCAGTAAGCCATATTTTTTTAACTTAATCTATATTATTTCTAAACTAAATGTGGATTATTTCAAATACTGGCTGAACGGGGTAAAATGACGGGGGTAATAGTTCGCACGCGTACTTTTACCCTTATTTAATATAAATACTATTTTAAAAATTCGATTCTTTTTTTTAAGATTTCATGTGTTCCCTACTGTTTCAGAATAAATAAAAACGCCGAGTCATTACAAAAATAAAAACAAAAAATAAGATATTTACAGCGGGCTCTGTGGGCATTAATGGCATTTAACTACCCTCAGAAAGAGGTTCATGTTGGACCAACAGCTTTGGGCCGGTGAAACAGACTTTTATAAAAAAAAACAAAAAACACAATTTGTGGTGAAAATATGGATAACAGATTTTTCGGCATTACGATCAATGATTTAAGGTTATTAATTATCACTCACTCGGTTTAATACTACCTTGCGATTTCTTAAAGTTTATGGTGTAATTGAATTACATCTAGTAGGTACTTGGTTGTTTATATGTTTGATTTTAATAAAGATTGGTTAATTAGACCATATTTCTTTAATTTTCCTATACTAAACCCTATTGCGTACTTTTACCCTACATGCGAACTTTTTCCCCAATTGCTGCGTATTTTTACCCCCATGACGGGGTAAAAATACGCACTCCGACCTGGTCACAGTTTTCTTCAAATACACAAAAACTATTTTAGTTATCGCCAAAAACTTTATGCACCTTGAAAGTTTAATAAATTTGCTTTACGCAACGCATAAATGTTTTCCTTATATCGCGACAGTTTAAGTGTTATCGACAACAGAAGACAAAAGTGCGTCATATTACCCCGAATGACTCTAAGTGCCTGATAAACCTTTATACAATCATGGTCAAACGTCAGAAATAAAAAAAAACAGACTTAAATATGTAAATATTCATTAAAATATATAAAAGGTGAAACAGGGCCTTAGAATGAAAGTCAAACTCGCTCTCGTCCAGTTTATTAGGTACTTGGAAAACTATTACATTATTATTCTATAGACATTTTATGAGGCGCTCTCCAAATCTTCACATTGTCATTTAAAATCATAACAAATCTTTAAAAAATTTAAAATTCAATTTTACTGTAAAATGAATCAAATTATAACTTGTATCTATGTACAATTAAAACAATTCAGACGCATAAGATAGGTAGTACGAAAAACTTGTTGTGTGGTAAGTTTGTATATTTTTTATGTATCGAGTGTACCGCCAGCGCTGCGCTCACAAAACTAAAGTAGAGTGGAAGTTTCTTATGTATTTATAATAATATTAATCTGTCGATGTTCTCACAGACAATTAAATTTAATAAAGTAATAACACTCAGATACTTAATCATTTAGGTACATAATGTAGTTACAATTTAACCCTTGCTATTGACATCAGTTACCCAGGTAATTGAACATTAGTATACTTACTGTGGTGGAAATCACTTACGTTAGTGGTGGACGAGCAATTATGAATAATGATTATAATTTATTTTAAGTAGATACTATAGTTACGGTAGCGTACTACAATTCACGGACCGTTTCTAATTTTTCTGTTGTTTTTTCTGGCTTTTCTCCTGAAGCTCGGATGATCCTTAAGAGGAGTAAGTACTTAAAAAAAAAGCTACTTTCTCCTCTACTGAACGGCTCGGACTGAAATTGATTGAATAGACCTAGCCGTAGGTACGTAATTCTAGGCCTTGAATAAAACATAGGCTATTTACCGTCAATTATCACACAGGTGAAGCCGCGGGGTGCTGTAAGTTCATAACATTGACAACATTGAATACAATCAATCACCTGATTGATTGTATTCTATGTAAAATGTGTTACTTAATAGCAACACATTTTAAATAGAATAAAAATAAAAGAAAATTACAATTAAGTAATGGAAACAAATGACAACTAGTACATACAATTGAAACAATTGACTTAACTGCATAAGGTTGCAAACAGTCTACAAGTTATCTGATTCATATAAATACAAGTCGGAAGCGTGCCCAAGACACCTGGCTAAATTGCCACGCTGTATGACAATGCTGATGCGCTGCGCCAGATACTCACCAGCACAGAACAGACCATTCAGTTCGAGAATAGCTGGTACGTTAGAGCTGACAATGGCCCGCCGGATGATTTCGTGACGAGATATCCGATCGGCAGCCCTAGTACACGACAATCCGTGATGACCAAGCTGTTCGACAGCAGTACCTTAAAGAAAATTACATACAAGGAATAGAAACAATTTTAAACTAGTTTATATAATTAAAACAATTGAGTTAACTGCAGACGATTGTAAACATTCTAAAGGTATCTCTTCTGATCCATATCAATACCAGTCGTCGCGTCCCCAAGACACTGGCTGCATTACCACGCTGTATCGCAATGTGGATGCTATGCGCCAAATAGTCACCAGCTCTCGGGTCATTGATGAAGCATCTAGATCGGTTTACAGTTTTTGAAAGGACGCCAAATTATGTGTATTTTTAACATCCGTAGCGATCGCCAAACTGTCTGCCAAGCCTGGTGATTATTATGATACCCTCTTGTTTGAGGCAATGTTAAGCCGTGCTCGTTGTTGTGTATATAATAAATAATGCCGGACAATCCACACTGCATCATCTAGCCATAAGATCAGCAGTGATAGTATTATACAAGGTATAACATATTACCCCTACTAAGCCGAAGGGGGGGGTTTCAGGAACCCATGGTGATCAGTTGTGGGGGGGAGATAATTAAAAATTCCTATTTTCAGTTTCCCATACAAAAAGTTTTCATTTCCTAGTGCCAAAATAAAGTGACAACCCTATTCGCGCAACCTGTACTTACCTACTAACTTTACAGGTATGTAGGTAGGTATTTATCTTCGTAGATTTCAGCTATGGCGGGAGATTACTAGACGACCTAATAAATTCGTGATAATAATAAGATGCTAGTATGTAAGTTCCTAGGTAGTGTTGAGAAAATCTTAAAATGCTGAGTTAGGAAAGTTGTAAGTGTAGGTACAAGTTACAAACCTCATATTTTCTCGCTTGTCAGCTGTCTAGATGGCTTCTTACGAAGGGATTTATGTATGTTTTGGTAGGTCACTTGTAGGTACACAGTCACAGACAATTCACACACTTCAGTACAAGGTAGGTTTCTTTTTAGGCATTAACATGTCTCACTCACTTTAGCACTAGCTATGTTAGTTAGTTAGTAAGTTACACATGCATGACGTAGGTATCGATACCTATGCATGTAAGTAAGGTTCGATATGCCTCCCTTCTTCCAAACAACACACATTTTATGGAAGTAAGCACACGCTTCCAACACACGCCTCTTCATCTCTTCAGCTCTGACACTCCGATGCATACACCACACCCGTAAGGTATTCTTAAGTCCTAGTTACTTGTTTTTTAGGCACGAAAGATAAAAATTGTAATTATAGCACTACACGGCACCGCGACGAAGGTCACACTAAAATAGTTCATCATTCATTCTTTTGATTTCGTTCGCCGAAAAGATGGATAATTTTTAGGGTTCATTTTCAATTTTAATAAATCCCTAGTTGGCTACATGAGTAGGAGGTATTAGGATCACAGTCGTGAAATAATAGGTATGTGGTAGAAAATTGTATGAATACGTAGGTAGGTACTGGTCTTATTTTACATAGGTATTTCACAATGTAGGTACCTACCTGCTACACACACATACACTTTGCGTGAATTCTGATAGTTGGTATACCTAATACAAAATCCCGTAGAAAACGGATTTAAGCTTTTTTTTTGATTTTATGATTTTAAACAAACGAACTTCTTTAAATTTTGGTATTAAAAAAATTACGGAACCCGTATTAAAAAATATTTCGACCCGCTTGGCAAAAACAGCACCGCCATGTGGTGTATCCAGTGTTGCCAGATGGAATTTGAAAAAAACAGTAGAAAGTTCAGTAAAAAATCAGTAGATTGGAATAAAAATCAGTAGGTAGAAATTAACGACTGAAAATTCTAGAGGTACCATATGTATTTGTGTTTCGCGAGTATTTTGACTCGCATTTTGGCTGGCGACCTTTTTTTTTTTTAGGTGCATTCGTAAAAAGGATGCGATTCTTTGCATTTTTGCAGACAATTGCAGCTAAAAAAAAAAAAAAGGTCGCCAAGTGGTTATTTAGTCACGGAGCTATAGGCGCGGGAAAATCAGGTAGATTTCACGAAATTTTAGAAGGCGCTCGGGACATCAGGTAGATTTCACTAAATTTTAGAAGGCGCTCGGGAAAATCAGGTAGATTTCACTAAATTTTAGAAGGCGCTCGGGAAAATCAGGTAGGTTTCACTAAATTTTTGAAATAAATCAGTAGATCGGTAGACGCCTAAAAAAGCAGGTAGATCTACTGCTAAATCGGTAGATCTGGCATCACTGGGTGTATCGCATGTTGATAGATGCCGACAGTCAATGAATGAATGAATGGTTCTCTAACTTGTCTATGATTGGCGGTTGGCTGGTTGCCATGGTTTTGCATAGTGCTACAGCCAATAAAATTTAGTCGCGTTCCTTTGTGGAAATACAAGTGTCAAAGATTAATGTAGGTACAGAACGGACAGATAAACTACATAATGACGGAAAGAGTCATTTGGTAAAGTTTTTAATTAAGTTAACCGACCCATGCGACTCAGCTCGTCGTATGTCGGATGTCGTAAAAGTCGACCAAGGGGCTTCGCCAAATGAAAGGCAGCATTTTTATTGTGTGAATTACTTATACCGTTTCTTTGATCAGCAATCCCCAGCCAAGTGATTATGGCAATACCCGCCAGATTCACAGCTCTTTTCAGTAGTGGACATCAATGTGTATTCAGTCAGTAGGTTATTATGATTAGATCAACACACAAGAAAGAACAAACAGTTAGAAAAAGACATAACTGTGTTAGCGTAGTTTAGTTCGTATGTTTAACTACACGTAACTCAACCTTCAAATTGAAATGTGATTTTAGCCATGACTTACGACAATTTGCCTCAATGATGCTGTAGGCGTTTTTCTATTTCAAGAATATGAATCTGTCACTCTTTTCTACATCTATTCTGTGACCATACTGAGGTCATCGTCGCAAGTATAAGAAACAGCAGGTTTTAGGGTTGTCACTTCGTAAAAAATCAGCTGGCCATGTGAAAACTTTGTTTTAGTTTTTTCAGAGATACCAATCGAAATTAGAAAAGTCGTTGAACAAAAGTTGTTCCCCGGGGGGGTAGAAATACCCAGCTTTTCGCTTAGCACATGTATATTGTTACACCATGTATAGGAACCTACTAGATGACTACAATTTGTTACATTACATTTTGGGCAGATGATGAAATCAGAAATCAGAAATCAATATCTTTATTTCTTTAGGCTTACAAAATAAGCACTTAGACAAGTCAAATGATGATAGATGTTGTATGGATAGTTCAGAGTTATTTATTTATTTATTCAGAGAGGTTCATAAAGACTATTTTATGCCTATCAAGATTAAGAATGGATATAACGATATTATATTACGTGAACAGAGCTTATGTTATGGGTACTAGATGACTGTTAAACATACATACTTAATAAAATACCATTACATAGATATATATTTTTTATTACACATTAATCCTGGAATAAATATTTGCATATCGTACAAACATTTGTTCCACAAAACATTTGTAACACACAAGTCAGGAATCGAACCCGCAACCCTGCGTCCTGAATGTCATGCTCATGCTCCTTTCTGAGTTCAGTGAAAAATATTATAATCTGGTCCCAGTATTCAGGATTGAAAAATAGTGCCATCTTCCTCGTCGTAGAATAATTATCTTGGCGTGAGATTTAACTATTATGGTAAACGATAAAGTATCTACCTACTTAACAATCACAAAGACATAACCACAGTTTACGATAACAACGTATAGTAACTACATTTAATTTTATGTGACACAAAAAACGAAGAACTTAAGTTAGTTTTCCTTAAGTTCTAATTATAAAGGAATCATCTTTTACTTACATACCGTCTACAGGACACTTGGATATAATATCTATTTATTGAAAAAATCTAAAAACTACAGGAAAATTATATATTATTAGATTTACAAGATAAGATCTAATAAAAACACCTTTCTATCAGATTTTGAACTTACTGTTTTAGATGATAAAGAAACAATTTAATCCCAAAATCCTGCGAAAGATGATGGAATCTATCAACTGGTGAAGAAGAGCGTAAGGATAGCAAATGAAAAGGTCATGATAATAATCTTTTGATTTGCTTTCCTGAGGCTTTTATTATAATCTACCATCTGCCCGCGGCTTCGAAAGTTTCAAGGCTAGTTCTTTCCCATAGGAACTGATTTTTGGGATGAAAAGTAGACTTCATGATATTCCAGGGCTATTACAAAGTTTATTCAAAATTTCAGCGATCCGTTCAGTAGCATTTGCGTGAAAGAGGAACAAACATCCATACAAACTTTCACGCTTATAATATTAGTACTTTAATAAAGAAATTATATAACAATTATAGTTGAGAGTGTCTTTGAAATCTGTTAAAAGAAGGCTCCACTGTTGAAAAACATAGTGGACACTGAAATAGCTTTGAAAGCGCAACCGATAAAATCCAAAGGCACAACGCACAGTTTCTGTCTATACCCATAACCTCGAGTCAATTTCGAAATGGGTTTCGATATGCTTGTGTTAAAAAAAAACCTACATTCGAACTAAGCTTTCAAAATTTCCGTTTATGAGTAGCGAAATGAGCTGTCATCTCAAGGTACGTCAGGGCCTATCAGAGAGATCCTCAAAGAGTTTTTTGTGTTTTTAGTAATGGATTTTGAAGACTTATTCTAAGTTAAGAAGAATCTTGATTTCGTTTACTATTATAAGGGATATAAGAGATGCTAAAAACCATTTTTGGTTGTGTGCGATAAAATATGGTATCGAGATTTAATAAAATTAACGACAAGTCAAGTCTAAGGTGTATTCTCAGGTATTCGCAAATGTGACTGGAGGATTAGTTGAGGAATTGTCTAAAGATATGGGTATATCTTTAAGGTCTCAGGTTTAAGGAGTACGATCTCGGAGTCTTCAAATCAAGAGTGAATAAGTTCCTTCTGGGAAAGCGTGCTCCATCTTAGGCCACATCTTTTCTTACCTGAGATAGTGGCCAAACGCTTGACCATTTCCAATAAAAAAGATACTGCTTGACTTGCAGCTTCTGCCGATCATCACAAATAAGTGCGCTAAGACACCAGTAACTACAATAATACCAATATCCAAAGTTGATAATAAATTACTGAGTGAATAACTGTAGATTTTCTATTCGTGACGAAATCCTTGGCATGAAGTTCACCTCGTTTTATTTTTTCTTTTATTTAATGTCTTATTTCGTGAAATTGAGTAGACTTTTTGCGCGTTAAATTATTTTACAAAATAAAAATCAAAAAATAAAGTCCAGTAATATAATAAAATGCCAACGTTGGTTTGTTTGTTGTATGAGTAAGCATTAGGTATATAGCTACTAGACTGTCTGACATTGATATGAAAATAATGATTATGTTTTATTTGAAATCTGATGCTTCGTAGGTATATGTCGTCATAAATTTGATCAAGATCAGACTAGTGGCCGCTATTTCTTCTAAACCGATTCATGAGTGGAAATTTTAATAAAGGCAGTTTTTTTTATATGTATATGCCGAATGGAATACCTATAAATAGAGAGGCTTGTGCCAAACAGTCGTCGTAAAGAACTGATGATGATTATAATCATCTATCAATGGTAATCAAATCGATCGATGGTAAATAAACCATAAAGGAATGAGAAATAATAATTCCGGCCACAGAATTTTTTTTTGGCCACGTGGCCAAACTTCTCATTTAATAACTAAGCATCGAGAAATTGACATAGCCTCTAATAAACTAATTCATCTTCTTTACAACGCCAACTAAAAATGTTAAAGAAAGCGTCAAGTCAATATCAACAATTATTCTAACTTGTCCTTCTGATTATACATTGCCCACTAATTTACTAAGTCGGCCACGGAATTTGCAACTCATCACCATTTTACGTTTTACAGCTTCAATACAAGGTCCTCAAATATTATATATTCAAGCTTCAATAGACAACATCATATAATTATTACTTAACATGTAAAATAATACTTCATATTCTTTTATCTTGAAAATAGCCTCTGTACGATTTGGCGCGAGTTAGCGACATGACAACAACCGGCCATTTGCACCAATCAGAGAGCGCCATTCGATTCTTTTACCGACCCGCCCGTGTTTGTTTATTGTGTTTGTTCGTGCGTTCGTATTGCAATAGTTTCATCTGTATTTCATTTATATATGTTTATGACATCGTGAAGAGAATCGCTAGGGGTCCAACTTTGGTTCAGGTGATTGACCCCAAAGTTAAATGACCTCAGCGTTAGAGGTCAATGAACTCAAAAAAAACATGAAGAATTACCCCGATTCAGAGCATTCCGATATGAGTTGATTAGGTTCAATTCGAGTGACGGATCCGACACAGAGTACCCCGATTCCACGTGGTCTTGTGCGTGGCGCCTCTAGAGTGTATTTAATAAGCCGGAGGCGTGAAGGGAGTGCAGCCTCCGCCAGCCGTAACAAGGGACAGGCACCACTGCTCACCTCCGCAGCTTCGGCTTTTTGGTCGCCTTCGGCGACCAGCCTCAGCCGCTGCGGCACGCGCGGTGCCTGACCCTTGTTACGCAATGGCGGAGAGGCTGCACTTCCCGAAGCGCCGGAGCTATGGCGAATCGCGATGGAACCAAAAAAACATGAAAAACTACCTCGGGGTAGTTTTTGACCTTGAGGATAATGACCTCAAGGTCACTTTTGTTAAGGTCATTGAACTTTAGGTCAAAGGTCAATGACCTTGACCCAAAAAAACTATAAAACAATAGTTCATTATGTAATAATAGTGGCTTTAATATTTTATATGATGACAATTTTAGGTAAATTTATCCATCGATAAATGTAGGATGACTTACATTTTAAACATACTAAATTATAAAATTAGAAGCTAATAGAAAGACTATTTTGGTGTCATATATTAATACTTTAGAAGTTTGCTATTTGAATGCATGCCACAAATTAAGATGCTAAAAAATAACCACCGTGCTGAGTTATATTTACAGTGGCTTACATAGAAGATAACTAGTGGCTGAGATACTGTTATTCAGACGCGCGTTGGTTGTGGCCGACTTAGTAATTTAGAAGGTTACTTATATTTTCTGAGGCTAATAATGCTATTTAAAAGAAGCTTGTTTAATTAGTAGCCTAAAGGAATCCATAAAAATATTTGCAAACTCTCGGTGTGAAAGGCTTATTCTCATTTAATGGTGACTGTCAGAGACCATTCATGCATTTGTATGTATGGTATCTTCTTCCCACGTCGCACGTTTAAAAATAAAGAGAGTTATTTCAAAAAAACGTTTGAGTTTTTCTCATAAACAGCATTATCTCAATTACTTCGGCAGCCACGGCAAAATAATCTGAAAAACGTGTTATATTTTCCTTGATGAAAGGAAAAGTTAACTATCGGTATAACCTACGTAAATTCAGATCTAGAACTACATCTACGCAATTTTTACATACAGCCTGTTCTGTTAAGTAGTCTTGGCATGAAAAGGTATACACTCAAACTTTCATAGTTATTTCTTTCTTTCCATCTACTTCCCAACCTTTCACATTTATGAAAATTAGTAATAGTGTGAAATATGATGTTATAAAGTCTGATGTGATGTGACAGGATTTAAAAAGTGTGATAGATAATTTGACGAGTATTTGTGTAGTTATCTAATTTAACGTCTTTATCATCCAGCAGGCTGAGTTTTTTTCCGTTTTAACCATTTTTGCGTTCAATACTAGCCAAATCAAACAAATCTTGGTGAAAAGTCAGCAATTTTTGTGACGGCCGATGTGGCGCGTTGTACTATCGGTGTACGATCTGCAGAAATTTGTTCCGTTGGTCTGGGTGTATTCTATGTATAATAAAAAGTATCTACTTATGTATATAATTTATTAAATATATATCAGTTATCTAGTACCCATAAAATAAACTTTCAGTAGCTTACTCTGAGGCTAGATGGTGCTGTGTGGATTGTACAGCATATTTATTTATAAATTTATTTTAATTTGAAATGTTTCGAAAAAAGAATAAGAAGATCGTGGCAAAATCGTCCGCCTTACAAACCCGGAAACGTTTCGAAAAACGAACAAAGTCAGAGCACAACATGTTGTGAATGACCGGTAAGATTGTACCTAATTGCGTTGATCTAGGTATAAGATACTGTCTTCCTCCAAGCTGTCCAGTTGACATTGTAGCGTTTACTCTACCAGGTCAGAAAAACGCAACGATGAAGTCATTATTATGCTTAATTGTGTCTTTGGCTTTCTATGTGGATTCATCAGGTAAGTGATGGTTTTCTAAAAGGGTTTACTAGATATATGGATTACCAAATATAATGGATTCTTAGAAACATAAAATTAGAAGTAAAACAAAAACACTTTTTTTTTAAGTTTTTGTGTGAGTGTTGGTTTTATGTGTCACATTTTTTTAATATCTTTTAAGTTTTTAATTTGTTTTAATGGGTGGATAGTATTAAATACGGCTTATTCCAGTTTTTCCCCATAGGTACGTGATGGGAAAACAGTTTTACCTAAACCTAACATACAAATTTTAAATTTCTCTTTATTTTTCTTTATACAAATGGGATAAAGGTAAGATTAATAGTGACAAGAAAACTCTGACAAGAAAACAAAAAATGAAAAAAAGAGAGTTTTGGGTATGGATCTATATAAGTTTATAAACTTATATAGATCCATACCCAAAACTCTCTTTTTTTCATAAATCCTAAACATCATCCAATTCGGTAAAAAAATATTATTATTTTTTATTTATACAAGAACCTTACAATTACAGATAATTCCAAATCGCAATTATATGTACCTTGTGTTTCTCAAAGACATTAAATAATAAATTACAAACTAAAAACAATAAAATTAGGAACTTACACGCCAAAAATAAAAACACCAATAAAAACATAGGTACCTACACACAATAATTATGTAGGTAAATGAGTAATCATGTTTTATTTTCAATTGTAACTTCTTTAAAAAAAAAAATTCTTATTTAGTATACTTATTTAGCCTGTAGTTTAAGTATAAGGACCACGACATGAAAATATCTGAATTGAACTATTATAATTTTTACCAACGTCGATTTCTACAAGCTTAGAAAATAAATTAATTCATAGACGATAAAGGACATCCTCCTTTTTAAGTTGGCAAAAAGGGATTAATTATTATTTATGCTCGTACAAGTACCTAGCACCTATAATAATAGATAACGATAGCTTCCATTATAATAATAATAGTGTAAGTGGTGGTCACCACTCACACTATTATTAAGTTTATAGGAAAATAGCATGTGACAGGTATAATAATAATTACTTGAAATCTATTTAACGTCTCGCTCTACAATGTTCTTTACAATGTTGTGTTACAATTCTTAGAATTTAAATTAGCATGATACAAAGCTCTTAATAATTACTTAAGTTAGATTGAAACCAGTTCTTTACTTGTTGTTGTATTTGAGGAATTAAAATGTCGTAGGAGTTTTTTTATGAAGTGGTAACTTTCAGGATTTATTGATATCTCCGCTCGCGAGAAAGATCTGGGCGCGTCGAACAATGAAAAAAAAACAAAAAAATATGGCGAACCTAAAAAGTTTTTTTATGTACCTTGTTCACGCAAACGCTAAAATACTGATATTATCAGAACTGATATAATTAAAATGAAGGTGCTTCAATATATTTCTACAAGAAATAAAACTATCGAGAAATTATTTTTTTCTGTGTTATACAACAAATATTTTTAATGACAAACTACATACGATTATTGTTGTGACCTGTACGATAAGAAAGAATAGAAAAAATTGTATATGGCAGAGCTCGGTTCATTCGATGAAAAATAAATATTACTTAAATAAAATAAAACATTAAAAATGTAAAATAAAGCAAATATTTTTAATGGCAAACTACAAACGATTATTGTTGTGACCTGTACGATAATAAAGAATAGAAAAAAATTGTATATGGCAGATCTCGGTTCACTCGGTAAAAAATTGCATAGGTATTGAACGCATTATCACAACCTGTAAGCAAGCTAGTTAACCTTGTATTACATTTTATAGACAACTTCGAATGATAAGTTGATATGGCTTAACTCGTCTTGCGCACTTGTTTCAATATTTTCTTTGCTATTGATATCATTTCGCAACATGGTATATTCCGCTGTAGTATCAGAAGTCCGGAAACTAATCAATGAAACTGGACTTCTCTGCAGACTTATACTTCAATAGTCCGGCTGAAAATGATCCGGACTTTTGTTACTTTTTTGTAAAAGTAGCTAAGCTTAGTAAGCTTTTTGGTCTTAAACAATATTTTTACTTGCTGCGCCGGCCGATGACCAGAGTTAAAAACACGTACAAATTGATGAAAAGTAGTTTTATTTTATTAGGTCTATAACTACTTGTATTCGAAATTTCAGCCCAATACGTTCAGTAGTTTTGGCGTAAAGAGGTAACAAACATTATCAACCCATTCATCTGAGTCACCACACCATACTTTTTATTATTATACATTTTATTATTTTTGTGATGATTAAAATAAAATTGATTTCATTTCAGTCCTCCCAACTGAAAAATGCACTTTAACCGACAAAGTCTGCATGAAAAATCAGTTTCAAAATGCAATGCCAGTCTTCGTGAGTGGAATCCCAGAGTTGGGGATCCAGGTGCTGGACGTCATGGACATGGACGACTTGAAGTTTGATCTTTCAGGTCTTCAGTTCTCTTTGAAAGATGGGAAGCTGAAGGGATTGAAGACCTCTGTGATCGATAGTGTCAAGTAAGTCATTTATGACCTTTTGAGTTTGCTTTGTGTCAAGAGAGTCATTTATGACCTTTTGAGTTTGCTTTGTGTCTAGTAAGGGCTCAAACACAAAACTGCGAGCTCGCATCGCATCGCAAATATCTGCGAGCTCGCACGATAACGTCAGATCTCATTTGCATTGCGCATTCCTGTCATATTACGTCATACTTGGTGACCCCCCTTTTAGTCCGCTCTGAGACAACTTTAGCGAAAGATGCGCGGCGCCTGAGCCGCCTTCTTTGTGTTGTAAAAAAAACTGCTTCAGTTCTCAACTCATAGTAATTTCGAGTAAAATAGTTCCCTTCAGTGTTCATAATCGTATTAAATGGATGAATCCAGAATCTTCTTTTTCTTTTATATCTATTTAACAATAACAGCAGTGCAATTGGACCGATTTATGCAAAAATGATCCAACCCACAACCTAGTCAATTTCGAGTTTTTTTTAATCTATGTAATCAGTATAAGGTATATTTTAACATATCAAAGACTCACACCTCTATGTTCACAAATGTGGAAAATCCATATGATCCAACCCACAACTGTCATGTCGAAGACCATTTTTTAAAATGTATAAGTGTTTCATGCCACTTTAATCATTTTTGTGTTGCTTTGGTTACCCTAACATATAACCGTTCTATTTTGCTACAATGATTCAAACTAAAATATTCAGCTGGTCCATCAGTTCAAAGAGCTCAGAAAGCTATAGAAAGAGCTATGCTCGGAGTTTCTCTGAAGGATAGGATTCGTAAAGAATACATCCGAAAGAGAACCAAAGTTATCGACATAGCTCAAATAATTAGCAAGCTGAAGTGGTGGCAGTGGGCCGGCTATATCTCGCGAAGAACCGACAACCGTTGGGGTAAACGTGTTCTTGAGTGGATACCGAGACTTGGCAAACGTAGTATAGGACGCCCTCCGGCCAGGTGGGATGACGATCTGCGAAAAACTGCTGGCAGATACTGGATGCGTCAAGCTGAAGACAGGGAGCTATGGCGCTCATTAAGGGAGGCCTATGTCCAGCAGTGGACTAATATAGGTTGATTATGATGATGATGATATAAAACAAGTTAAGCTTTAACAAGTAAATATTTGAAATTGCTATTCCATCTAAGTACGTAAACGAAATAAACCATAAAGTTCAAAACACACAGAAGCCGGAGGCGTGGCGGAGGCGAAGGCGTGCCGGTTTTTCCTATGGCACCGCGTTCGCCACGGCCTGCGGTGTGTGTGTAGGCTTTCATAGGATTCCATAGAATACAACTCGCACGCCTTCGCCTCCGCCTCGCCTCCGGCTTCTGTGTGTTTAAATAAATAAATAAAATAAAATAAGTACAGGGCCAGCAGATCTAATATTAGATACCAGATGATTGCATTGATTAATTTAAGAAACCGAAGGAAAGCTGCAATAATAGACGATGTAGATGGTTTATGTGATGAACCTTATTCTGATTTGGACGAGGAGTAGGCCCAATTTTGTTTGTTTTGTCTTTTAAAACACAAAAATGATTACTAATTTTTGCATTTTAATTTTTGCACCCTACATAGCTCTTTCCATACAAAATTAATTTTGTAATAATGATCCAGGCGCAAGTTTTCCCAATTATCTACTAAACTATTACAATTTATTCTTTATATTATTTATAGCAAAAAAGTTGAGTTTACATAGCATTAAATTAAATTAAAATAACAACATTTTGTATTAAAAAGCTAGAGAAATACCGCCACAAACTTAAATATCGATTATCTCGAAATGAGGTTTGTGTGGGTTGGATCATTTTTGCTTAAATCGGTTCAATTATCTTTTTGGGATCCATCTTACGCTTCCTAAAAACACGTCCAATACGGCTGACTAAACTTGAAGGTATGGTTACCCTACAAAACGGTTCGCCGCACAAATTCGCATCGCAGAAATTCGCAAATCAAGTTCGTGTGACATCGCATCACATCGCATCGCATCGCACCAAATCGCACCAAATCGCAGTTTTGTGTGGGAGCCCTAAATCATTTAAGAACTTATAGTTTGCTGTTGAAAATTATTTAAATAAATATGAAAATTCTAGCGATGCGATGCCCCGCAGCTTAACCAGTGTGAAAATTAATGAATTGTAGCTTATGTTTCATTCTAGGCCTAGAACTACGTCTATTCAAAATTTTAGCCTGATACGTTCAGTAGTTTTGGCTACAGGAATTTTAAAAAATTCCCGGTTTTGACAGCTTTCATTCATTATTCCATTGGTCTCTCATTTGTTATCGAGCTCGAACTTCATCAATAGTCATAGCATCTTTTTCCCTGAGCTTGCGCAATGATGCGTTGTTCAAGTTTATGTTTTGATTTTTAGTTGTAGGTAACCTTGCTTGTAACAAACAATAGTGTTTGTTATTCTTATCATTTGTTAAGTTTTGTTTTCTAGATGTCTATTTTCATTTATTTATTTATCCCAATGGATAACTACATAGTCCAACCATCTTGTTGACAATTCACAAAAAACAATAAAATATTAATTAGATAACTAATTAAATGAGACAAAATGTTACAAACAACAAAGTTAATTATTTCCGGTCCTTAAACCAAACAAAATAACTTGAGGGTAACGTTCTTTGAGGGAAAACACTCAAAATTTAGAATGTTTGCAAAAAGACTTTACTTCATTACGCCGCAGACACAAGATTCTAATTAGACCGACAGTGGAGTACTTAAGCTTCACTCTTCTCATTGCCTTTGCTTGCAGAAAACGCATTCAATAGGGTTCCTTCCTCCTATAACCTTATTTGCTTTGAAATAAAACAGGCCAAGTGCAAGTCGCACTATTGCACGAAGGTTTCCGTACCATTATCTATAAAAACGGCAAAAACATAATTTCTGTTGAAATGGAGCTCCCTTAAATAGGTACATTTTCATTCTATGTTTTAGTATTTGTTGTTAAAGCGGCAACATAAATAGGTAGGTACATCTGCGAAAAATTTAAACTGCCTGTCACTGTTCATGAGATACAGCCTGGTGACGACAGATGGACAGACAGATGTATGGACAGCGGAGTCTAATGGAGGCTATACACGCTACGGTTTACCGGAGAAGTGATCTGTGCAGGTATGCCTGCGCAGGTCAACCGAACAATGGTAGCGTGTATGGGGACGTTCCGGTGTATCGGAGCGGTCTTCAGTTCTCTTTGCGATGGCATCGAATATGGACGATGACACGCTGGCGTTGCTAGGTCTTGCTTTAATTTTGAAGAAAAATTATTTGTCGCGATTATGGTAATCTTTGTTTTTAATTTGCCAAAGACATGGATTACTTCTAGGTATACATTTCGATAAAATCTTCAAAGATTTTTTAATTGAATCTGGTGGCGCCATTTTCTGGCAATACGATGCGAGCGATGAGACAACCATCCGAAAGAAACACTAGAGTTTTCTAACTGACGCGACCAGCGCAGGCGACCGGAGTACACGCACACACGCACAGGTACAACGTACGGTGTCAGTGGTGTCACTCAAAAGAATCGATATTCGATCTTGCGCCGGTTGCCTGCGCAGGTTCAAAAACCTGCATAGTTCTATTCCCACACGCATTCCGGTCTACCTGCGCAGGCATACTTGAACAGATTACCTCTACGGTAGACCGTAGCGTGTATGACTAGCATTAGTAATAGGGACCCGTTTTACCCTTTGGGTATGGAACCTTAAAAAGTAGTCGGTTGAAATCAAATTGATCATTGAAACCATACATTTTTTGCTAATTGTGGTTGCAGAAGATTTTAGTTTCTCTTTTGTGCGTACAAAGATTTGTATACTTGTAGAATATAATTAGAGCGTGAGTTATTAAAAAAAAATAAGGTAGGCGCTTACCTTTTCATTTTTATCCGTTTGAGTATTAATCGGTTGTAACTCGGTGCATAGTATTGATATAATAATACAATCCTTAATTCGTTATGAATTTCAAGTTACAATTGCCAAGTTACAACGGCGCGGCGTGTGTGAGAGTAGGTAGTAGTAAAGAGTTGAACCATCTTCGTCAACTGTGCGATATGGATGATTCGTTTGCATTTGTATAGTATAGATAATTAAAGCATGCAGTTATGAATTATTTTAATCAAAGATTTATTAAATAAATAACGCATACAAGAATAAACTGAAAATAAGAATACCTAAAACAAATTGGATAATAACTTGAATAGTTAGAACATTATTCAGGATGCTGAATGAGACGTCTGGTGCTAATAATAATGGAAAAATAGGTCAGATGTACTATTTGTCTAACTAACCGGTTTACATTGTTAAAGTGTTTTAATTTATTTGAATTTCTCTGTCCTTAAACATACAATGTTGCCTGGTAACTTACGTGGGAGGGAAGCTTTGTAAATTAATTATTTCGACAGGAAGGAAGGTAAATATAATATGAAGGCATGTTATAGAGTTAAATTTAGCTCGTTAATCGCTCTGAGATTATTTAAATTCCAATAAGTTATTTGTTTCTTCAAGCGACAATAGGCGGGTTTAGTTAAAAAAAAAACATTAAGAAAAACATAAGAAACTCATGAACTTAAAATTGATGAGTAATGAAAGTGTATTTATCTTGATTATTATAATAATTATATATTATGTAAAAGAAAGAAAGATGTAAAAATAATTAAAAAAAAATATATCTGAATTTTTCAAAAAAATGTCCAATACTGATTTCATTGTTCAATGTTTGTAGTTGGCTATTAAAAACTAAATTGTTTTTTCAATGTATTCCTTTAGATACTCGTGGTGACGGTACCGCACTATGCTCTTTCTATGTCACATTATAATATTCAATAACCTTAACAACGTTAAACGCCGCATTTTTCTTTTCTGTAATTAGTAACGCGTTGTAGAGTATTTTTTCTGGGTGCGTTACGAGGAATACCTCAATTCATATTGACATTATTTACTCAAATGTTAATGAATTACATTGACACATTATTCGCATCACTAGACCTTACATTATTATTGGTGCACAACGTGGAAAAAAACTTAACATTTACACCTACTGAATGAAGCGCACCAAAACGGGTGCGCTATGTGGAAGTAGTTTAGTGCGCTTCAAGTAGGTGCGCTTCACTTGGGTGCGCTACGATGAATACTTCCTCAATATTCCTCATCCTTAATACGCTTATATTAAATAATAGTCATCATCTATTTATCTAGTAGCGGATATACTAAACTTTTGTCGACGACCGATGCACGATGTGACGCGGCGGGCGAAGATCCGCCTGCGACGCAAGAGGTATCTGCAAATATAATTATGTTCCGGGGTTCTGGGTATGTGTGGTAAAATATATATCTAAATAAATACTTTATCAACAATGAAAATAACAATCAAGGAATAGAAAAAAATAAAAGTAGTATATACAATTGAAACTATTGAGCTAACTGCAGACGTTTGCAGGTTGCAAACAGTCTAAACGTAGCTCAATTGATCCATGTCAGTACCCCTAATGCAAGCTCCATTTAACATGGGGCTAGATGATGCAATTGGATTTTACAGCATTATTTATTATTATTATTTCCTGTTTTAGCTGGCAAACCGATAAGAAGACGTTTGAAGTAGTTTTCCACATGCCTGAATGCGCAGTGAAAGGACACTACACCGCTGGTGGACGCATCCTTATCTTGCCTATTACCGGTGACGGGGAGATGAAGCTCAAACTTAGTAAGTACGAGTATAGAGAGTATTTATTCATTGATTTATAACTACATAGTATTAACAAGTGAAAGTCGCTTCACGCTGACTGTCCCTGTATGCTTAGATCTTTAAAACGCAACGGATGTTTATATGTTGTTTTTTAAGAGTCTATGTAAGTCTGTGTGTACTGCAGCACGTCAAATAAGCCATGGCTCAGTGTTTTTTTTCACAGAAGCAAAGTTGTCACAAAGTAAATATTTTCATCCAAAACCTGAGAAAAAGTGAACAGAGCATGTCCATAACTTTCTATTACCTAAACCTTATGTTATGTAAATCTGTTCACCCGTTTATCGAAAAAAGTTATCATATACTTAACTGAATGTTCGTAAGAAACACAGTGAGACAGGGAGCAATTTCCGCAACATTGTGAGTTGCATAGAAAGTAACAAAAATAAATAAAGTTAGACAATCCACACATCACCATCTAGCCCCAAAGTAAGGTACTAAAGATTTTTTTTGGTAGATAGCTGATATATAAATTTTCTCCGTATTTCCATGTTAATGTTTATTTCCAGAAAATATCCAAATCATATTCAACATCGATTACGAGATAGAAAAAGGCAGCGATGGAAAAGATTACGTGGTACCAAAGAAGTTGCGCTTTGATTTCGATGTGAAAGACAATGCCAACTTCCAGCTGACCAACCTTTTCAATGGAAATAAGCAACTCAGTAAGTTGTTTTCAATAATTTATCTTAAAAATAATACAACAACTTGTAAATAACTATAATAATAAATCACGCTGGATCATTCACATAACATCATAGCCCCAAGCTTAACAGGGCTTGTAAGTAGAAGTAAGTAATTTCAATAAATACCAAAAAACAGCTATCATCTCTAGAGGTTCCAAATTCGTCAGTCAAATAATTTATGAATTTATTCACAAATCAATTTTGTCGTGAAATTTCTGAGGCCGTGATTCGCGTAGTTTTATCTCAGTACATGGACGATATCAACCTAGCTGTGGGTATCAGTAGTAGAATCTATCATTGGAGTCAAGAAACTTCGCCTACAGAATCGTGTAAATGTGGTCTAACTACTTCAGAGGACTAAGTCTAAGTCTTTTGTCATTATCAGGTTTTCGCCGGTTTTTCTAGCTAGGTATGTGACCTAATCTGGTCTTAAAGGACAATCTCGCCTTTACCTTTTATTTACGAATACCTGATCAGATTAATACGGGTGTAAAGACGGACCAGAAAGGGATAATATGGGACACATTGGCGTCTTTTATCTGGTTACGAATCCCCTTGCAATCTATTTAGGTTTATTTATGGGTATGTTTACGATAAAGCAATGATAGAACGTAGTGTGGTGACGGCTTAGAGGCGTATTTGCCGCCAATGCTCTTCTCGCAGGTGTTATAATAGTAGACCAAGCTTTATTTACTGAGGGAAGGGAACAGCGCGCCCTGCAGAACAGATCTACCACCTGCGATCCCCATCCCCGAACCCAGCCTGGGGGTAATGCCATTATCCCTTAATGATAAGATCCGAGAACGCGCTTATCGGGGAAGGCCTATGTCTTGCTGTGACCTGGTCAAAGCTGTTGATGAGGATGTTAAATGATAGATCGAATTTATGGTTGAAAATGAGTTACTATGAATAAGTAGTAAGTTAATATTTTTTAATTATTTTGAGAACTGTTTGTGTTCCAGGTGATACTATGCTGAAATTCTTGAACGAGAACTGGAAACAGATTTCCACGGAGTTTGGCACGCCTCTTTTAGAAGTCGCTGCGAAAATTATTTACAAGAACGTAAGGACATTCTTCAAGAAGAATCCTCTTACTGACATAGCAAACGTTTAAGATAGCATAGATAAAGCATCCAAGGCATTATGTGTCGAGTACGTTATCAGTAAAAGTAAAAAATAAATTTCTGAGCAGGGTCAATTCGCTCCCAAGCTACTTTATGTGTTTTTTATAATTGTTAATGTTTTGCAGCATTTGTTTTGAGCGTAACAAAATTGTTGTATAACGTACAATTAACTGTTTTATTGTGATAGTAAAAGGATATGGTCTCAAATATAGAGAAAAATATTATTTTGTATTATTTATTCATTCTTCATTCAGGAGTGCCAATGTTTGATGTTTGATGTAAAATAATTCAAGTTTTTATTTGTATCCAACGTTTTGTTGAATATATATCAAAACATCAAACCAAAATGGAATCCGAATAGCTTTGGTTTGATCCCAATTTCAATGCTTGCATTTTTATGAAATTTTTTAATAGGTAGGTATTGGATAAAACTCTGTTAGTTTTATGTTTTAACTAAGTTTTTCATAAAACTGAACTAACAATGTCATGATAGACAAATAAGCAAAGATCCTATGACTACGTTCCTTGCAACTAAGATTTAAGTCTGAGCATAACATTCCTATAATATCCATTACCACATGACATAAAAATAAGCATATTAAAATATGGGCTTTAACTTCTAAGGTTTAGATATATTTTACAGAGAAATAACTATAAACCGACTTCAAATTCTTCAAATATGAGAACAACGTCTGTATACATAGTCGAAGTCAGTAAAATACGCATTATTATGGATAAAACTGCTAATCAAATTTCAGTTAAATTTGAGGGGACCACATGAGCTTATAAATAAAAAAACAGCATCAAAATCGGTACGAATCAGGCCAATCAATCTTCGGCCAGGTGGAATCTATCAACAATCTGCGAAATGCAGAATGCAGATGCTGGATACGGTAAGCTGAAGACAGGGCGCTATGGTGCTCATAAGGGAGGCCTAATTCAAACTGTGAACTACTTGTAGGTTGTTAGTTACCAGATTTAAGTACGTCCTAAGTCTTCTTAATTTCAAATTTAAGTCTAAAAACTATGCACTAAATAATTTTACGAGGTTCCGTCCCCCAGATAATACACGGTATCCTGATCATCGAAGCATATATCCGGCACGTGTAAACCCCTAGTAAATAAACTTCCAAATATCATTTTGACGTGGCGGAGTCCCAATGATTGAATCCCGCCAATTAGGACATGGGACTGTCACTCGCACACCGGATGTAAGGTGCTGTGCTGACACAGAGGAATAATAGCAGTAGAAGAATCAAGTTAACACATAATATACAATATTATACAAATATCCGAGAATTTGGTTGAAACGACGCGTGACCCGAGAGCTGGTGTGTATCTGGAGTAGCGCATCGGCATTGCCATTGGGAGGGCAATGCAGCCAGCGTCTTGGAGACGCTTAGGACTGGAATTGATTGACCTGTTGAGGTACTTCTAAAATGTTTGCAACAGTCTGCAGTTGGCTCAATTTTTGCACTCCTTAAAGTAGATAAATTACAGGCCAAGAGGAACCCCTGAGAGGAACTTTTGAGTGAAAATGTATAGAACGATATTAATATTTTGGTATCGTTATTATTTTAAATTTTACCTACATTTACCTACTTTTTTATTTATTACTCGAAAGTTACTGATTCTGTTGCATGTCATTTCTTACAATTTGTACCCCTTAATCTTAGGGTTAGAAGGTCTAAGACCGTAATCGGTAAAATATAACCTATAAATATACCTGTTTATAAATCTTAAATCTACACAAGTTTATCATGCATGCCATCTACAAATCTGGTCAACTCTAACAAGATTAATATACGAGTAAGTTTTTATAATTTACCATTCTTAAACAGCGATTTGTTTTATTTTTTCGGAAAATGATGAAACTACTATTCACATTGCCTTTAATGTTCATACCAAGAAACAACATCCATTAAGTCCAGAACCTTTTGCTTAACTTATGTGTAATGAATGACCTACAAAAATCTTGTTTTGTTTCCTGACAACATAATTTTCCACGTATCTACCTGATTTACCTTGAACTTGACTTGAACTTGCGCAACTTATCGTACTTTATCGAAGTTTCTGTGGTTCTTCACGCGTTTCCCTTAAAGTTAACCCAACGGGCTTTTGTGACCCAAGACCTTGTACAATTAAATTTGCCCCTGTCAACAAATGGGTATGACGTTTAGCCGTGGATATTGATGCTCATTTGCAGGGTCGATGATTATAGGGTTAATTTTAGGGGTTGTATTATTTGTACCATTGTGAATTTAATGAAATACATAATGATACAATCATGAGTGTTGTCCGAAATTATGCCTGCTGAAACATGTACCATTTCAGGTTTGAATATTAGGCTCTATAAAGAAAAAAAGTTATTTAGATTTTTCTTATTACTTATGATATAATATCACTCATAAGGTACATAATATGTGGAAAAAGCCTAAAAGTAAGTAGGTACTCAATAAATGTCCTTCAACGATAGTAGTGTAGGTAATTTTAAATTCAGGTTTTTATTTTTATCTTAATGCTCAGTGGTTGTAGATGAATTTAATCAGATTTCTTAGTTAAGTAAAAATGTTTTTTTTTGACATTATGATAGCTTTACAGACGTATTACGTTTTACGTTTTAAGTTTTACGTTTGACGTATTACGTTTTACTAAGGAGCTTAAAAGTCCATAAGCTCCTTAATAAAAGCAGCCAAGCACTGAACTTTACTGAAGCTTGCATTTTACACTTTCAAGAGCAGATAAACAAATTCTTATATGAAAACAATTACTAGATGCCTAACAAACGATGCAAATATTTCCCTGAAAATACGTATAACATGTACACTTGAAAATACGTGAAAATACTGAACATCGTGAGTTAGTGTGATAGTGGAACAAATGTTCCAATATGGAACGAATGTTCCACTATTCGTCTCTCTGTGCACTACTTGGATTATAGTTGTGAGAATAGACATAAAAAATTAAAATTGCGAAACGTATAGATTGATGGTACCTCGTTGGTTTGTTACTTATTCACTCCAAAACCGCTAAACGGATCGGCTTTAAACTCATTTCATACATATAATTAATTAATTCTAGTTTTTAACTAGAGAAATTGATTAGTTATCCCTATTTAATTCTTAGTTTTTAACTAGAGAAATTGATTAGTTATCCCTTTGTGTTTTCCAGGTCTAGAATTGGCATAAGCATATATTATAATACTTTTGTTATTTTTTATAACATAATCAGTTCCCATAGAATAACATTATCCTTTAATATATCAATACAAAAAATCGTAGGCTGAAACTAGTAAATAATAAAATAATCATAAGTCGTTATAAGGTTGTCTGGTAGAGATCGCTTTTGAGCGATAAGACCGCCTATTGTTACGCATTTTGTTAATTGCTTATGTTTTGTATAATACTTTTAAGTGTGCAATAAATAATTTTCTATCTCGAAGTCGTCTGAATATTACTCTTTATATTGTTGATGTTTCTTATATCATGCAACAAGAGATGATAAAATTATGTATCGTAATTTGGCTACAGATACGTCCCACAGGGAACCAAAGAATAACCAAGCTGAAGTGGCGGTGGCTGCCATGTCTCGCGAAGAAACGTCAACCGTTGGGGTGAACGTGTTCTTGAGTGGAGACCGCGACTCGGCAAGCGCAGTGTAAATCAACCTCCGGCCAGATGGGATGACGATGCACAAAACACTGCAGGCAGGTGCTGAAGACAGGGCGCTATGGCGCTCAATAGGATAGAGAGAGAGAAAGAGAAAATTGTTTTTAATTGCCCTAATCACTACACAACAACTGAAGACTAATTAAATTAATTAATGCAAAGATACAAACAAGAATAATAATCCTAGGTACATTTATCAGATACATTTAACATTGATTAGTAGAGGCCTATGTGCAGCAGTGGACTAATATAGATTGACGAAAATGATGATGATGATGAATTTGCTACGGGTACTTCGAACGTCACCGTAGAGCTTTAATTAATTCTCTTTTTCGTAGCAGTGATACGCAGAAGCTAACATGAAGATTATAATGGCTACAGAATAGGTCACTACGAAAATACTTTTAAAAATCAAATTAAGTTTCCGGCTAGGTTAAATTGACTACTAAGGTTCAATTTCCTATGTCTCAGTTCGCCATAATTACTGAAGGAGCCTTCACTGATCATTAATAAAGACGCTAGAAGCAAATTGCCAATACGGTGGCTAAGTGCTGGTATTTAGCCGTAGTGCTTTCTATCGATAACTTTATTATTACTTTAACCACGAAGTCTATTATATCGCTAAACACAATTTAACTTTAACTTTGTCTGCATAGCTTTACGTGGCTTTACTAAGGTATATTTATGTCTTAGTTTTGAACTCTTTTAGAATTTCGAACTGAATCAGAGCTCGGAGGGTAAAGTTGATGCGTTGCGCCAGATAATCAAGTAAATCAATATCTTTATTTCTTTAGGCTTACAAAATAAGCACTTAGAGAAGTCAAATTTTAAACTATAGGTCAGTTATCAAAATTACTTACTCGTCAGCTCCGTGTCAATTAAAATTAGACGGTATTATATTTTAGTAACTTCTAAAAATCTTCCGGTCCATCTGACTGTTTTCGGTTGAGATTATGAAGATGATCAACATGATTCTTACATAGGGATCTTATTTTCTACACTGTTTTTAAATGCGCCAATCAAGGAATATGAAATTGGGCAAAAGTTCAACAAATATCATGCGACATTTTAAACGTAGAGATTCAATATCATCTACAGGGACTTAATTGCTGGAAAAGCAAATAACGATTTAATACTTTTTTAAATACATTCATTTCATTTCAGCTTTCGAACATTTCAATCGAATAAAATATCTTTATTCGAATTTTCGTTTTAATTTTATTTGTGGCACCTGACGCTCTAATCCTCAGTCAAAATGCACGTGTTGGATTTGAACGAAGAATGCATTTACATAGAAAGCCTATTACAAAAGTAAAAAAAAACAAATATTTGTAGCTCGAATATTGCCATTCGAGAAAATGAATAAAAAAAAGTCAGACAAAAAGAATGGTGTAAAAGAGGGACTATGACTAAGTCTGTTCGTAAGTACGTATGTATATTAGATATGAGCGCCGCGCCGCCGGCGCGCCGTCGTCGCCGCGAGTGCAAGGCAGCGCGTCGTCGCCGAATGGAACAAACGAAGCGCCGTCGTCGTGGCTCACCGCGATTTTCTTTTTTTTGTCTCATTCTTATCATCATTAATCAGAAGACGTTTGACAGCAGATGACATTCCTAAAAACCAAACTGTGGATTCCACTACCGCTGGACCGAGTTCTGCCCACAGTTCTTCAAATTTTCTTTTGGATTTGGCCCGAAAACATAGTGCCGTTCAAAGCGACGACGACGGTGAGGCTGCGGTGGAGAATGAATGCTGGAAGTATTTCAGCACAGCACGTCCTTAAGATCTGGAGGCTTACGGTGGTGACGTTTTTTTATACTGGAAAGACCGAAAAACTTGTATGCCATCGGTATATTCTCTTGCACGTTCAATTTTGAACGTCCCAGGTACCAGCACGCCTAGCGAACGTGTTTTCTCTACAGCTGGACTCATGAAAATGGCGAAACGTTCACGATTAAATCCATTGAGATTGAATAAGATTGTCTTTATCCACGATAATTATGTCTTTTGCAGAGAATCTGTTGAGGAGTGAACGATATTATTTTTAGAGATATATTTATAATTATTTTATTAGGATTGATTCTATAACTTTAAAAATATGACCTACTGACCTTGTAGTGACTGACTGATAATTAGTTGTAAGAAAGACGTGAGGGCTTTTTTGCTTAAAATATTTTACTCTTCAAGACTGATTCGAATTACTATTATTACGTTCCTAATCTTAATTGTTCTTAATTGTATCTTGTTGTTAGTAAACATAGTTACACAACTCAGATTAGTAAGTAGATTAGTTTTGTTGTGTCTTTCATATTGCTATTTTTGTTAAAAAGTTTATCAAATGTTGTGGTTTTTTTTTTAAATTTGTGTTTGAAACACATATAATATTGTTAACATCATAAAAATAAATAAAAACGTTGATTCTTCTAATTATATAAGGCTTTTTACTGTGATTTTGGCTCTTTATTTTCTCCCTGACAAAATTCTCATTTCTCGGAGGACGCGCCGCGGCGCGCCGCCGCCGCCGCCGTCCAAATTTTCAAGTCACGCCGCCGCCGTGGGATTGGCTATCGGCGCTCATATCTAATGTATATCAACTTAAGTCGGTCGACTACAATTACGGCTTTTACCACCTATAAAGTCTCAGTAATATCAACAATATAATAACATAAAAAATACCTTCGTCTGTAGAAAGTGCTTGGTGAAAAAATAAAAGTGAGCTGCAATTTTATCAAAACCATCTCTTTACCGCCGAGTATCTGAAAATTACGGTGATTGCTTAGAAAAATGCAAAAGTGGTAATTTTCGCATTGGGTTTTAATATTATATTCTCTGTAAAAAGTCACTGCCATAAAAGTTTACCTGACTCCGGTGTGAATACCCGACGGATTTGTTCGAAGTCTCTATTCATGCAATACCTACCATAGATAGATACCCGTATAAAAGAGCAGATATATGATTTCATATCGTGACTGTGATGGAAAATCGTAGTATATTTTAGAAATTCAGCTTCTCTATATGACTTTAAATGGTGTATTTTTGAGCCTAGGCAGGGAACAGAGACTAATCATGAGCGCAGATCATACTTTAGTGCACAAGTGTGTGCGAGAACACAGTTGCTCTCTCTATCCCCTCACTTCATAATCCGATGGAACGGTGTTTGTTATGGTTTCAGCCCAATCAGTTAAGAAGTTTTTGCGCAAATGAGTAACAAACTTTCAAACCTTCGCATCTCTGATATTCGTAGACTTCCCTGTTTTTTTTTTTGAGTTTGATAAAAATACTGAAATGTATTTGTACGTTTATTTTTCTGTTGATCATAATTAAGGCAATTTATGTGTTTTGTCGCATTTCAACCTATTTAGTGCATTTTTGCATACATATTTAGGCACTCTGTTAGTGCATATAACCAAATCGGAATCCTTCTGAATTTGAAACACAAGAAGCTACCAATTAAAAAAATGTTTTAGAATCCCGAGCAATAAAACGGTGTATTTGTCAGACTTGTCTATCTTTACTGCCCCTATCTATCTGAGAGGCAATAGTAGGTAAGCAATAAAGCCAAGGGTATCTTTCCACCCGCGTCTCGCTCAGCTCTTAATTGCGAGTCGCATTGAACATCTGCTGTTAATTAATGAGTTCCCTTGCGAGTATACCAGTACTACCTATATCTACCTCAATACGTAGAAAATGGTCACTTAATCTCATTACGGTAGAGATTGTAGACATTTACTAGGTTCACAAAGTATAAAGTTGTGTGTGTGCTTTTTTGCGAAAAAGGTTAAGATGAGAAAACATTTTATGAATACCTTTTTACCATTTTTACCAGATAAACGACCGATGTGACGTGGATGGCGAAGGACCGGCTGCGACATGGGAAGTTGTGGGTTTGATTCCTACCAAATCGAACATTACTTTGTTTCTTTGGGAAAAGTATTTGTCCGATCTTCAAATATTTTTCTTGGTTTTGGGTGTTTTTTATGTGTAATAAAAAATATCTACTTATCTGTGTTATATTTTGTTTAGTATCTAGATAAACCTAACAAAGGATTTAAGATACTACTAACCAAAACATGTATTTTGGTTTTGGGTGATTTCTATGTGTAATAAAAATATCTACTTATCTGTGTTATATTTTGTTTAGTATCTAGATAAACCTAACATAGGATTTAAGATACTACTAACCAAAACATGTATTTTGGTTTTGGGTGATTTCTATCTATAATATAAAAATGAATCGCAAAATGTGTTGGTAAGCGCATAACTCAACAACGCATGGACCAATTTGGCCAAATCTTTTTTTAAAATGTTCGTTGAAGTTCAAGGATGGTTTTTACGGCGAGAAAAATATGATATTTGACAAATAAATAAATTTCCTCGCGGGCGACGCTGCGGGGCGCAGCTAGTGTGTAATAAAAATATCTACTTATCTGTGTTATATTTTGTTTAGTATCTAGATAAACCTAACATAGGATTTAAGATACTACTAACCAAAACATGTATTCTTTTGTGTCAATAAATGAAAAAAAAAATTAAGTACCTATATCAGTCATTAGTACCCACTTAGAATAATGTCTAAAATTCCTCTAAGAGTACCCATAAAACAAGTTCTGCTTAGCCTAAGGCTAGGTGATGCTGTGTGGATTGCCCAGCATTAAGTTTTTTTTAGTACTCAAATAACTTAATTTATAATTCTGAATTCGTTTATTAAGTTTAATTAGTCTGAAAGTAAAAATTCCTATGCGAGATTTTATGATTATTTATGATTCCAAAAATACATAGCAAAATTACAAAAACATTGCTATGGTATAAAAATTTATCTTAAAGCAGGATCTGAGAAAATATTCTGCGATTCAATCCAATATTATCTAATCTACGAGTGTGTCCGAGACAGCCTAACGGTTATTTCGTAAAAATATCAGAACTATCGTATATTTTTTGGCTTTTTCTGCACGTTATATAAATCATAAGCAGATAGCCAATGTTTTATGAGTTTTGCCTATAACATTCATTCCCATCATTTTTATTTATTAGATCTACCTAGAGTATACCAGATAGGATAGTTATACTTTTTCTTAATTAAGTAGTTACTTAATTATAATGTTATTAATTTATTCCTACATCTGTGATCTATCTACTTACTCCTCCTGTGTAACTCTACCTTTTCTATTATTTTACTTTCTAATTGATACGCTGTGTTTTTCTTTGTCTATGTGCTAAATAAATGTATGCAGTACCTATCGAGTTTATATTAGTTCCAGTTTAGAACTATACTATTAGAAATTTAAAAAGATCGCTTTCTAGTAACACGTTTGTAAAACATCAAAATAAAACCTCCAACGCTATAGGAAACGGACAAACAAAGCGACAACTCATGAACAAAGGCCCGACCCGCGGTGCTATGTATGACGAATACAAACGGACAACATTATTCCATCACCAACGAAAACCCTTATTTCTTTAACAATAGAGTGTATAGTAGATAGTTTTATAAATGTTCATAAGGTTGCATGCAGTGTCAGGAAAGAGTGACGTTTGAGAATGTGTTTTTTCCCAGAGCGAAACATTGTGGACTTTGGAATTTAATTCGTGTATATATATAACGTATATTGCTCATTTAACAATAATCTATTTGAATAATAAAATCTTCGATATAATGATAGTCATCCCTACATAGTATAAAACAAAGTCACTTTCTCTCTCCCTATATCCCTATGTATGCTTAAATATTGTAAACTTCGCAACGGATTTTGACGCGGTTTTGTTAATAGATAGAGTGATTCAAGAGGAAGGTTCATACGTATAATAAAACCGTGCGAAGCCGGGGCGGGTCGCTAGTTCCATATAACTAGCACCAATTCCCTGGTGAACTAAACTATAAATTGTCCTTCCTGTCTCATAATATTTCCACCTTTATTGTCCAGAACCTATTGAAGAGAAAATGCCTCACGTAAAATCTAGGGTAGAATTTGCAATATTCATAGGAGAACCCTAGATTCCTCTCGAAGAATGGTTACAGTTTTGTATGTTTTTATAATCTGTGGTTCTGAAATTTTTATTACAAAATATTTTTTAAAGACTACAAGTTTTGTCAGCTTTGGGCGACCCCGGTGGGATGACGATCTGCTAAAGACTGCTAGCAGATGCTGAATGCGGCAAGCTTATGGGCGCTATTACGCTCATTAGGAGAGGTCTGTGTGTCTATGTCCAGCAGTGAACTAATATAGGCTGATGATGATATAAGAAATAGATAATGTTGGACAATCCACACATCTAGCCCCAAGCTAAGCAGTGCGTGTGTTACGGGTACTAGATGACTGATAATACACAATACAAACATTACATAGATAGATGCTTATTATACATAGAAAACACTACATCGTACAATATTTGTCCCAAGGCGGGAAACGAACCCGTAATCTTTTGCATCGCAGGCCGACCTTTGCCCGCGACACTTCTGTTGTGAACATTTTATTTTTATTGTTACCAAACTTACATTCTCCAAAATGTATTGACACAAACAATGACTTCCAGTATTTTCGCATTACACCCTCCAGCCAAATTTGCGGCTTTTTTGCACCGAACCAAACAACTTTCCATACGAGTTTTATTCATAGCTCAATTTGAAGGCCAACTTGGCACCTCGCCAATAAAGCCTCGGAAAATATTTCCTATGAAGAATTGAAGACCTAATTTGCATCTCATTGACGCTGACTGTCTGAAAGACTGACGGATCTCGGTATTTCTTTTACCGAATGAAAGAGGCTGCCTAAATAGATGTCTCGGAATAGATTTGGGTTCTCGTAAAACTCGAGGCTTTGGGTTTCCAACCCCGCTTTGAGAGTTCTATTTGCTCTCGATTTTCTAGCGATTGTAAAACCTTGAGGGAAATAAATTTGGAATGTGAAACACGGACAAGACAGTGTCGGTTTATGTATGTTGAGGAGGCGACTTGCATTTCAATCAGGTAGGCCGCTTTTGAGTGATCTAAGGGCCCCTTTGTTCGCAGAAACTTTTTGTTTAGTTAGCAATTTGCGTAAATTAGTCTAAAGCGTTTGGGTGAAATCCTCAAACGTAGTTTCACGTTGCTATAACATTACTACGTACCTTTTTGTTTTCGATTACATTTACTGGTGAATGTTTTAAGCGTTGATTATTTAGTACTGACTTATTAGTTTTTAACATTAATTTGTGTACATACTTTTCTTTTTCATACAATATTACGCTTTTTTTTCTCTTAGGATAGTAGAAAAGTACTGACTCAGTACTTCCCTTTGCTAATTAAAAATTAGTAGGTACAGAATTTATTTTTCCAATTTACAATACCTACCCGTAGTTATCTATTGGGTTGCAAATGTTGCTCTATAGGCATAAAACCTACACTTGATTGCATCACTTGGATAACGTAATTTGGTTGCTACAGAACTAATGGGGATACGGATACCCATAAATTATTTATCCACCATAGATTTAGGATTATGTAATAGGTGCTCTATCATTTAATAATATCAGACTGATATCGTAATGATTTATGAAGGCACCGTATAGTTACCTATGATAAATCTAATTCAAAGTGCTTTATTTCCTTTAGAACCTACATGACACTTAGGAACGTCGAAATCTCTCAAAATACATGTTAATAATTTAAACTAGGAAATAATCAACATTCGTAAACCAATAAAGGATATTATCTGGAAATGTTTTATTTGGTTAAAGCCGGAATATAACACCCCATATTTTCATTCGAAGCATTCAATTTTCCAGTTGAATATTTTCATAGAATTTCAATGGACGACATGTGATAAATGGTCATAAATACAGATGACAAAAACGTATTTGGATACACAAAAACAAGCTCGTTTCGTAACGAAATGAAACATTTCCTTGTTAAGGAATTTTCATGTGTGATGGACGACCAGACAAACTCGTGGATGGCCAACGGTAGGTACCTACTGTTGGGCAACGTATGTTACGGGCGAAGGGTCTGACAGACGTCATTCATAACGCTATGACATGCCTATACAAAATTTTGATAGAGTCAGACTGTGGTTCAAAGTCGCTCAGCGAACTATGGAAAGAGTTATACTCGGAGTTTCTCTGAAGGATAGGATTCGTAATGAGTACCTACATCTGACAGAGAACCAAAGTAATCGACATAGCTCGAAGAATTAAATATAAGTTGAAGTGGCAGTGGGCCGGTCGTATCTCGTGACGAACCGACAACCATTGGGGTAAACGTATTCTTTAGTGGAGACCGCGAGTTGGCGAACGTAGTGCAGATCGTCATCCCTTCGGGCAGGTGGGATGACGATCTGCGAAAGACTGCTGACAGATGTTGGATGCGGCAAGCTGAAGACTGGGTGCTACGGCACTCATTAGGGGAGGCCTATGTCCAGCTGTGAACTAATATTGCTGATGATGATGATGATGATTTATAGTGATTTGACTTCTGAAACACTGTGAACTAGCCTAGGAGCTGTCGTTTTGGCGATATCGAATTGACACTAATTTGAGCTGTGATGAGATTATAAGTGTAAAAGTAAGTCAGATAATGGCCAAATGCTCATTCATTTAAAATAAAAGTAAATAAATAAATATTACTGTTTTCACACTGAACCTTATGAACGAATATTGTGCACACAGAACATTGTTTAACTACTACTTACTGCACAAACAAATAAAGTTGTTCATGCAAAAATCGTCACCAGCATTAATATGTCGAGGGTACCTACTTTAAGCAGACAAAATCATTTCGTTCTTTGCTAGTTTAAAGCTGTGTTATGATAACGTAATGATTCTCAGCCAATTGAAATATTTACGGGTTATCTAGCCCCAAGCTACGCAGAACTTGAGTTATAGCATAAAAACAATCAGAACAAATACCTGAAAATCGTACAAACATTTGCACCGAGACGGGAATCAAACCTGTAACTGCTGCTATACGTCGTCAATGTCTCTTAATTCCTCTGATTTAAAAATTAGGATTTGTAGATTCAATATCATTTCTGACTTGGCTCCCAGAATATAGCTCCCATTTTTCAAAGAATCGCTGTTTTTATTGCTTTACAGAAATATAAATCTATAAACTAGTTTTAAGACGAGAGTTGTTAAATTTTACTGCAAACTTGTAAAGCCTAGTCGCCTAGGGTTTCGTTATCCGCTTTAAAGAAGTTATAACAAGCGCATACTTAACTTGGCGAACTCTTCAAGTGCTATTTTGCACTTAAAAACAAAAGTTTTAATTAGATACAAGTGCCCCCGGCTCCGTTTGAGGTGCCTTGTTTTTGTTTGCTTACTCCAACATCATTTGACTGAGTTTGTGATGAATAAAAATTACTTATTCAGTGTCTTTTGCCCGAGAGATGGATACTTTGCCGAATTGGCTTTTAAATACTAAGTAAGTCTTCACTTTGAAATTTTATTCAGTGAAAAGATGATATAAAGTTCTTCAAGATTTTATTTTTAGAATAAATAAATAAAAAACTACGCTTTACAGAATAAAAATTAACAAAATATATCAAACTTTCTCTTAAATACTCTATGGTTTCAAAATATCAGCGCCATATTTGTAGTACAAAGCGCGCCAAAAGTATGCTCTGTCGGGAGTCAGAGGAGCCACGTATTGGGGTTCCAATGTTATGGCAAGGTGATGAGGGAACGGCAGCCATTCGCCGTTGTCACTATCAGGTGTAGGAGATCTGGAATTAATAAATGAGTTCTTTAGTGGGAAAAACTTGTAACTAGACATCATCTCATACATTAAATCATCAATCACACATTATTAATTAATTGAATCTCGTTAATGTGTCTAGAAAAATAAAAAAATGACTAAAGATTTGATTATTAATAGGGTTAATCAGCGTGCAAAAAGACGTAATCTAAGAATAGTTTTCAACTGATAGGCATTATTCCATCTCAAGACAACAAAGCATCCCATCCTGAGTATGTTCAATCCAAAGTTGATGATGAATCAGAATTTTCTGTTGAGGATAAGTCTTTAAGCATCAAGGTTTTACAATAAACTTACCCTTCTTTAGCGAAATTCGTCCACATCATGGTCATGAATGTTATGATCCTGGCATCATTCTCATCCATCGGTAGAGGCAGTCGCTCCAGCTCAAAGATATAAAACAACTCGTCCAGGTTTGCCGTGGCTGGTAGACTTGTGTTCGTCAACAACCTCCCAAAGTTCCTATTTCCAATATAGTTGAAAATGTACTCGTAAACTGGGAGGTTTGAGCTGTTAGAATACATCTCAGAAAATAAGGTCATTGGCCCGACGTATGAGAAATCCGAAGCCATGTTGATGAGCCCACCAATCACTGCTTCATCTGACGACGTGTTTGCAAAATAGGTGTCCTTTATAATAATCTCAAACTCTTCTATTTCGTCATCAGGAACTGATAAGCATCTCTGATTTAGTGCAGTTAGATCATCGTTCTGAATTCTGTTCATGAGACTTGTGGTTGTGAAATAATCCAGAGTTCTGGTTAGACCTTCCACAGTGTTGATGCCAAATATAGCAGGAACAGGGTTAAAACTACTATGTTTTTTACCCAAAGCTAAGATGTTGTAAGGCGTATCAGTTAAAAACGGTTCTTCATCCTCAAATTCTTCTTCAACAGTTGGAACAAATACCGATTTGGCATTCATTTGTTTGCTGATAGCTTCTTCAACTAAGTCGATTTCAGTGTCGCGGTAAAGTTCTAATAGTTCTTCAGGATCTGAGCTGATCAATTCTAAAGTCTTAGCGACTTGGCTAGCTGTGGCCAAGCCATCAGTATCAAAAGCTTCAGGAGTAAACAACGAACCACTCTGTGAAATTATTTTATGGAACAACCCTTTCGTGGATTCAGAAAGGGTCAAATAAATAACAGCTACTCCTCCACTGCCTTGTCCGAACACAGTTACATTATCCGGGTCACCGTTGAAACTTTTGATGTTATGTTTGATCCATCTCAACGCGGCTCTGATGTCTTTTAGTCCGGCGTTTCCTGGAGCTTCTTTGATGCCAAGGTTTAGGAAACCATAAACATTCAACCTGTAGTTTACGGTGACAACCACAACATTATGGCTGACGAGGTACTGAGGGTTGTAAAAGACGGGTGAGCTAGATCCAATGCCGAAATCTCCTCCGTGGAGGTATACCATAACGGGAAGAGTGGTATTCGCTTTGTGTGGGGTGTAGACATTCAAGACGAGACAATCTTCGTTATCGCTCGGGGCAGCTAGAGGGTCGTTGGTCGGAAATTGCGGACAAAGAACCGCTCTGTTGTCGGCTTTGTAGACGCCAGGGAATGATAGTGGCTCTGCTGGGGCCTAGAACGATACGATTTTAAATAAAAAAATTAAAGCAAAAATATTTGAATTGTAACGATATTAGTATTCAATTAATACTAACTAAGAACATTAAAGAAAAGGTATCTTAAAAAATCAGCATTGGCGTATTCCACAGCTTTACTTACGTTAATATTTTATTACCTACTCATAATCATATTCGTTACTTTGCTACAAAGCATGTTTAAAAGTTCTTTCATTTATGAACAGTCCAATTTTTATCTACCTTTTATTAAGGTAAGCATAATTTAATAAAATTATAATATATTATGTTATTCATCCTGACTTTTTTGTCAATTTTGAATTGTAAGTATCTACTAATAACAATGGAACTATGTGGATCTTATGTCTGAATAAACGATATTGTTATTATTATTTTAGTTGATAACATTGATTATTGAAAAGTACGTTTATAGTGAGCTCGTGATAGCCTTATTTTGATTTAAAACCCATTAAAAAAAAGGTACAAAACCTATTAAAATAATCTGTCTTTATGTTTACAAAGTGCTGCCAACCCGAATTATCCGAGAACAGAAAGCACTTAGAGTTTAAAGTTTCCAATGAAGTACATTCATTTATCTTACCCGAAATTTAACTGGCACTGCATATCGGATTCCTAAAAACTCATAGTAAAGTCCGCTATGGGCCAAGTATCCTTCGACTTTTCCCTGTTTTGTATCAACCACTTTTGTTTTACTGGTTTTATTACCGAGAACAGCATTAAAAATTACGCACAAAGTAACAATTTGGCTAAATAGCCCCATCATTTGCTGCACGATGCTCAACTGAGAAGACAATAACCCTTACGGCCTTTTATATTAAAAGAAATTATCTGAAAACAGAATTGCTTACTTTGCACCTTGTTTCGAAACAACAGATAAATTTGTTGCTTATCATAATTTCATTCACTTGAATTTAGCTACGTGACTTTTTCTTGATTGATTTGGTGAATCGATTCGGACGTGATTTATCTGAAATGATCAGATCATTGTACAAGTGTAAACAGATCTATTACGTCATCAATCAGCGATTATGCAAACTGAAATCATTGATTGGTCTTATCAACCATAATTCCTCAGCTTTTTATTTTCACTTTTACTTTATGCCTAAAAAATGGAGTAGGTACCTTCTCAAGCTTACAGACCCGAAAGTAAGTTTTTTTTATTCATGACAAAGCCCCTAGGAGATTTATTATTATAATCAAACAAGTATGATCATAATTAGTATAAAATACATATTAACTAATTGATTATACTATATAAATAGTACATATACTATTGTAAATGTGTGAGTACTTCTTGTTTGTTGTATTTATGTACGTTGTTTTGTATTTTAAATTTTCAACCTGTTGTGTTGTAATCCGAAACGCAAATAAATATTTTCTACTCTATTTAAATTTGTGTAAAAAAGCAAGTCCCAAAAGGGTCAAGTTTTTTTTTATAATTTCATTTGTTTATTTTATATTATACAAGGACCTTCAAAGTTATCCACTCATTAGGAGACATCCCGTAGATGGATCTATTTTTACATGATACCTGACATGCATCGACCCTGACCCGAACTCGGAGTCTTCAAATCCAGAGTGAATCAGTAAATCAATATCTTTATTTTTTTAGGCTTACAAAATAAGCACTTAGACAAGTCAAATTTAAACTATAGGTATAATCAAATAATAATATATAAAAAAATAGTAATATAAAATAATAATAATCAAAATAATCTAAGAAATAAAGTGATCATTGATTTCCCCTTCACTTCACTTTTTTGTCCACTAGTGTAAGAAATAGAAACCACTAGCAAGTGTATAACTTATGTGTCTAATAAAATGTTTGCTAGATAAATAATTTAAAACAACTGCCAAGCATTACCGTCATTAATGTAATCATTTATGGAGTAATATGCCAATATGAGTATTAAGTTCTTTCTGGAAATCGTGCTCCATCTTAGGCCACATCTTCACTTACGTGAGATAGCGGCCAAAGGCTCGACCATTTCCGAAAAAACGAGCACTCTCGTACACGTCACAATTAGATTTTTTTTACCCGTGCTAAATTAGAAACGTGTGGTATCTATAGAAACTGTCGATTTATTTTATCTCAAACAAAACACAATAAGCAATTTTACCTCAGCGGCTCTTTTTCCTTGCGCTTATAAAGTTCTCTTTTGTTGAGCTAGTTAGCTTTCTTGTCTCGCTAAACTGTTTATATAGCTTTGAGAACGCATTTATAAAGAAAACTGGGACCTGTAGAATTCTCACTTGCTAGAACAAGCCTCGAAGAGGCTTTTTATTTGAGGATTTATATTTGCAATTTTTTGTACTAGTGTATCATACTTATTAGATACCCCAATGCCTCCCAATGAACATTTACTAGAAATCATCATCATCAACCTATATCAGTCCACAGCTGCACATTAACCTCCTACCACTAGGATATCTTACTTCTTACTATTATAATAAACGGGAAAGTCTGTGTGAATGTTTGTTACAAATCATGTTTGTAGGGATTTAAATAAAATTTAGTATGTAGATAGTTTAGGACCTAGAATTGGACAAAGGCAAAATTTGGAAATTTTAACCTCTGAGGGTCTGTAGGCTGGTAAAGTTTGTATGGAAAATAATTTTTCCTTGGTTCGATTAATTTCAAAACTTAGTATATATAAACAATGGACTGATAATTAAACACATATTTTTATTTTTACGCAATAACCCCTAGGCGGAGTGCAATAAATTTCTGAAATTCGTACAAAAAAAAAACCTCTGGTTCGCGGCCGAAGCCGCGGGGCGCATCTAGTATTATTATAATTTTAAACGGCTAACAATCCAACAATTTATTACGCTGATCTACATATTTATTCATTTAAGTTCCAATTTTTAGCTTTTTAGCTTCGCCGCCTGAAAATTGATGAAGTCATTAGAAAATTGATGAAAATACACAGATTATAATACATCCATCAATCCATACAAACATTTTCGTGTATTATATTACTAGCGACCCGCCCCGGCTTCGCACGGTTTTATTATACGTATAAACCTTCCTCTTGAATCACTCTATCTATTAAAAATAAACGCATCAAAATCTGTTGCGTAGTTTTAAAGATTTAAGCATTCAAAGGGACATAGGGAGGGACATAGGGACAGAAAAAGCAACTTTTTTATACTATGTAGTGATTGTCATTCAATATTTTTTTTCTGTGTTATAGCTTTGCATTGTAATTTATCACCATTGATTCTAACTTGACGTAAGTATTCAATTGCGTTTTGTCTTACTTACGGCAAATTAATGCACTAATATGATGTTATGATTAATAAATAAATACACAGTGTACCTATAGATTAAGTAAACCAACAACCGCTCAATATGTAAACACATAACTATGCTTTGTATAGGAAAGAACATATTTCTTAGTTTATATCTTCTATAATATTGTCTGGATAACATCTTTCAGATAATAATATGCAGAAAATTTTAAATTGCCGTTGTGAAACAAACTTTACCAGAAAAAAGCATTGTTAGTGCATTTTGGTGGGCTCTGAAACAGTTTCCAGTCTAACCTCAGGTCGTTGTGTCTACGAACTTCTTCCACCCAACTTTTTATGAAAAAAGTAGCGGAAAAATCAAAGAACACGCGCAATTGTTATCCCTTACGTGTGCGGTGGTCGAGTAAACTTTATCGGTAGAAAATGTGTTTTGAAAGACAATTTCTGAACTAATAAACCAACCTGTACGTTATTGCTAGAGTTTTAACAATTCATTTTCTAGGCTATCTTTAATCTGACTGCTGGATAGAAACAGTTTTCTACTGTTTATAAAGTAACTAACTTTCCGTTCGCGGCTTTGCTCGCGTCTACTTTACGACTTGTCCTTCTTTTTAATATAATAGAACTAAAAATCGTTATCTGTTTATATAAGATTACTACTATCATCCAACATAAATTTATAATTTATTTAGCCAAACTAAGAATGTCAAACTTATTGAGTTGAGTAATTTTATGTTTTTAGTATTCCTTTTACGTTTCAAACCAGGACTATGGTCAACAAGTTTCAAAAACATCATAACGTAATTTTATGTTTTTAGTATTAATTCCCTTTACGTTTCAAGCAAATCAGGGCAATGGTCAAAGAGTTACAAAGAACATCATTAAAACTTCAACCCACCTTTAAATCCCTAAGGGGTAGAGTTTCCAAAAATCTCTTCTTGTTGGATGTATTTGTAGTAAAAGGTACCAACCCTCCAAATTTCATCTTTTTCATTGGTTGGGCTGGGCGTTGTCTTCAAAAAATCACTTTTTCCTTTAGAACTTTTTTTTAATTAATAGCGACGCGCCCCGGCACGGTTCTATCACTCTATATATTAAAAATAACCGCATCAAAATACGTTGCGTATATTTAAAGATTTAAGTATACATAGGGACAGAGAAAGCGACTTTTTTAACTATAGTATGTAGTGATAATAATTATCATTAAAAGCAGACAATATCTGTTTCCCTTTCCACTACTACTGACTATCCATACAACATAGAGAGGTCATGGAGAGGAAAAACTCTAGCACCCATGAAGGACATCGGATGTTACACACTTTGTGAATTGCTTCCTTTACACTTTGGAAGGTGTATTGCCCTTTAATCCCCACTAGATCCGCCCCGCGGCTTCGCCCGCGGACCAGAGTACTTTTTTCGTACAAATTTCAGAATATTTATTGCACTAGGGGTTATTGTGGAAATGAAAAATACGTGTTTAATTATTCACTGCATAATTTATTTATATCGAGTTTTGAGTTAATCGAATCAACGAAAAATTATTTTCCATACAAACTTTATTACTCTATTTAACCCCCTTAGAGGTTAAAATTTCCAAATTTTAATAGCCTATGTCCTATTCTAGTTCCTAAACTATCTACACACCAAATTTCATTTAAATAGCTAAAGTAGTTACAAAGATTACTTATAACAAACATTCACACAGATTTTCCCATTTATTATTATAGTAAGAAGTAAGATTCGTAAGCCCTTCCAATAGAAAAGGCTCTTCACAATAGTAACGTAATTGGGGTCTATACTTCATTTTATTCACATGTGCTCGTCAAATTATTTCTTGACAATAATAGAATTCAAAGAAGGTATACTTTGTTAGTTTGTTGTAGAAGTTTCAGTCTCATTTCCACTTAAAATGGTAAAAAGAAAAATCTGGTCGAAGCGATGTGTGACCCGGTAGATGTTGAGTATCTGTCGCATCGCATCAGAATTGCCATACAGCGCAGCGGGGCAATGCATGCAGCGTCTTGAGGACACTTCCGACTGATACCTATTTATATCGATCAGTCTAGCTACCTCCCGCTTGTTTTGCATCAGTCTGAAGTTATCTCAATTATTGCAATTGAAAATACTAGTTTTAATTTGTTTCTTTTCTTTGATTGTAATTTTGTTAGTTAATAAGATAGACTTCCCTCAAATAAAAAGTGTTAATGAAAACACTTTACAGGATAATGAAACTGTGTGCGATTAGTCTTTGTTATATCAAGTATCATGTGAATGAAGCTGCGGGCATGAGCTTGTCAGCAAATAAATTGAGATCACTTAGACGGAAGCTGCAGCTGTTGAGTTGGCGACCTCACCTCGGGTAATCCAATTTATAGGTACCTCGAGTTGCGAAAGATGCTTCGGCGCCCGTAGCATGAGTTAGTTACTCTAACGATCCATTAATTAACTTCTTTAGTTTAAAAAAAATATAATAATAAAGATTTAGTTAGTATTTTGTATAGAACAGCTTCTTTTTGACGAGAGTTTTTAATTTTGGTACACATTTTATGTGTGCTTGTCAAAAGATTTAAACTTATAAAGCAATGAAAACAATCTTCTCTGGTCGAAGCGACGCGTGACCCGAGAGCATCAGCATTGCCATATTACAGCCGTGACAATACAGCGCCGCAGCGTTTTGAGGACGCTTCCGACTGGTAATTATATGCTGTGTTTGCAAGCGTGCAGTAAGATCAATCTAAAAACTATTTTAGTTTGTTTATTATATTCTTTGATTGTAATTTTCTTTAATACGTAATGTAAACTACGTATTGGACACGTTGAGCATTTGGCGCAGCAAAAGAAATCGATGGCGTAAAAACTTGTACTTATATCTCTAAGGGCCAATTTGGACCCCCTTTGTTCATTATCGCCGCATCAATTCAGTTATAACAGAAACGAAATATTAAATGCCCATTTTCACCTTCAAAATTCGAGGAATAATTTCACGGAAACTTTTGATAAAAGCCAATTATTTCTTCATTTTTCCGGCATTTTGCCTATCAAAGAATTTGTGTTGAGATAAGAAATCTTGGTGAGTACGAATTTAGCTTCGCTGGTTTTATTTAATTGTATAGTAACCGGAATCGCTGAAATATTACCTTTTTCTTGATCTCAATCAAAACATCTTTTACGCGTAAGAAGGAATCACTCCTTCTTCATGTACTTTCTATTACAAAGTGTACCCTATCGATGTACCCACTAATTACAAACTTGACTCTATAATTATTCTTTTTAGGGTTAAGCTCGCCTTTGCTAATGCATGTCTTATTTTAAATTTTACATGTATTTGATTTTTGCATAAATAATTATGTTGTAAGTAGTGCAGTTGTATTTCTTACATCTATTATCTTTATGATTCATTCCTATTTTAGAGCTACATCAATGCTAAATTTCAAATCGATTCGTACAGTATTTATGTTGGGAAGAGGTAACAGAAACAATAAACCATCGAAACTTTAGGATTTAAAATCTAGTCTCTCCAACTCTACGATAGGGATAGAAAATCATGCTCTAGGTGTAACTTCCCATTATCGGAGTATTCAACTTTTGGATTCGAAAGAATCGACATTGCGGATGCTGACTCCGCTTATTTTTCGCTTAGCTGCACTTTCTACTGAATCCATTCATTATTCACTAGTCATAGTTGTTAGGTTATTTAATAGGTGACTATCAATTTATTATGAAATAGTAGATAATAATAATGTTGGGCAATAGCCACAGCATTATCTAGCCCCAAGCTAAGCTAAATTGTCAAATAACAATATTTTTCCTATCATTCATTCTAAGTATATAAAAATTAACAGTCAAGCTAAGAACGTATTTCTAATTGCACAAGTCGCTTCAAAATCAAGATAAATTTGAGAAAATCCCATTTTCATCCACATATTAATTCTGAGAAAATTGCCTAATTATTTTTGGCACCATGTAATTAAATAGCGTCAACAAATTTCCCGGAAAATGTCTCTGCTAGCGGCTTTTTAATTAATTAAAATGGAAAGGACTAATCAATCTTGTTAACATTAATTGTTGACCTTTATGGGACAAGCTCTTCCCTTTTGGCCTTGCTGTGACTAACATTAAATATCACAAATATTTAATAGTGTCCATTTTGGCCTTTATAGCTCAGAACTTAATAACTTTATTTCTTAATTGGCTTACAAAATAAGCACTCAGACAAATCAAATTTTAAACTTTAAATTAATAATTCACACTTATGTTGTAAATTCGAAATTTTGATGAATGTATGAGGGTATGTTTGTTACCTACTCACGGTCAAATTAATTGCGGGCTGTAATTTAAAATAGACGTAATTCTATGCTTTGGAAAAAAATGTTTTTTTTTTCAACGAGTGTGGAGTACTTATACTGACTGATACGAATTTCGACTAGATTGGTTGTATCTAACCTGTAGAGACAGTTTAGGGTTTTCTTAAGATGCAGAACCTTGGATACTTCTAAACTAAAAGGAAAAGTGGAAACCCTAATCAAATCATAGGAAAAAAATTATTTTAGCAACTTTGTGCATCTTCTAAGATAAAAATTACAAAGTTTCTATTATCAAGAATGTTGTTCCCGTCTTCATGAATAAATAATGCTGGACAATCCACACATCATCATTATTTCTCTACCAATCGCACTAAATCCAAGTGTTTCGCTGTAGGCTGTTTTGCTCCGTGAAATGTGCACACTAAAAACTTTTATTCAGGTCACACAACATCGCAAAATGAGACAGGCTTAGTCCAAGGTTATTGCTTCAGACTTTTCATAGCAATCATATTTTCTTTTGTTAGTGACTGTTGGTTGTTGGTTCCTACAAACTTCTGACTCCAATCTAGGTACATACTAAAATAGTTACTAAGTGGTAAAAGTATAAATATAGTAACTAAAGAAAAGTAAAGATTTTACGATACTAACCGTAATACCTATATTACGGTTAGGATTGTAAAATCTTTACATGTTTTTAATTTGATTAGGAACTTTTTTTTCATAACTACTATAGTTACTGAACTTATTTATTTATCTATTAATATTATTTATTTTGACATAGACAGAAGTAGGTATGTAAATAAACATTATTTTATGAGAACTTTTTTATACTGAAAATAATCTCTCAAGTTTTTTTTTAACTTTATGTTCCCTGGGATATTATTCGTTGGCAGGGATTTGTTCCAACGGGTTGTCGAATCGGCTTTTGCAGGTACCTTTACTGAATGAGACTAAAAAGGCCGAGTTTAGGTAAAAAAATACTTAATTTTGGCGGACATTTTAAAGCTGGATTACATTATAAAAATGGAGGCGTTGGGTAAAGAAAGACTTAGACAAAAGTTAGAAGCAAATCATCTTATAGCAGATTTTTTTTGCTTTAACTATGTTAACCAAGTCATTTAATTCCATGGATCAATTTAAGATACCTCTAGACTGTTTGCAAACTTCTGCAGTATAAGCATAATTCAAAATTTAAATATCAGTTTGAATGTTTTTTTATTCAATGATTGTTATTTTCTATGTCGATAAAGTATTTTTCATTACCGCCTAAATTAGTGTTAATAAGTAGATTTAGTATTAGTCTGCGTACTATGTTTTTATGTGTATTTTTTTCTTAACTATCCTTGTATCTGAAATAAAGACTTATTATTAGGTATTATTATTACATTTTCATCCAAACAAATCATGTTTTAAACGTCCCTGTCGGTTTAAAACGGTCACCGCTTTCGTAAGCCAAAGAGCTAAACCGTCGTCGGTTCGTAATTAAAATTGGCTTAAAACTGCATAATCGAAAAGCTCTATTAAAAGTTGAACCACCAATCTTCATCGGATACCCACTGGCTTATGAATATCTCATCAAAATTTATTGTTGTAAAACTATCGTCATTATTCGTCCAATGTTTCATTAAAGTTTCGAGGTCTATGAATGAATTGTGAAAGTTAACTCAAATAAAGGTTCATTTCAGTTTACTGGTCTCGGGGTTTTAGGTGTTTTCTACGTTATAAAATATATGTCTATGTAATCATCATCATCATCATCATCAGCCTACATTAGTCCACTGCTGGACATAGGCCTCCCCTAATGAGCGCCCTAGCGCCCTGTCTTCAGCTTGACGCATCCAGCATCTGCCAGCAGTCTTTCGCAGATCGTCATCCCACCTAGCCGGAGGGCGTCCCACACTACGTTTGCCAAGTCGCGGTCTCCACTCAAGAACACGTTTACCCCAACGGTGGTCGGTTCTTCGCGAAATATGGCCGGCCCACTGCCACTTCAGCTTGCTAATTCTTTGAGCTATGTCGATAACTTTGGTTCTCTGTCGGATGTATTCATTACGAATCCTATCCTTCAGAGAAACTCCGAGCACAGCTCTTTCCATAGCTCGCTGAGCGACTTTGAACTGGTGGACCAGCCCTACCGTGAGTGTCCACGTCTCAGCTCCGTAGGTCATTACGGGTAGGACGCACTGATTGAAAACTTTCGTTTTCAAACATTGTGGTATGGATGACGAGAAGACTCGACGTAGTTTTCCAAACGCTGCCCAGCCCAGCTGGATCCTTCTCTTGGCCTCCTTCTCGAAATTGTTTTTACCTAACTGCATAATCTGCCCAAGGTAAGTGTACTCGGAAACAATTTCGAGAAGGTGGCCTTCTACGACTACCGGTCCCGGATCAATTTGGCAATTGGTCATGACTTTGGTTTTTTCCTAATTCATGCCAAGACCGATGCGTCGCGAGGCTGAAGCTAGGCCGTCCAGCATGTGAGTCAGCTCCTCTAGCGACTCCGCCATTAAAACTATGTCATCAGCGAATCGTAGGTGTGAGATGTAATTGCCGTTTATGTTTATGCCCTTACCTTTCCAGTCCAGAGTCTTAAACATATCTTCCAATGTCTATGTAATGTATTGTATTAAGTAGGTATTTCAGTCATCATAATACAAGCTGCGCTCAACTTGGGGGTGCGTGATGCTGCCTGGGTTGTACAGCATTTTTATTTATATGATAGATATTATATATAAATAAATACTCACTCAAACTGAAAGCACTGGAACTTAAGCCAACCTTTATATTTAGACCGAAAGTAAAGGATTTATAAAATAAAAAACGGTGTAATTTTTATTTTCATTAATTTAGGTATGTCTATTGAACCAACACCATTAGCTGTTTTAGAAATTTATTCAGTAACATAATTGGACATAATATTTTAAAATTTTAACTTCCGGAACTCACACATTTCACTATCGTAACTAATGCGCAATCCATAATAATGACTGTGATATTATTAGACATGTTTGTCAGGAAAGATATAAGTACATTTTATCATTTCAAAACAGATACGGATGATCCAAAGTAAATGGTTTTTTTTTGTTGAATCGAACAATTTCTTTTAATTAACTACCGTACCGATAAACGAGCAGAAACATTAGCACCTCCATAACATTAGTACTTTAGATCATCATTATCCTTCTTCGCCAGAAACAGCTAATAAAGCGAGGATCACCCTAATCAACTGCTCATCCTCATCATACCCAAAATCCCAACAAAAGAAACACACCATCAAATCTTTCCATACACCAAATGACCACTAATACAAGCTGTACGAAATACAGCGCCTTTCATAAGTGCTACAAAAAGCTCCAAGATGTGACGTTGACTGATCGTGTGGACATCCCCGACGCCATTAAGGCGATGGTTTGCTTTCCCACTACCCAGTGGCCACAGCAATATTAATGGTTTATTCCCAGTCTCTCCTCATTAATTCACTTTCAATTTGCGCCCCGCGGATTGTATATAATTAATTTTGTGGACAGAAACTGTCAACTGTGGCATTGTGAAATTTTAAACTGGCGATTCATGGTCATCGGATGGCACTGGTTCAATTTGAGGTTTTCAGGTGCGTTTTCGGTAGACAGCGGAAGCGAATGCAGGTTTTTGACCTATTGAAATACAGCGCAGAACTAGTGGAAATATTACACGAAAAATTTCATGCTGTCAATACTTCCGCTTTTGCTAATTATTGTAAGAGGCCTTTTTAAAAGATGAGTCATTTTAAATGTGTATCTGAATCGGATTTTACCTAGTTATTGTTTTTTGATTAATTTTCACTTAGAGTGGAGATTTTTCTATAAATAGTTTTCTAAATTGACCTGTTTCATCAAAATACTTCAAGAAGAAACTATCAACATAGGTTGATCTACATTTATATATTTTTTGGCATAATTCAGTGAATTTACTCTTGATGGCCTTGATATATCCGAAGCACTTATAGCCCAACATTGAAAACTTTTCCATAAAAATACCTTCACAATCAAGCACAATCCAGAACTACTTACAGCCTTCCAAACTTTGACTCCCTCTTACCAACCAAAATAAAACTTTGGAAATAAATAACTGTGGTTACACAGCGCGCGCCGACAAACACCATCAGTCAACGTCTGCCACAATTCACTCGTATAGTGTAAACAGGGCATAAGGGCTTATTTACACGATGACCTCCGAAAAGATTACATCGTCAGCATTACGTAGGGCGTGAACAGACTGATATTTATGGATCATAAATCGAGCTTGGGTACCAAAACGTGCCTACAGCTTATTGGATTGTTCCTATTCGCGAAGTGTTGATACATGATTATTACCCTTTCTACACTCGTGCCTGCTTTGTGACAGAACGTCTGTAAAAACGGAAAAAATGCTTGTTAACCTATGAAGTAGGAAGAAGGGAGTATTCAATACCCAGACTTGTGGTCATTTTAAATCACGTAAACAAACATGCCCGCGCACTATCAAGCAGTTACGAAGACCTCTGTAATAGCTTTGTTTGCTTTATGTGTTTCTGCATATATCCCTGTTTTTTCTGTAACTGAATACTATTTTTAATTCCACGTTCGTTTACAGCAATAGCTGAGTTACTACTCTTTTTAAATATTATGGTCATAATCTTATTTAGAATCAGAATCATTTATTCATAAAAATATCAGTTAGCTAGATATAATTACTTGAGGATTATTTGATTATTATAATTATCTGTAAATATGTAGATTCACTATCTTTTACCCTAGGGGCAGGGGCGTATGAATATTTCTCGGTAAGTATCTACAAGTTTGCTTATATATTTTACTTATTATTTAGTTTCGGTTTTGTAAATATATAATGTTGAATATACACACAGCATCATATTTTTAGCCCCAAGCAAGTTCTATGTTTATTTTATGTAATTTCTTTGCATGTTTTGACTCGAAGATATCCCAACTGGATTACGGCTCAGTCGTCTCTCTACCGATTTACAATTATATCGTCTTGTCGGCTTCAACTTGTTTTACATGACAAATAGTAATCAGTTAGACATACAATTTATATGGGATAATTTTTCGTATTTTTCAAAACCAAAATAATGAGAGAATTTTTAAAAAAAGCATGGATAAACACGATCATAGAACGTCTTACATCTCTCTTCCAGAAATACGATAGAGAAGACCATGAGGTCTTCTTGAGAAACAACCAATGCTGGTCTTCTCTATCGGGAGATCAGCTTGGTTGTATCGAGTTTACAACTAGCTCTAGCTAGCTGAGACTCAAAAATTATTTTAATCTGTAGTTCCTTTTTATTTCAGTTTTTGTGTAGCAAATAAAATAAATTCTATTTTTAAGATGGTGGCCAAAAAACCAATCGTTTATGTCATTAACTATAATTTATCCACAGCCCTTAATTAATAAAACTTTATCAAAACTTACTATGGAACTTTGTAAGATTTCATACCACATCCCATTTAGAAATCGGTTGGAACGTATCACAAAAAATCTTAAATTAAATAAAAGCCTGAAACGTTTCGCAATTCGATTTGCCACCTTCTTCCAGATAAGTGTTCTGAAAGTAACTTGATGCCTTTTGAAAATGTTAGATGGATATCTGAGACGCGTTAAATTAGAACGGGACGAGTCTACATTATATCTATAGATTGTCTTAAGGTTACACCAATCAACTATTTTATTTAGGTAGAATTAAGTCCTCATAGCTGAATTTTTGTATATGAATGACAGTTAACAGAGGCTAGACATGTGTGCAAGATATACTATGGTGCACAAGTGTGTACGCAAACATAAATGCACTCGCTATCTCAAACTTGTTTAATCCGATGGGTCGAATGAACTGACACGACTTGGGAGAGGTAAGGCGCTCCTACGCCAAAAACTAAAGCACTCTATCCACTACAATACAACGTACGTGAGCGTAGAAACGTGTCAAACCGAAAATAATATTCTTGTATTTACCCCTATGCAATATGCCATGCAGGGATCATCAATAATTGTCTCGGAGAAATTTCACAGGTTGATATGGTCCTGTATAATTTTCTTACAGGAATAATTTTCCAGATGTTCATGGAAATAAAAATTTAACAAAAGTTAAGGACAATCCACACTGCATCATATAGCCATAAGTTAAGCATAGTGTGTTATGAGTTTACATAGATCCAGAACAAAAATTTGCAGATCGTATATATATTTGTCCCAAGGCAAGAGTAGCTACCGCAGCCACCTGGCGGTACCGGGGCACCCTCGCCCGCCGTGTCATATCAGTCTTTAATAAAGGTAGATTTCGTACAACAAAAATAATAGCTTGATTCTACCTGACGCGTCTGTTTCACGCGAGAACTGTTAAAATACTTTTATTGAGAGAACAAAATCTGTACGGATTTGACCCGCGGGTGATACACCGATGGTACAATCACTACACGGTTAAGATACGTTGACAATACATTCTAGTGGGCACTTTCCGAGCTTTAAATACGTTCCTAATACGGTCACGATATGACGAAGTGTAGTGGGCAGACACCTTAAACGTGACACGTAGAGTATGAAAAGATTTTTCTAGTCTTGAACACCTGGACCAGGAGCCTTATTGTCTAACTTAAAATCGATTATCAGTTAAATTCAAATGTCAAACATGATGCAATCAAAGGGCTAGGTTTCAAATTATGTCGAAAATGAATCGATCTCGATTGTAAGTTGAGTTAGACAATTAGCCTCCAGATGCTAAGATTCACGTTAAAATGAACCTGAAAAAATGTATCTTTAAAATGAGCTCAGCTGTAAATGATGTCATTTACAGACAGCTCTTCTTTCATCGGAATTTCTTTTTCAAATAAGTATGTACTTCAGAAGGCTCCCATCGTTTCAATGCCATCTCCACGGACTTATGCGACAAGATTTTACCAAATTTAATTCTGACCCTTTTGAATTTTGAACTACACTCAGCTTTCAGCCAGACAAAAGTAACATAACACCTATTTTGTTACACAACTATACAACCCATAAAATTTTGTGCAAAATGTGGATTCAAGAAGCAAAATAAAATAATGAATAATGAAAGCTAAGCAAAACATACTTCATTTCGAATTTAAAGCGAACAAAAAACCACTCTATGTGTAGGCATGCTCAGCGTAAAATGTGGATTCAAAAAGCAAAAGTAAAACATACTTGATCTCGTAGTAAGGCGAAAAAGAAGAAATAACTACTCTGTTTAGTCGGTAGTAAAATCACGGTAAAATAATTGAGCTACAGGATGTTTCTGTCTATTTACTTGACAAAGTTATCCGCAGTTCTCTCTCCAGGGACGCGTTGCCGTCAGTTGCGCTCCTACTTTGTACGGAACACTTCTCGGAAAGTAGATAGGAACGCTTACGAGAATGTTCGGAATGTTCTTTTCTAAAAAGATGAGAGTGGTACTTACAGCGACTACGAAGATTTGCGTTGTTTTTTCTAAGTTAGTATTTAGAGGCTGTTGCGAAGGATTGCAGTCATACGAAATAGGTAAAACAAGAAAAAGTGAAAAAAGTTTATAAATAATAGATTTTATTCCCAGATTATAGCATTAACGTCCTGCAAAATATTTCCAACAACGTAAAAAATTTGTAGATTCTAATTCGGTTTAGTACTTACTACCTGATATTTTGATATTTGTTGATATTTTATTGGGTAAAAACACGATTCCATTTGCGAGGACATTTAAATAAATTAGTGATTTTTTTTAAATTATTATGTAGTATGTACTTACAAAAGTTTGTTCTTCGAACAAAACAAAAAAAAAAAATTGTAAAGCACATGCAAAGCCGCGGTTAAAACCCTAGTAATTTCATAAGCGATTACAGCTAGAGCGCCATATCTGCCGCAACGTCAATCCTAACTGGAAACAAACAAACCAACAATGAGTAACTTTGTTCATTTCAATTAGTGAACAAGTCTCCAGCGAAGCTTCTCACGCCTCACGCTAACTTACCCTGAAGTTTGCTTCGTGTAAGTAGGTAATTGTTGAGGTATTTAACTAGCCTGAATAGACCGGTCGAGCCTTCAAATTAAGTTGTACGCACAATTATAAATTCGGCTTTGGCCGGTCGTACTTTGGCTCAGAGTCGATTTATATCCACAATGTTTATCGATACATTTAAAATTAAAAAGTTTGTGATTTTTAAATTGTTTAAATTATAGTATTAGGACTAACAGTTTAGTCAACTAAGAGAAGAAACGTTTGTGTACCTTTTGATAGTAGATACATAATTATGTACTCTGTTCACAATCTAAACTAAGTGGTGGCTTCCTCTTTTCTCCATGATTTTGATATACGAGTATCTACTCAATAGTAGGTCTGCAAATTGTTAGCCTTATCCATTGAATAGTTTTCACGTATTGTTCACCAAAACTAGCACTTTTCTAAACAAGTCTAAAAGTCGTAGAGGAAATAAATGAGATATTGATTATAATATTACAATTTCACAGGTCACTGACGTATGACATGGAATATTAAGGATAATTCCAATCTAAACAAGCACGCTAACTCGCATTTCAATACAACAAGTAACACTGTTTCATTTCCGCTTCACAACCGCAACCCTTACAATCTCACACGATACACGTAGCATTTTAACAGAGCTGACACTATTATTTTCCTCGCCGACAGAGCTATCACTTAGAAATATATTTTCATTTCACGGAACACGTTATTTCTCATTGTGTTACAGTCGGAATTGAATTAGCTTGGTCACTATTATTTACAGGACTATACGGACATAGCGCTAACATTTTGTACTTACTCTGCTGGGTCCACAATACATTCTGCGGTCTTGGTATTTTCAGTGGCCAATGGAAATGTTCGCTAAAAGCAACGAATTGAAAGTCAAGCTTTGCTATCTATCGGTTTTAATTGTAATCCTAGAACAAAACCTTCACTACTTACTTTTAAAACTTTCTAAAATTGATAATATAATAGTAACCAAAAATTGTACCCCTGATTTCCCTTTTTTGCAATTTGCTATAGGTAGGTAATTCTACGTCTGGTTTTTCTGGTACCTTGGTTATTTTTACAGAACTTGAAGTACTCCGGCTTTTCGCAAACGTCTGTGATTTAGCCGGTTTTATCGCTCGGCCGCACTAATGGTGACGCGCGGCATTGCTACCACTTGACACTCATTAGGCGTCAGTTCGCTCACATCCACAAACAATGTTAGACAACGGTTTACGGGTTAAGTCGTGTGTTAATTCGCGGAATCTATGCTTTCAGGTCAAGCCTTTGTTCTGTTTTATTGGAATTTTTAGCAGAATATTCCATTTCACAGGTTTGAAAGATTTTCCAGAGATACCTACGTTGTCTCATAACAGGCGTGGAAGACATCTCAGAATTGATTCTGTTTAGGACTAACCAACAGAGTTGTGTAGCATGATGATTAACATTTGTAAAGCATTATTTTTGATTACTTTTACGCTTTTTAGACAAAACTACATTCAAATGTAGTAACCGATTTAATGAATAAGTCTGTATAATTGTTGAGAGTGCATTATTCATACACGTGTTGCAGTATTTCGAGTCGGTTTCTTTGCTCAATTTAATTTGAGCTCTGTTAGACTTGTACCTAAGTGTGTCTGTAATTGTGTTTTTGACTTTGTAGCGAGAATATCAAGGGCTCTAGGACTTTCTACCCTTCCATCTGTGGGCCTTGTGCTTTTGCTGCGTAGTTTGTCGAGTGTCACTGCATAGTCATGCCTTTTAATCTGAATACTTTTTGATCATAACTGAGGCGGTTCTTAAGAGTCTTATACAACAAAGTCGCCGGCAGCTTGCGGATAATTTAACAAAACTCTGTCAGCTGCATTCATGGAAATGACGGTAATCCAGGCTGTTGGTCATATCGACAGGTTCGGTGTTTAAAGAGAGTCTATTAAAACGCGAAGCGACCCATAAAGGAGAGCAAAACCGCGTTTTTCCGTTTCGTTGAAAAAGTGCACACTTCAATTTGTTCAATAGGCTTTCCATTCCCAGATAACATTGATGAATGTTATAATAATCGTTAGCACATCGAGCGAGCCCATACAATACGTCGTTAGTCGCCACACACGTCAAACTCAACAGCATACAGTACAGTCGACAAGAGAGTTTACAACTAGAACAAAAGCTAGCCGGAAATCCACGTCACTAACTTCTAAAAGGGAGGGAGTTTGTCTTGTGGGCATAAAAAACAATGTGCTCAGATTCAACGTAGTGTTGCCTTTTCTAGTAGATCATTATAACATATATTACCATTGGATTTAAACTGATCGAATACAGAAGGTTGATTATTTGGAACTTTGTATTGAAATAGATTGAGAGAGAGTGACAGCCTTAATACGCAATTGGTAAAACAAACTAGCAGACGAGAGTATAGCACAAAATCACAAAGGACAGAGTCATTATTTAGTTTTCAGGATTGAACCCCTAGTTATAAGCCAACTAACTAACACAAATGATTTTGAAATATTCTGAATAATTAAACAAATTGAATTATTATTATAGCTATCTGTAACAAGTCTGTTCAAACAAACATGTCAAACTATATCCTATCTACCATTGTGCAATGCAGCTAAGTGGACCAAGCAATTAAGCGGCCATACTCTTTTTAAAATTCCTCTCTTACTTTTCTTCTTCTTCTGACAACTGAAAAAACATCTTGTCAAATTACAAACTGAAACCAGTTCCCCAGAATTTGCCAAAATAAACGTATGTCGACTAGTTAACACGTTAAATTTGTCTCACATCCCTTGTGGTTTCTGAACACAAATAGATGCTATCAAAAGCTTGACCAGGAACAAAACTGAACAACTTTACTCCCCACGCGTACAGCCTGTACCAACATAGTTGGCAAGTGTTGTACTCCCGAAATGTTATTGGCTTGGCTGCCAGCCATATTGGTCTCCAGTCGGTTAATGGTGTCTTGGGAGCAAGTTTGTGTTTGTTATAGGTCATGCTAGATAAAGCTGCTGTCCTGTTTACAAGACAACATGTCCGGGCATCTGTTACCTGTAGCACCCTGTAGCTAGAATGCCTTATTCCTAGACTTAACCATTCTGCAAATCAATGTGTGTGTGCGAATGTGTTCCGATGTTTCCCTTGTGCGTGGAGTTGACGGACTCAAGCGAAGATTTTTGACTCTTCGGTGGTCGCTTGACCTTGTAGAGCAAGTGGTTAGCTCATTGCCATACTGAGGGAATGATGTGGCTTCAAGTTCTGTCGAAGAAAAACTGTTTGGGAAATATTACTAAATCTTAAGAAACCCTGCGTATTAGGGCTATACGACGCTATACGTACGGTAATAACAAATATGATGAAAAAGGGGTGAGCTCGTAGATCAATTTTTAAATTCTGGTTATCTGACACCAAAGTTGACAAATTGACATAATTTAAAATAGGATAATCAATAATATTTTTTTTAATTAAAATTTTAATTTATTAACTATTATTTAAACTTTTCAAGAAATTTACATTGTAATAAAGAATTATCATTACCTATTACATGCTTATCCTTTTCTGGGCGTTTAGAAGTACGTATTTTGATTTTCATTTAAACGTGTTAATAGTTTTCGAATCCAATATAACTAAGAGGTGGGATACCTACCTCTGTATCTCCTAGAAAGTGTGCAATAAACAATTTTCAATTTCAATGATTACTTTATAAACAGCGTACTATTTGATTTATAAAATAAATGATTCTGTGAATCTAGGAGTAATAAAGTAGGTACAAGAAAAATATTGTTATATCATTTTGATAATTTGGATTTTGGATTTTTTGATGTACGTACAATTACACGTCGTTGTCGTAACGACACAGAAATTCAGGTCACCCAAACATTCTGCCCAAACGTAATGTTTTAGGATGAGATTAAACAAACAGTAGATCATAAACACCGCTGGGTTATTACCAGTTTCATTTAGCAGTTAGCAGTATAACCGTTTCATAAATACGTGTTGATGTACGAGGAATGCCGCATGCGTAGTTTTATGAAGGTAGAAGAACATTATGGCACATGGCAAAAATCTAACTAATTTTAGACAATGGATGCTAGACTGACACCTTTCGTGTGTAAATTAAATGATGGATATATTTATTATGTCTTTTAAGGTTGGTCTCGAGAAATACCTAGGTAAACAAAGGCAAGTAATGTATTTATTATTGACTGATTTCGATCTATTAAGTTTTCTCCTTTAGAAATGCAACCTGAAGGGTGGAAACTAGACTCCAAAATAGGTTTAGGAAATATTGTTTTTGAAAAAAAAAATGGATGCAGGTATTACTTGCCTTTCGATAGTTTTTAGGTACCAATGTATATTTTACCGACTTCAGTATGTGCATTACCACGCTCTATGGCAATGTTAATCAACACAACACTTAAATTTAGCTTGATTTTGGTCCAACCATCTAAGGAGTTAGGAAATTATTTGCCTAATTGTAATTTTCTTATTTTAATAGAGATATTTTAAAATGAGCAAAGTAAAAAAATTCACATCCTCACCACTGGCGGACCCTCGCCGCGCCGCGCGTCTTTTCCGTCGAAAGTCGTGCCCCGCGTCTCTCGCGAAAAGTGTATTATAATATTATGATGTATTATTTTAGCAGATTTCTCTAAAATTTTGTGTAAACATTTACATAAATCTATAATATTCGGATTTGCACTAAACTTTCCTACCTAATGAACACAGAATTTGTCTCTCTTAGAGAGTACACAAGGAATGTAAAAATACAAATAAATTCGATGAGCCTGATCAATTTAGACAGTTAAATAGTCAGTCACATGATGTGGCAGGATTTATGAGTAGACACGGTTACCCGGTGCATTTCTCTATCAGAAAATGTAACTAGAAAATTTAACGATTCTTTTGTGGCATTTTTACGACATGGTCGTAGAGAAGATGTTTTAGTAATGAACTGAACATATTACTGTACCTACTTAACTAAGTAGGCTAGTAAAAGATTTAGTCGAAACCGGAACCTATATATTACAATACTGTATTGACTTCCTTCTTTGTATATACTTATTTTAATTATTTCTATTCCTTAATTGTAATTTTCGTTGTTAATAAATATTTCCTCCTCAGTAGTTTCTTATGTGAAAATATATTTTTCTAGTCCATTGAAAAGTTACATTTGGGGTTGCGTTTTTTAGAGGACGCAATTTTATTTTTTTGATATGTAGGGGGGGGTCAGTGTAAAGCTAAAACCAAGTTTGTGGGGTCGCCACCCTTGTCCCACGGCCGCCATCTTGAAAATAGGGGTTGAAATGGTTCTTACAATATATCTCTTAAACTATTTATTTAATTAAAAAAAATGTTAGCGTTTTTGTTGCAAATTAAATTCTCTACAACTTTAGTCCAGTAACTTTTTATCGTAGAACTATAAATAAAAAAGTTATAAGCGAAAATCTTCAGAAATTCGAGAAAAAAAATATATTTTTCGATGTAACTTTTTTTTAATTATTTTACGAAAAAATGATATCTGACCATTATTGTAGATCGTTTTTTGAGGAACAACTTTTATTCGCATCATTTTTAAATTAAGTCAATAGCTAAGGTTTTACAGCGCTCCGAAGTGAGTACTGCGAGTATTTTTCAGTACTCTTAACTATACCTATACGTGTGTACTAATAATATGTCATCAGTTATTATGTTTTTTTTTGTTATTATAACTTTTTTAATTGCAGATTTAGCAATATTATTAATAATTAATTATTGACTCTTTTCCCCACCACCCACGAGTAGACCCTAGAGGCGCGTTTTTTTACGTGGTATCCCCAATAGGCATAATCCACGTTGATTTTCTAAATTAGAACTACTCCGTCCTCAGTCTTTTCGATGGACCAGGCTGCGGCTCAGCATCTGATCGGCTTTCTGAATTAAATACCAGTGGGAGAACTGGAGAAGGAAGGGGTGTTAATGTTGGTGGTTCATCACCAAAGTTTTTTTTGTATTAATTAGTAGATACTAGAATTAGTAGAATTATTTTGTTCCTGTAAAATTGCCTGCTTTCCACAATTTATAGTTTAATATTTTTCTTGTATAGGTTAAGAGTGAGTGCTTAGTATATAAGTAATGCATGCTGTGTCGGCCTGTAATAGGTTAGTACACTTAATTTTATAAAATAATGTAATAAAGTGCTTCATAAGTTTTAGTGTACTCGCCATAGGCTAACCTAATTGTAAAAATAAATAAAATAAATAAATAAATAAAGTCATTTTCATTTATTAATTCTGAGAGTTCCATTACGTTGCTGCAAGTCTCTCCAGAACAATGGAAGCACACTGCAGAACATTTTAGTCCTGCTTTTCGACATCGACATATCGCTCCACAGTTTCCTTTGCATTTGCAAAAGATCAATTTTAGAGCTTAGCTCAGGGGGTGCTGGAGGTTTAGAGTTCAATAATGTTCCACATTTTTTCCAGCCCCAGTCTTCAGGATCATTATAATTACCAAGCCACGACTGGACCTGATGGTAGACTCGGAAAGATTTAAAAGTATTTTAAAAATCAATAATTGTGAAATCCTGTTATGGAAAAAAAAACGAGTCAATAATTAATTTTTAATAATATTGCAAGATTTGTAATTAAAAAAGTTATAATAAAAAAACAATAACTGATGACATATTATTAGTACACACATATAATATAGGTAGGTATAGTTAAGAGTACTGAAAAATTTTCGCAGTACTCACTTCGGAGCTCTGTAAAACCTTAGCTATTGACTTAATGAAAAAATGATGCGAATAAAAGTTGTTCCTCAAAAAACGATCTACAATAATGGTCAGATATCATTTTTTGTTAACATGATAAAAAAAAAGCTACATCGAAAAATATATTTTTTTTTCGAATTTCTGTCGATTTTTGCTTATAACTTTTTTATTTATAGTTCTACAACAAAAAGTTACTGTACCAAAGTTGTAGAGAATTTAATTTGCAACAAAGTCAACAATTTTTTTTTATCAAATAAATCGTTTAAGAGATATATCGCAGAAACCATTGCAACCCCTATTTTCAAGATGGCGGCCGTGGGACAAGGGTGGCGACCCCACAAACTTGGTTTTAGCTTTACACTGACCCCCCCTACACAACAAAAAAATAAAATTGCGTCCTCTAAAAAACGCAAGGTTAGGCCTAAAAAATGTAACATTTCAATGGACTATTCTTCTTATCGTGTAGGTACGGTCGTATTAAACAAAAGCACTTTGACTTTAAACCAATCTATTGTCAATCTACCCTATTTTACCTATTTCTTGGTATTATAATATGAAGCTTAGAAGGCACGTTTCATATCACACGTTTCATTTAGCTTCAGTAGGTCAGCTATACAAGAGCTAGAGACACGCAAGAAAACTGGATTCTTATTGTTGCTATTTTCTTCCTTAACTTAATTGTAATTCACAAGAAATATGCGTCATGCGTCTTCTTTCCAAAATAATTTTATCCGTAAGTAAAGAGTAATGAAATTAGTTTGATAGAAGCTTTCCTCAAAATGATTTAGTGTTATAAGATTTTGTCTTGAAAACATTTTCTTATTTTTTGAATCAGTGTTTTAATTATGTATAAATATATCATAAAATATATTATTAGTAACTCTTTTCTCATTGAGCCTTGCCACATTAGCTTTCACAGCAATCCGAGCTACAAAAAAAAACATTCAATAAACTAACAATCGATAAAGGTGCACATAGATAATAATATAGATCCTTTTGTGATAAGACTCCTAGCAGATCTACTAGCAAACTATTTTATTCTGTGGGTCTCAATGGTTTTCTAAACAAATTACAGTTTAACAATTAAGAAGTTAGTATGTATTGAAATGTATTCTACTGGTTTTCTATATAAATGCGGTGATTCATACACTGGAATACTTGCTGCAGATCTGGAAAAGTCTTTAATGACCAGATTTTTAAGTATCTACTTCAGAGGTATACTCCACCGGTTTTCTATACAAATGTGGCCAAAGGTCGGTAATATCCCGTTACCATTCCCCTCGAGACGCTAACTGCCAGATAATAGCATCCTTTGTGCAATCTAGATCGTTTCTGGTTTTATGATCGAGATGAATCTTCTAATGAATGGGAAGAACTTACTAATGAGTAGACAGAAAGGAAATTCCATGAAAGAGCAACAGACATCCCTAATGTAACATCATCTATAGATCCATGCAAACTTCCACGGGAAGTTAGTATTATAGAACTAGGAGAAGGGCTATGCAAAGTAAGGGACACGTAGAGCAATGTTAATTTTACAGAACATTATACATTATTATTTTATTTTTAAAATAGAACTGATATCACCCACTCAGTGATTTGTGTTATTCATCACCGTAGCAGACAGAGGTTTCTTTGTTGGTATTTTAATAGGTAGCACAGCGAACCATAAGTAGGTATTTTCTATCTGACTCAAAAGCTCTCGTCCTTTTCGTTTAGCAGCCATTTTACTGTCAATGTTCTCATGCATGACAGTCGTTCTGGTAAAGGACGTTTCAACCGTGTTTTTGGCCTATCTCACAACGATGAACTTCTATCAAATCAAAATCGCAAAGTTTCTAATTAAATAAATATTAAACAATGTCCCCTTGCCATTTAGATAAAAGAAAAGTGTAAAATTGCATCGTAAAATTGCAGTTTTACTCAAAACTAGCTCATCTGTGAGATATCATGTTTATGACATTTTTTATGGACAGTCCGTGGTTTTTATTGCGATGAGCGTGCCTCGAATACGGCTGGCGAAATATTCAACTAAGGGTATTTTGAAATACGTCATACTGTCCGGCTATTTTCAGGTTTGGTTTTACAAATACTTGTCAAATAAAATAATCTATCATTCCATATTTTTCTTCTTTTATTTTATTTTGTGAATCAAATTCAATAAATGGGTAGGATTTTGAATGAAACAAAAGTAGTTTTTTTTTATTTAAGTATTATTCTTTTGAGATTCTAACGCAGAACTATAGCTTACTTGGTAGGTACCATCTTTAACTTAAAAAATATTATTATTATACGAAAATCATAAATTAAATTATCCTACAATACATCTTTCGCCGATAAAGTAGAATTTCACTTTGGTTCACATCGATCCGGTTTGATATATATCAAATAAACTTGCTATCAGTCTGGCTTAAAAAGGCCGGAGTGGTAATTCCACGTTTTATGAAGCACCAACGATAGTAAACGTGCTGATGTGACGGTGCGGATTTATATTACATCTACTGTATATTACAAATGTTTAACACCTACTGTGTGTACAGTTGACACGCCAGACATAAAATAATTATTTTACTGCGTATCTGAAAAAGTTTTTAGTGGAAAATAATATTCAGAGCAAAAAAATGAAACTCAGTTTTATAAAAAACAGATTTATTTATCAACTCTTGTCATTTGCAGTAACATTATGTTACTTTACACATACCAACATTTCAAAATAATCATATTATTTGTTATTATTATGTAGGTTTAGAAGATAAATATTGTGCGGTTCAGATTATTTTCATTTTTCCTTCAACCAGTCTTATATTTACAGTAAGTTAATAGAAATATAATGTTAACTAAGCAAATTATTAGATAAGTATTGTTTTTAGAGATTTAAATATTATTATGCGCTATAAAATTTTCTTAAATTATTTTTTTGTAAACTTTTATTGACTGCTATGTTTAATTGTACAATTCTAGATCTAGGCACAGTCACAGTTTTTACATTAAATACATTTTTTTTCTACAAAAAAGAAATTACAATCTTAATAAAATTAATATAATCAACTAGTGCCATACTTAGATTCACAATATAATGCCACCAGAATGACAGCAGCGGCTATTGCCTAGTTTTTGTTTTAATTACAGATTGCATTAATGTATTATTTTTAGCTGAGACTGTACCTATTTTGTTTGCAATTTAACAAAATACTAGCGAATCTTCTAATTTGACTAAATTTTTAGATAAATCAGCTTAAACGTATGTAAATCATTCCTCAACCTTATACAATTTATTAAAAAATCTTTTACGGTACAAAAAAAAATGAAATAGCTGATGTGTAATTTATTATTTTATAAATTTTAAATATCATACACATGGAATTTGAAAACAACTTACAATTATTATTATACTACATAGAGTCATCAATCGTCATATCTACAATTAGTATCTTCATTGAATTATCTAACATTATACATTTTCACAGTAAATTTCTACACACAAATATTTTCATAATATTAGCTAAATTATGCATGAGATCTGTTTCTTGTGGAAACACAGTAATGTATGATTTGAATATAAAATGGAAACTTGAACATTGATAATAAGTCATCTGATTGCGACTTTAGTATAAATACCAACTGGTTTAAGGATTATTTATAATTACAAAGCGAATTTCACTGTAGCTCTTTGATTTGTCAATTTTAGCTACATCTATTTATTCATCTTCTATCATATTTACCGACGAATTTTATATACTTTTACCATTATTAGATCAGAGATAAGTCAAAAATAATCACATTCAGGCATTCCAAAAATAATGTTTTCAGAATCAGACCCAAAGCTACTGGTCCACAATTACTTAACCTAACTGGTATTAATTCTTACTAGTAAAAGTCTTTTTCAACTGACACTTTTGATCACAACAATGTTCTGGAGACTCCTCCAAATGAACAACGTTAACGGCACGATCAAAAGTCACCCTCGGGAGTCATCGAGTCAATGTCACCTCTGTATCACTTGAGCTTCTAGAACTTTCTTTGATAACATCAAGCTCCCGATTAGATAGAGACGAGGTACGAGAAAACTTATTTGCATTATATTCACCTTTATCTTCACAATTATCACGACACATGTAATCATTATCATCATTACCGTCACCATTCACATTCACTTCTACTTCTAATAAGTTATCATTGTCTTTCAAACCGAAAACTGCACACGTCTTTTCATGACTAAGACTTCTTATCCTATCAAGGTTTTGTTCTAATGTATGTATTTCATCGTTCAAGCACGGTGTGTCGTCGAACTTCCACTTTATGTTCGAGTTAAAATGTTCAACACCGGGGTACATCCCTATGCTATTACTTCTATGCCCGAAGACCGGACAGTTTCGGTACTCTCACAAATCCGGATGCCGTCCGTTACATATTTTGTTGAAATTTCCTTCATCCAGGCTGAGGTTGGAGCGAGATCGTCCGCATTCTAAGGCGGGGCTGGGTCTGAATAGGCACATGTCTGAATTCTTCAGTCTACATTGTCTTGAGCATCCTGATTCAATCTGGAAGGCGGATCTATCGAGATGTCTATACTCTGAAGGTCCATAGCCGTCAAAGAATCTTGGGTCTCGTTTGCAATTACTATGACAGTTGCTATGCCCTTTGAATGATCCGCTGCATCTGAGAGGATCCCTGTGGCATGCTTTTTGGATAGCGTGTAGAGATGTAGAGGACACTGTTCTCTCAAGTATTTCGCCCCAGTATTTTTCTCCGAGGCCTTCGAATTCACCTTTTGAGCGGAGACCATCAGATGTACCAGGAGAACCACAGCAGCCAGTTGGCTTCTCGTAGCTTGAGTATGATTTTTTTCGTCGGCAGCAAATCTAAACAGAAAATGAAACATAAATGATCAAAAACTAATATGGATAAATTTGAAAAGGATGTCTTGATAACAAGTCGAAGATTGTCATCATATCTTTTGTAAAGTAAAGTAGATGCCAGCGCTGACAGAAATATGTCGCGTAGCTATTACAAAAAGATCAGAATCCATTTTTATGAAAGACATTTAATTCAAAATATAGCCATCGATTCTCCAAATGATAAAATAAGAATTAACAGCACACGACTTTCTCTACAAATGTTTTACTTTATTCCAACTCACGAAGTATTGCAGAAGCTCGTTGCTTATTCTTCGGAAGTGGCTATTGAGCAGCCAATACAGGAACGGGTTCCAGAAACTATTACTCAGTGCCAGCCACGTCACTATAAAATCCAGAGCTGGAGGAACCTAGAAAATAATTGGTTTAGAACTTGTTGTCTCATGGATAAATAAAAGTAAAATAAAACTGGACATTTTCGCATGGCATTAACTAAGCAAATATTTAGCTAAGGTAACCAGGCCCTTTGAAAAAATATACAAATATAGCTTGTGCTTGCGGCTTCGTTAGGGTTTTTTCGTGATAAAATATAACCTATGTGTTTATTCTATTACTTAAGTATTATATGGGTCATTAAGTAGTTTTGGTTTAAAAAGCTAACAAACATTTAAACTTTATCCAAACATCATGGTTTCAATTGTTTATGTTGTAATTTTTTCTATTCTTTGATTGTTAATAAAGTATATACAACATCATCCAAACTTTAATATTAATTAACATTCACTGATACTAGTGGGTCACAGTTTAGTTTAATGAAAAACACCCCATAACCGGAAGAATATTCGCAGATCTTACAAGCAAAAATAAATCAAAATAATCTTCATCTCAGGCAGACCCTTATAACACTAAGTTCCTTAGAGATACTGCAATAAAAAGCTATTTTTTTATTGTTCACATTATAAAACTCTTCGTATCCCCTACTGGTAAAGCAAAGACTTGTTTACTTAAGGAAAATAAAAACAGACCATAAAATAAAATACAGTCCGTTGATTTCATTAATTCTAACAAAATTCTGTGGACAGATTGTTTAAACCAGCTTTCTTTATGGCATTTTATTTAAATTACTGACGTTGGCAAAAAAAACTAAAATTCACGTCCTAAAAAAATATGCCGAGCGATGCCAAGCACCAATAACGTTAAATAGATTCAATTTTTTTGTAGCTAGAAAGCAGATTTATTTTGAATTTCTATGCAATAATGTGGCTACAATGAAAAATATTTTTATTTGGAATAACAAAATAAAGACACAACTGTTGTACACCCCAGTAAAGTAATTAAAAAAAAAACATTTTGCCTGAGAACAAGCAGCGTACCTATCAAGAACCAAGCTAAGCGAATCAAGGGTCAGTATGTGTATGCGCTATTAGCAGTCTCTACCATAAAGTTCCGTGGGTACCTTGCAACCTGTACAGGCAGCTACCACCTCTTGAATGGTTGCCGGTGTAACCATCACAATGAATCCAAGTGACATCGCAGCCATTGTTCGCGAGGTGCTCACGCTATGAGGTCGTACAGGGGCTTGGATCTGCAAGAAGGTACCAAAGTCAGTGTACCAAAACCGATGTTTAGTGAATTCATGAAGTCATGTCATGAAGTCATGAATATTCTGTTTTACAAGGTTAATAAACAGTTTCTCAGTTTTACTTAAATCTATGAACTTTATGTTGAAAAGTCCTGTAAGGTTAAAAAAAAAGCATTTTGAATTTTAATTTGCTGTCAGTTTTGCGACTTAAAGGTATGTTTATGCCAGTCCACAGGGTTTCTTCTCTCGTATATTTCCCTGTTCTGAGATTCAATAAGAAATGCTTGATAACTTAGCTATGTTTTTTTGTTTGATAGTGAAATAACAGTGACATAGACAAAATTACTTCTATAATTTGAATTATGATTGGTAAGCGATTCCTTTAATATCTGAGAAAAATATATGTTCATACATATCGAGAATTGGAGATATAAAACTTCGGCTACCAAAAAACCGTATTCTCATAAATCTTGATTTGCTCGAATAAATCAAATTACCAACATATTGCTCTGGCATCTCAGTAATATTAAATCTTGATTTTATTAACCTACATCTTTTCAAGTACAAATACATCACTTTCGTACTTATACAAAAACATCATGTAGGTACTTGTATATTTGTATTAGTAGTATAGTATAATATCATGATTAACTGAAAATAATATTCCGATACATCACTTCTTTCAAGACTTCATCTCAATTCATGTTATATTAGGGGAAACCTAAGTCTAGCAATGGACTACTTTAGGTTAGTGATGATGATATTGTATTATTGTAAGCGCTGCATTTGGTATTTTAGTTTATGTACATATGTATACTTCATGTTACTTTACTTAGCTTAAATATTTATTGAATATTTTTTTGGATCATAATCAGTTAGCCCTCAATTGCAAACGCCAACCGACTCTATACTTCCAAAAATTCTTAATCACTGTTAGCGATAAAGCCGCTCTATTTAATTAATAAGTTATTGTTTTTATCATGTATGCATAGTGCAATAAAGAAATATTTATTAATTACCACAATTTCATCGCCATGAGGTGACTTTGAACAAGGCAGAGGCACCCCATTAGGCCTTACTGGTTCCGGTTCACATTTCCCTCTCGTCTTGCTGATGTGGAATCCAGATCCATAGCAGTACATCAACGCCATTGTTGTTGGGAAGTAGTATGAACAGCAAGCTAGTATTCTGTGGAATAAAGGGATTATGTCTTCTGTAGTAGAGCTGCTCGAGAAAAAGGAGATTAATCATAAATATTTCTATATTTTTTATCATAGAAATAATATTTTTAATTAATATTTTTTTTTTATCTTTGACTTTTTAACCTTATTCATTTATTCAAAATTAAGTAATACCTTATTCATGTTCTTAAATTTCAAAATTTTGTATTTAATAAATTGGATAAATATAATTTTGTAAACAACATTATAAAAACGAGTTAGTGGCGATTCGCCATCGGACCCTTTTTTCTGATACTTTTTAGTTCCATACTTTGAGTTTTGATTCGCCATCGTCAAATAAAATATTATTTTCCGCGTGGTGATTTGCCATCAGCAGTTCCATGTACAGTCAGCATGTAAATATGGTGACATAAAACCAATATTTTTTGAATAAATAATAATATACAGGGTGTCCCTGCTCTGTGTACTTTGGTATAGGTAAAACTATCGACATGTAAATTGGATTTATTAATAAATTATATTTCTGTAAGTGTATTTTGTGTAAGTTTATAAATTAATAAATATACATTATATTAAGACAAACCTGAATGCAACCCTGCTATGGAAGACATCGCAAGCCATCAACCCAGCCGAGTTGAAGTAGTAGCCAGACCTCGGGAGAACCATGATAGCGAAGAGTGACACTGACAGTATCCAGGTAATGCTGATAACTAGCACACAACCCTAGGAAAGGTCAATAAGAGTGATAATCACATAAAAATATCTATACCAGTAATGTATTGTATTTAATTTATTGTATGTAACATAACTAATTTATTTGACATGTATTATGTATGATACTCGATATCTTTCCTTTTCTAAGAATACCAAGGCACAAAGAAGTAAATTCATCCACTTGAATTGTATTTTTACAATACATTAGGAATATGGGTCTGTGAAATGCTAAGAAATGCTTTTACTTGTGTTTAATCTGGAAAATGGAAGAATTATGTAGGTTCAGTGTGGTAAAATAAGAACAGGGTTTAAAAATTGAATTTTCTATAAAGTTAAGGGCACTGTAAGTAGATTTAAGCTCAGAAACCCGAATTTCTATAGAAATTAGAACCATTTTGTAATTGTATCAGAATCGCACAAGAACTAGGTTTTAGGAATTGGAATTCTCTGTTAGGTTTATGGCACTGTAAACGTAGTAAAAAACTTTGGTTTCTAAGGTTAGGTTGCTAATAATAATAACCCAAATCTCTATAAAAAATTAAAAAACTATGAACTGTATCATAATCACGTTAGAACTTGATTTTTTGAATGAAATTCTCTGTGAAGTTTAATGCAGGGTTAGTATTAAAAACTTTGAGACGTAAGTAGCTTACCAATAGTAAAAACACGAATCAATACTGAAATCAGTACTACCTTTAAACTGAATCAAAATCACAAAAGATCTTGGGTTTATTTAAAGAATTATCTGTGAGGTTTGAGGCAGTAGTGTAAGTAGTAAAAACTTTTGAAGCCAAGGTAGTTTAAAAATAGTAAAAACCGGAATCTCTATGGTAAACACCTTTGAACTATATTATAATCATGTTGTTTACCAAGTTATTTTGTTTTAGAATACTTTGTTTTAAAAAGTAGAGATACATATTATAGATTCATTAATAAATGCTATATTAGCGACACAATAAACTAAAAACTATATGTGACAAATTGCTCTACCGTGACTGTAAAAGTATGTAACAAAATCCCAAAACGCATAAGAGAACTGGCCACTAGTTAATTTAAAAAGAATCTCCGTAGGTGGCTCTCGAAAAAATATGTCTATAACATTAAAGGATTTAATAATCAATAAATTACCTATTTATATACTATACCTAAGTTTAATATTTTACGTCCAAAATAAATGGATAAACTGCTGTCGTACCTAGCTTGTAAGATCTTTTTTGTACACAGTGTCTTTACAATAAATTTCATTTCAACACATATAATACACTAGCGACCCACCCCGGCTTCGCACGGTTTTATTATACGTATAAACCTTCCTCTTGAATCACTCTATCTATTAAAGAAAACCGCATCAATATCCGTAGCGTATTTTAAAGATTTAAGCAGTCAAAGGGACATAGGGAAATAGGGACAGAAAAGCAACTTTGTTTTATACCAATATGTAGTGATAGTGTTTTCCTGTGGTATTTTCTTACCTTCTTACTAGAGTGTTTATGATACGTGCTTGGATGTAACAGATATAAATATCTATCAATCGCCATACAGACTAATATCACGGCACTTTGCTGACTCACGGCGCCCCTCAATAATGCCTGGAACAAAGTTGGCGTTAATTCGATTCCAAATTATCCTGTTAGAGTTAGTTGGAGGGGTTATAGACTTAGGCAGACCACTGCAGGCTATAGAGTTCAATTTGGGAACTTTTATATTCAGTGGAGCAAAGTTCGAATGGAATATCGACAGCACTTGAACTTAGGTCAGTTGGAATATCGGACATGGAACCATTCTGAAATGTGTCAATCAACTGACGAGGTCAAGATCAATACACGCATTCGATTTCGAATAGATACAGTTGAATTATTGCCCTGAGCCTGACTGAGCCGATCAATTGAAAGTACACAACCACCCGTCACTTCAGTGAGACCAAAAGACATTGAGCTTCTGTAATTAATTTAAAAACTTTATCGACTTTGAACAGGACACAAAAGCTTGACATAATGAGGATGCCTTGCGTAACCTAAACTCTAGTTAGTGCTAGGTCATCGCAAACCATTAGCCAGTTTACAAACACACTGTATAGCTCTAAAGCTTTATAGCTGTACAGGGTGCCGAGGTTCGGTTATTTCATTGTTCGCTTGGGGGGACGTCAAAAATAATTGTTCCTTTCAACGCAAAATTGTTCTGTAATGCTTTGGTTTTCTTTACGCTATGGTGTGCGATGATGCAAAATTTGTTTGATAACAAGATGCTGTGTTAGCTTTACATCTTTTTTGTTCTTTATAGTGTAGTTTGTGTTGTGTCAATATAATACCTAATACTAATTCTCGTAAGAATATTCAAGACGTAGTTTATTTTTCCAAAAGATGGCTTCAGATAACTTTAAATAAATGGGTGATTCTACGAAAACTCGTTTTTTGTCTGACTTCTGTGGCACATTTTTTTTTGTTGAAATTGCACATCATGATAGTATATTCTAAATAAAGATTTAATTTTGAATTTTTTGGTAGTGAAGGGAACTTTATTGGCTTTATGGTTACGGAGTTATTCAATTTTAAAAATATGGTGTCCACGGAAATCAGAATTTATATCACCAAAATCAAATATGGGTTGGTTTATCGATAAAAATATGTGTTTTCGGTAGTAAGTAGATTATTAAGCTAAATACCAATTATTTGACGTTTGTAGTTTTAATCAGTTTTTACAAAAACACCTTTAAATCATTACTGTAAATACAAGTAACTTTTAACAAAAATCACACTAACAATGTTTATCTTTGTAAAATATTATAATTATTCATTTTGTATTTATTATAAACTTTTATCCTAAAAAACATCATAAAAACTGTAAAAAAATATTATTGAGATGTTAATGAACCCGCAAAATCCACGGAAATCACACCACGGAAATCAAAAAAAATAACAAAATCTTATAAATTTTCTTAATTTGCTGGTTTATTTTACATTGAAATATGCAGTCGAAATTAGGAACACAAAAGGCATGAATTATCATCATTAATAAAACAATAGGATTAGCATAAACAAATTTATAGTCAACATGGTAATCAGAATTTCTAGATACCAAGCCACGGAAAGTGATTACGTACCGAAATAACAGAGTGACGTAAAGACATACACCTTTGTTGTACACACCACTGATGGGGCGTGACTGATAGTTTCTCTCAATGTAACAACTATTTACGCAGATATTAAAGTACAGTATTTATGAATAATTTAGTGCGCACCAGGGAAATCAGAGCTAAACGACGGACGCGAAGTTATCTCGTTGTAACTTGTCAACTAAAGCTTAGTTTTGCGTAGTAATAGCGTCAAATAAGCAAGTAACTATCTGGGTTATTGTGAACCTATGTAAATTAGTACCAGAGTTTTTAGGAAATGATATAAAAATTTATTAACACCGGAACATGAGGTCCGGACGCACCACGGAAGTCATAATTTCCAAGGATTTTATTTATTTTTACTTATTTAAAATAAGAATATTAAAAAACTAAAAAAGGCCTCCCCTATTATTTTTGTCTAATCTACTATCATAAAAAAAATCAAAGGGCTAGGGATACTTTTTGTATGATTTTTCGAGCCGGACATGTATTTTTGAAGCCCGGGAGAATCACCCAAATACAGATTTTTATTTTTGGTATAAAATTATGAAACTTAATTCCAGACTTCAAATATTATAACCTACTGACGGAAATAAAAAGAAAGTAGATTAAATAAAGTTTTACTCTTATTTTGCCATCTCTCAGCAATTTCTTACAACGATTTTTGAAAAGTATTCCGTTGAATATTTATACCTCAGTTCAATTATATTTTTAATTTAACCTCTCGATTCGCGAACTTTTTTCCAAGAAACTTTCCTCATTTTCCGCAGTGTCTCGTTAAACAAAGTTAGGAGTTGACGCTTTACTTGAAACATGATCTAACAACTTGCTTGATGTCATTCAAAAAGTTCAAACCCCATGTTTCCAAATGTTTTAATATTTTTACGAAATCGTCAAAAGTTTCTAGACTGCAGCTTTATTTGTCACAGATATTTTTTTTGTAATTAGAGCAGCAGTACATGCTTACTTAAATGTTCTATAAGTTTTTTGGAACTTTTGCAAATCTTTCGTTAAATTCACATAATTAAATAAAATTCTTTGAAGATCTTACCTGGATTTGACAAAATATCTCTCCGTATGGCCAGCACTTGTAAAGTGCAGGCAGCAAAGCCACCGGTGCTATGAGAAGTCCAGAGAACAGATCGTTCAGGGCCAGTGACGTCAGGAGGTACCTTGGCTGAAAACATCACTATTGAAAGAATTTGGAGCATCTCAAGATTATTATGATTAAGTTTTGATACTCTAAATCTTGCATTGAAGACTTTATATTTATTACGTAATTCTGTTTTGATTGTGTTTTGAAAAAGAGTGAAATTTTAGTAGAAAGCAATTCTGACATCGTTCGCAACAGTAGTATCATTTCCATGCTGGGCGTGACGTTCCAAACTCGTGGCTTTCACTGAAAATCAGCGCTTTGTGGACACAATACATGTGTTCGTCCAGCACAATGTTGAGGGAAGGTCTTTGCCCTAAATTCTGCTGTATACGAAAGGTCCTTTACGTAGGTTTAATTCTACAACCACTACTACTACTACTACACTAGAACTGACTACTATTGTGCGGTATAAATTATCGAAAATAGATACATTTCATTTTATCAACACTACTTTGTTACATAACGACATGTTCATGTCCTGCTTATCTCGTATGTGAATATAATATCAAACATAAACATCCTAGTCAATAGTTTAACTCCGAAATATAGTAGTTCGATCATAAAATACACAACTGAAAATATTGCGAACGATGATCAGAATTGCTTTCTACTCGTCAGTAAACAGAATTTATTTTTGAATCTTTATCTAGCCAGACTTACTACTGGCATAATAATATTATGTTTCAAGTATCCATCGCTGGAGCTTGAGATAGCGGGTTCGAACTGACCACAGCTAATAGATTGGTTAACTTTGACACAGTATTGGCCTCGTCATTACTAACTTGCTGTATCTCCGGTCATATGACGGAAAACGTATTACCTACTTAATAATTAGTTTACCAAATAAATGGTGATTGAAGTTGAAATTAGGTTCCTTTGCAAAACTTCGTGGTCGACGAAGTTTACTTAAACTTCGAAAGCTTCTATGAGTGAAATCTAATGGGCTACTTGAGGATGTGAGAGGAATTCCAAACCATTAAAAACCTTGGATGAATAAATTAATAAAAAGGAGTTTTTGAACTTGTTAGAGGTTCGTAACGTCCTTCGGCAAATTATTTTGTTTATCTTCCTGTGGACTGAAGTTTATCAAATTTTTCTACAAGATATTTCCTGAATGATTATTTTCAATAATGATTTCTTTTATAGACTAATTTCCTAAGACTATCTTACGGTAGTACTTTTAGACGATAAACAAATTAGTATCCTCCCTTTTTGAAGGAAATTTCAGAATGCCTAATCACTGTGTTTGTTTAATTTGTAAGAAAAATCTGCATGAAAAATTTTGACGGTCTGATTGAACTGAGTTTTTTTATTTCACATTAAACCGTTATTAAGATAATTTTAAAAACACCCAAAATAAAATAAAAACTTCAAATTAAAAGTCTTTAGAACCAGTGGTTTAGGCGTTTTCTGTTAGTTACTCTTTTATAGCTTGTCTGTGGCTAAAACAATTTAAACATTTTCGTTACCTGATTATCAATATACTTGATGTATCTTCGATTGTTCAGGACACAGATCAGCACTAAATTCCCGAACACTATTGACATAGACAGCACAAAGATAAAAAACGCTTTCAGAATGTCAGCAGGAGCTGGAAAAGTTGTTGGCCAGCCCTTTCCGTTCAACCAACACGAGCTGTTGGACAAAACGGGCGCAACTAGCAATGCACCCTTGGTCGAGTCAAACATAGTAGACTGCTGATCGCAGCACAGGCGTCTCTTGAATAAGACATTTAACTAATATTTACTAGAGAGATATAAAAAGTCATATGGCATGTGTGTATGCCGAACGGTTAAGATTTATCTTAGCAGAGTTCATTTAACCAGAACCCAGAGTCTAATGGGTATCATGAGAATCGTTTGAGCCGTTTTCTTGGAATTAATTTAACGTTCAAACAATGTGAAGTCTAGTATTTCTATAGAGATGCTTTGTGCTTTTTGGGAGTCATGATGTAGCATTTTGCTCCTTCAATCTGAAACAAAAAAAAGCTATCGTTTATAAAGTGTTAAAACCCAAAACAACCGGCTTAGCTCGGGTCTAGATAATTTTTTGATTTTTCTAGCATTACTTTTGATTTTTTACTTTTACAGATACTATCTGTATAACACATGGACGAAAATAAGGGTCGTTATGAGTTATTACAGTAAAAGTTCGAACTGCGTAATATTTTTGCCTCACCCGTAAACCCTTATCAAGATTCCAAAATAAATATACGACTAACTTAAAGGTTAAAATCATCGTTAAATAATCTTTTCACCAACGAAATCGAAGAAAATCAGTGCGAAACTCCGAAAGGTTCGGGTCTCTTTGTAAGTTTATGTGAGTGAGTCTAACACTTGACCCAAAACAACCCTCAGTCGCGCCAGATCTTGGCCATTCACTGGCACGGAAATATCTTTACCTCTGGGACCTCTTGAGTACCCCATAATTTGTATGTGTAACTTTATCAAAGCTCTCTACCTACCTCTAGCCCCAGATTAAATCCAATGTCCATTATTAAATACTTCCCTGTACCCTTTGGGGCGGCCTGATCACTTCTTGTACAGCATTTAGCATCTAGCCCCAAGCTCTGCTTAGCTTGGGGCTAGATGATGCTGTGTGGACTGTCCGGAATTATTTATTTATTTATTTATTTATTATGTAAGTAAGTAAGTACTGATGACCTAAGGTCATTAGCCACTATGTATAGAGAGTATGATATAAGATTCAAATGAACTAAAAAAGTGGTCCTTTTGACAGTATCTGGCCTGAATCACCGCTAAATTTGGGTTCTGCAATTTTAATATTCATGGAAGCATTTATAAAGCAGCTTTCTCGGTTTTTATCGAATTATTCCTAACGCATTATTGTTTCCAGCGTCTCACGTGACCACATTGCCAATGTCTCATGAAAAGTAATCTCAACATCACAAATCACATAGCACATCAAAGCAGCGTTTTTTATGAAATGGTTTGTCGCGGCTGAAACGCTGTGAACAAATCTTTAAAAAGCATAACTGTTCCAAAAAATACTTACTCAAAATCTAAACTGGAGGTTACCCTGTCGTACGTTTAGATTTTGATCACTCTATATTTAATCTAAGTGCTTACTAATTGAAACAAGCTTTGTTGTAGGTACCTACATTTTAGTCTATTCTGTGTACATACTGAATATTTAACCCACTCTTCCACTCTAAAGCACAGCGGTTTCATTAATTTAGAATTCAAGTTTACGTTGCGTAAATGAAAGCATGAGATTTTAAAGGCTAATTTTAGATTCCACAGTTTAACAAACATTTAACGTTAATCTTAAATTGTAAGTCTTTAGAATAATCCTATTAAAGTAATAAAGGTGAAAATTTGTGTTGTTTTAAAAATATGTTTGGTCGAAGATAACACATAAACTACTGAATAGATCAGGCTGAAATGGACATGTAAGCTACTTTTTATTCCAAAAAACACGTGCGTAGCCGAAGACAGATGCTTGTAACTTATATGACATAGAGAATTTAAAAATACGTTAAGTTTAATGTATTAGGTTCAGCAAAGAAAATGAAATGTAAAATTTATTTTTTTCAATATTCGTAACATGAATATACGTGTTATTATTTGCTGTAGGTATTGCTTCAATGCATTTTGCCATGCAAAGGTTTTAATTAACTAAATTCACAAAAAAATATTAAAACACCCAATCGTTTTCTACAGAACCTCAACACGGCTTCTAAATTATCTCGATAACAACCTAATAAAAATCCTTGCAACGCAAACGTTACGCCCTTCGAGAAAATTCTTCCCTAAAGTTAATGTAACATTAGGCGACGACGTGTCTGGCTTGAAAACTCTACTAACTGCTATTTTGTCTGCGCCTCAGTATCGCTTTAGAACATTTATTGGCTTATAAGCAGAATACTGAGTTTTGGAACCTCACCTTTAGCGACTTTGAAAGCACATTTTCAACCTTTAGCGACTTGAAAAGAATATTTTAAGTACTTATCAAAAAGCTTTTTGCTCATTTACATAAGCTGTCTGAGAAGAAGGCATAGGTACTTAGTTGTAGTGCGTATTCCAAGTAACAAAATAAAATTTTATATGACAATATTTGTTGAATTAAAACACCACTTGAACATAATATCAAAACATCTTAGAGAAGTTCCGTGAAATATGCTGTCTTGATGGGGTCATATACATTTATTCTTATGCATATACTCACTTGTTATTACTACTGTGAGACAAATTTAATGAACCACAAACCCGGTCAGTAGAAGGCATTATTAAATAATTTTTGATTTACTGATTTAGGTACTTGTTTTAAAAAATAAACCTGCTGCGTCTCGCGACTTCATTTGCGTGAAAATTGTAGCATATGTTTTTATTCTAGGGCAAAATCTATGTATCTATTTAAAATTTCAGTCCGATCCGTTCCGTAGTATTGTCGTGTATTTTCCATCCATCCAAACTTTCGTAATTTTTAATGTTAGTGTGTATATTTTTCATTGGTCATATTCAAACTTGCACTGATAGACTTATGTATTAGATTAGGTATAAAAGAGACGGCCAGCTACTTTACATGATATAAATACCAATCATATTTAGAAACCCAAAGACACTCAATTAGAACAACTTTTCGTGCTAAGAGTAGATGTGTTATTCCGACATTAAAGAACTTGAGTTCACCTACAGATGGTAATATTTTAAATGGTTCTTGAGTCGTTTTTGACACAAATTTTCATTCATTAAACGGCAGAGTTGACCGATAAAACTGCCTATTATGTACAATTATCTTTTGATAAAAACTAGCCTTAACTTAACAACGAATGTACTGCCAACTTCTGGCTGTTAATAACTCAACAAACGAAGAGCTATAACGAAGAACAATTTGTCATAATATTTTATGTACGAAATGGATGAGCGTCTCTTAAATCTCGCAGACCCTATTGGGCTTCCACTTGGGAAAGATATATCTTAGGTTTTTTACGAGCCTGGACTACGGATACAGTATCTTATCCTAAAAAGAGCTCGAAAATCTCAGTGCTTTGAAAACAGATTTTATCTTCTATCAAATACAAAAAAGTTTTTCTGTGAATTTATTTTATCATGATCCAAGAATAGAGATAAATTAAAACTAGTGTACAATTTAAGCAATTGCTAACAAAGCGACTGCAGACTGTTGTAAATAATCTAGAGGTAGCTCAACTGTTCCATAACAATTCATTTCGCATTAAAAAGTAGCCTTTGTCCTTTCTCAGGCTCTAGACTATACGTGTACCAAATTTCAATTAATCAGCTCAGTAGATTAGACGTTAAAGTGTAACAGACAGAGTTACTCTAAAAAAATATAGTATTGATTGATTGTTACCTATATAGTTACGGACTTTTCAGTAATTAGTAAACAGTAAAGGTTTTTGGCTGAAAAACAGCGCTGAGCGGCCCTCGTTCAGCACATGCTGGCTGAGCCAACACCTATTTCGGCACAGAGTTATAGAGGCGAAACTTGATTTGACGCGCATTCATTTATGTTACTATGATTGTAGACCTCCTTGTTCACTGTTAGTTTTTGTAATTTATTTTTGTATGTGTCGAAATAAATGTTTTCCATTTCTATTTCTATTTTCTATAATTTTACATGCTGTAATCACGACAAATTCAATATGCTGGTATATCGATTTTCCAGGCCAGCTGATCCTTGCTAACAGCATTAAATTGGTCCCTAAGGAATAAATCTACCTCCATTCACCATTGTGGGGTGGCTTAAACTGCTTTAAGTTATCAAGCAAGGTCGTTAGTCACCGAAGACGTCATAATCTTAATAGGCAGACGGCCAAGCTGGTACAGGATTTTCGGCTTATGCCTCTCTGAAATAGAATGTGAATTTGCTTGGGTATTTGAAGATTCTTTATAGATATTTTATAACAAACATATTTGGTGTGCACTGAATTTCTGCAGCATTTTAATTGAATATTTAGGGTCCCGTTTCAAACCGTCAGCCTGCAGTTAGCTCCTGTGAATTCTAGTCTTATATGGTTTTTATTCTTTGATTTCTAATTATCTTTAAAGTTAAAACTATTTAAAACTGTAAAAATAATAAACGTAAATAAAATTCTAAAATTTAAACAATAACATTTGAACATTAAATATTCACATTTACAGTTATAGTTTTTTTGAGTATAATATAAATATTAAATGGTATTGGGAAACTTATCCGGGTATTCATTGTCGTGCGAAAATTTTATGAATGCACGTATTCTCAAAAGAGGATTTAGGCAGACAGGATAAAAAAATGTCTGGCATAGGCATATTTCAAATTACGGAATTTAACTCTTATGACGTATTATATTGCGAATATTCAGTAAAAAGGACATTGTGCTTTGAAAACTAGCTGTCATTCTAAATTGAGGACATTTTGTTAGTAGGGCATTCCTTATCACAGTCGATATGCAGATGCACCTAAGAACATGCTTCCAAAACCTCTTGATCCTGAATGCTCTTAGCTTATGAATACTCTCAATTGACTTTTTAAAAGCTTTAAACTATTCATAGTCAATTCAGAGTTTCCGTAAGGGTTTCTTTTGAAATAAAAGCAGTTTTTAACTTTCGTTGCCCGTAAAATACCTTCTTTATTACTCACAGCATTTTTTAACACACAATTTTCGGTTCACTGTTTTCGGTTTAGCTAACACAAACGTAAGTATTTATTGTTCTTTAAATAACTATGCTAAAAGAGAATTCCGTAAAATGCAAAGTTCCAGTCTAGTATTTTAGATTTTTTGTTCCAAAACTTCACTTGGCTTCGTGCCATTTTAGTAGGTACTAAAAAGGTTTACGTGTATAGTGCTAGGTTAGTGTGAAATCAAATAATACTAGTTTATTACACCACTCATAAAATACCTTTATAAGAATAGCATTCTGGGAGCTCTCTGATTTCCTATTGAATTTTCTTCGGCTTTCAATTAGATTGTCCTCACATGAGAGGTCTTGGGGGGTATAGTTCGATACAAGGGTGAAAATGAAGTGATTATTAAGATATCTACGACTCTTCAACAAAAAGTATTATTCTCATTTTCTACTTTTTTTCATTTAATCTATGTGAGCAGAACATGTGATTTTAACTCTGTAGGTATATCTTATTTAATATTTTACTATCACTATAGTTAAACATTCGATTTAGGTATGTAATTGCTTAGTTGTACCTTTACGAAAATAAATAAAATTTATGGATTTCTGTTTTTGTTATGAGCATGGGAAAAAATCAAAAGATCAGGACAGGGTAAGCATAGAGATCTATAAAGTCTATAAATAATGCGGGACAATCCGCACAACATCAAGAGGCACCAAGATAAGCACTACAAAACAAACTGATAAAATGAATATAGATGGGATATGAATATATATATAATATATATCCCATGTATTACATAGGATTAAATAAAAAATTGGGCCTGATAAAGTTTTATCAGGCCCATTTTTTATTTTTCAATTGCTCGTCGTAAAATACGTTGGAATACGATGAAAGATTTTCGAATAATCGCTAAATAATTCGGTCGTTTCATTTTATGTGAGCCGTAAACATTGGCCTATAAAAGGACATTTAGCTACTATTGTCCCAATTATTACCGTCTTCCCGCTTTAGCTTAGTACTATTTTTATTTCGAGAGATAATACTCCAGCTTTTGTGTTTTGTTTATTTTATGTAGCTATTTTGTTTATTTTTATTTTCTGTTGTTATTACTTTGTGGGGAGCGATAAAAGTTCTTGATTGTAATGTTACGTATGATTTAAATGCTGCTGAGCCCTTCCTTTTTCATTACTGTTTGTTTCTGTTCTATTTGGTTTTGTTTTGTTATGGATAACTACTTACTTTTAAATGTGTTTTAGTTTACATTTGAATTTCAGAAAGCTTTTCTCCTTTAATCTTATTTGGAAATAGAAAACGATAGTAATTCAGAAGTTGGATATAGGCTGTAGTTGTCTTGAGTCTGCTGCAAATAGTTATTGCTTTTTCTTTTATATCCTGCCTCGACTGTCTGGATTTATTTATAAGTACAGCTAACTGTTCCAATTCCATTCAGACATATTGTCTAACTGACCAATACACAGCAACGATAAATAAATTTGCCATTTTCCTGCTTTCCCTCACGAAGGGTGGTCAACGATCTGCAAGAGAGACCACCATTATACGAAAAACAGACGCAAAATACGACCCATGACCTATTTCTTTTTCCTGAATAAATATGTACATATAAATGGTATTCATATGCATCAGTTGCTACCTTTAGACTTTGCAATCTTCTGCATTTAGCTCTATTTTAAACTAAGTAGTTAATATTAATAAAAGTATACTTACTACATAATAAGAAGGTTGTAGTACTGGTAGAGATCGCTCTTGAGCGGTAAGACCGTCAATTGTGATAGTCTAAGTAATTTTATTTTAAATTGTTACGTTTATTTAAGGGTGAAAAAAGGAATTTTCTATCTATCTTAACTACAAATTTATAAAGTACACTCAAGCACTTTGTTAAACAATACCCAGACAGGAGTAGGGCGCAAACAACAAAATGAGAAGTAATCGTACAAATGGCATAATAAAAAGTCCCGGAAAGGAAGTACGCTCCTCAATTTTCATAAAGAAAAAGAGCAATCCAGAGTCGACTACGGTCTTTATAATAAACTAGCTACTGCCCGCGGGTACACACTCTTTTACATAGATAAAAGAAACTTACTATTATGGTTTCCAACGTAGTGAAGGATGGTATGACGATCTATTAAAGACGCAGATGCTACATGCGGCAAGCTGAAGATAGGGCGCTATAGCGCTTCTTAGTGGAGTCCTATATCCAGCAGTGGACTAGTGAGTAAAAGGTTAATGATGATGATGATTAAAAGCTACAGTTAGGGTACTTATGATAATATACTCAAAATGTTTGTCCGTTCTGTTTAAAATTTCGCTGTGGAGAAGTGAAGAATCTATCGAAATTTATCACGACACCAATATTAAAAATGCAAAAGTTTGGATGGATGGATGTTTGATAGCTTATTATTCATGACTTCTCAACGGCTCGGGCTGAAATTTGAAATTTATTGAATAGATATAACAGCAAGGAATAGAAAAATTACAACTAGTATTTACAATTGAAACCATTGAGCTAACTGCAGACGATTGCAAGCAGTCTAACGGTAGCTCAATTGATCCATGTCAATACCAGTCGGAAGCGTCCCCAAGAATCGATTGAATAGATTGAAGTTCGCGGCTTGAAATATACCTAACATAGACTACTTATGTTTTCCCATTAAACAGTTCCCATGGTATACAAATAATCTTTTAACTTTTCTATAGAAAATAAGGTGCAAAAACTAGTTGTAGATGTGATATTGACTTTAGATAACTACGATAAACTTAAAAAAATCTTCGTAGCTATGCTAGTCTAACAGATAAATAAGTAAACCAAATAAAACAATCTACAAAATGCCACAATACAACTCACAAACAACATCAGTTCACCGCAAATAAAGACAGTTTGGTTCCAAACGACAAACTTTCTCCGTATCTTCTATACAGCACAACTATACGGTATTCTTGTCTCAGATCATGACCACGTTAGCGACTAATAAAACGAAAACTTTAAACTGTTCTTGCTGCTTGAATCTATTCTAAATGCGAAGCTGAAGTCTGGAATTGGATCAAAATGTGACCCCATTGTTTCAGACTTATGCTAACTGGCAAAAAGTTCAATTTAGGAAAGTTATTAAGGTTTTGTAAGTTTGCCGTAGGTAGGTTAGTAAATGATTACTTATATATAGTTATTTGTTTTATTATTCCCGCGATAGGTTAGTACACTTATCAATTATTCTACTCCTGTTCTTACACAAAAGAAATCCAATCATTTGCAACAAGTTAAAATAATTATATATCTTTCTCTCAAAATATTTATTAATTTACTTACCTTAAACTTTGCAAAGTATAATAATACGCACCATTATTTCATAATTAGATATGCCACGAAATTCCCTATTATCTTAACCAAGTTCCCGGATGTGAAAATTACTCATTAGACGTCGTAAGTTTACTTTACAACCATCTCAGCGGCCCATTTTAAGCAAACCTTGTATTGCTATGCACCAGTGCAAGAACCTCATTAAAACTTTACAAAATGACAAAGACTTTTAGATTTTTAATCATCGCGTCGTGTTATGTGTAAACCAAGAGCCCGGCAATACAGTCCAGAGTTTTATGAAAACTGGGCTAATTGGATACCTTTCCTATATTATTTGAGTTTATAGAAACATTATAAAAGGGTGAAGTTCACACTCTCGTGAGGATATCTTGGAATAGGGGCTTTATTTTATTTTTATTATTTTAATTAAAAATTAAAAATTATGCTTAATAAATAATATGGTCAAAGTATATTATAGTAATTCACTAGCGGCACCACGCGGCTTCACTCGGTGCGAAAATTGATGAAAAGTAGCTTATGTTTTATTCCTCGCCTAAAACAACGTCTATTTAAAATGACAGTCCTATGAATCGTTTGTTGAACAGGTTACAAACATCCATCTATCCAAACATTCGCATACAAAATCGATTAAAAGCATATTTCAGGTAAAACCATAAACAATATGTAATTTTTATCATAGAATAATTAAATGCACCGGACCCAATAAAATGGCGAAAGCCACCTAAATCTCAATTAATATAAAGATTGAAGATATCTCAAAATGTATGTCTGTCGTTACTAATGCCTAATGTACCTTGATTGGTTACCAAGGGTGTGTATGTTTTATCTAGAGGTACATCATGAAACATACCCTAACCAGTTTAGGTTCGTCACGACTTGGGAGTTTTTGGCTTTGATGCCAATTTTATTTTGCAGCCAAGTGGGCCAAAACCCTGGCCTATTTTGAGCAACGATAACAGTATTTTTAAATAAAATAGTACCGTTAGTTACGGACTATAGATTTAGCTTATTGCCAAATCCATGGTAGCGACTTGACACGGATTATTTTTTAATTTTATAGTATCCACTTGGGATCGCCCGTTCTTTGTTTGAATCCAAGTATTTTTATTCTTATTTTGTAGAGAATGATCTGAAGGCCTAGCCAAGTAACATTTGCTACGAAGCAGTTCTATTTCTAAAATCGACTTCGCGTCTTTAGAATTAGTATAATCGTTGGATGTCATCGATTAACAAAATAACATTTGTAGAAAATGGTGATGACATTGTCACCATTTTGTTCTAATATTTCGTTAAATAAAGATTGCGTTAACGTTTGGAAAATATCTGGGTTGGTAAGAGTGGAAAAGGGTCACATTTTCATCGAGTCTGCGAATAAAATAGCGGCAAATTCATCGACCAGTGTTGCATGTTTCATAATGTTTCAAAACAAATTGAATTAATGCCAAATGAATGGAATCCTTGGAGATTTTTCAAGACTCTTAAAATATTCGTAGCGCCAATCAGACGCCGTTTCCGGGACTGTTGGGCCTCCCACTGGGATACTTATGAGCCCAAGTCACGATTCATTTACCCATTTCTTTTGCACTTGGGATCTTTTTGGTGCTGGATAGAGATTCCTTGGTTGGGTATTTTCTGGATAATGGATTATGCATTCCGTTTCGGCTATCTTAACTTCGTATTGATTTTTTCCGCATACAGACAAATAGGAAGTATTCACATAACAACACAACACAATACACAATTATTATACTGTCGAAGCCAATTTCTCATTGCCAATATCCTAAACGGTAGAAAGCACGGTTGTTTCCTTTGAAACCATCATAACACATCCTCAATCTGATAGGAAATCAATTGCATTTGCAATTGCATATCTGTAGATGACTTCCCCTAATTTCAGAGAAATAGTTCTACGATTCTAAAACTATGTGAGCCCACACGGTTTTGCTCTCGTTTAATTTACACTACTCTGTCTGTCAATCTGTAATACCTATCTTATATAAATAATGTACTTAAATAAAACGACTCACAAGGTATGTTTTTTCTTCTTCTGAATTATGTCGACAGAGGAAAACAATCATAAAATTATAATATCACTGCATAGTATAAAATAAAGTCGCTTTCTCTGTCCCTATGTCATTATGTCCCTTTGAACGCTTAAATCTTAAAAACTACGCAACGGATTTTGATGCGGTTTTTTTTAATAGATAGAGTGATTCAAGAGGAAGGTTTATACGTATAATAAAAGCGTGCGAAGCCGGGGCGGGTCGCTAGTAATTTATATAATTATGCTTAATCTTGTGAGACATTCGATTATATACCTAACAGTAATAATAACATCTCTGATTCACATTACGTCATCTAGTACCAATGTAACAAGAGCTTGTGATAATCTTAACGTAGGTAGATATTTTAGATAATAGATAGAAACCACTGTCTGAAAATATATGAAAGACCTTATCATCATCATCATCATCAGCCTATATTAGTCCACTGCTGGACATAGGCCTCCCCTAATGAGCGCCATAGCGCCCTGTCTTCAGCTTAAGAAAGACCTTATAAATAACCTTAATAAACATTAGGACTACTCTATCTGTCTGTCACTTTCTTTTCAATCAAAGTGCAAATGCATCCCATTTCAACTGCTAAGATTGGCTAAAATAAAATTAATTTTATTTAAAAACCTTTGGCTAAAAGTAAACAAATGGATATGTCTCCGCCGGATTGTAGTATCATTCCATTTGTAGAATGGCTAGGTGGATTTCAGAACGCCGCCGCCGGCACCATTCATTGACATACTGATTTTGAACGATAAACGTTTAAGGCCCTGTCTGTCGACAATCGGTCATTTTTAAGTAGAAATAGGTAATGTTTCTGAGCAAGCTACATTTCAAATTTATAAATATATATTACTTCACGTTCGTACATAGATTAACAGCTAAGCTGAAAATATAACAGCAGAAACTTTTCTCAATTAATAAATGTTTTCAAAATGGCACGTTTCAGAATTTAATATAAAAATATTTTGATAGCTACGATAAACATCAACTGGGGAGTTATTGTTAAAGTTAGGTAACATTTTTATCTAGAATCCGGTTAGCTTAGTCTTTTGATGAAGATTCTCAATAAATTTAAATATTAATTTATTCGATTAACAGCAGGCGCTGAGCCCGCCGCCCATTCATCAGTACCGCCGTGACCTCTGTCAAGGCCGGACGTGTGCTTGATGTCGTCTCAGATATCAATGACAAACCATACGTAATATTTATCGTGAATATTCGGTTAGAGCCTGTCCAGATGGGGCGTTTTACGTACGCTCCTATGCGCGGTGCGTTAGGGAGGGACTCGGAGACAGTTATAAACATGGAACCAAATAAAATAGTTCTGGAAAAGTCGGAAGCAAAAAGCACTACAAAGATTTAACATACATCCAATTCTACTAATTCTTCCGTTATTAGTTAATTGTAACGTTTCATGGTTCTATTGGGTTATCTCTGATTGATTCAATTTTCCCATACTGCTACTTTTTTTTTAATTTCGTCTATGAAAAGTACGGTAATTTGTTTTTTTTTTGACTGGACGAGGAGTCGCGCACCAGCATCTGGACGGGATGTAGGTATAGTGCTCTAGTATCTGGAGATAGCGCGAATGTTTAAACGCGAGAGCACTCGCGAGTAAAACGCTCCATCTGGACAGGCTCTTAGCTAGCGTTCCCTGACAGATTGACTATGTTTCATTTCGATTGACAACTAGGATTTAGGCAAATCGAATTTTTGAATATAGAATACCACTACGCTACACAAATTATCAAAACTAAATTTCATTTAGCATCCAGAGATATGATATCGTTTTGCATAGAGTGGAACTGGAACGTAATAGAGATGGCACGAAAAGTATTATGATGGTAAATTATAAATTAGGATTTGCGCCCGGGCATTCCAGGTTCTCAATTTCCCGGGATTTCCCGAAATTTCTGGATGATTTCAAAACCTGGTTATTGTACATTATTTCTCGGGAAATTTAGGGTCTTTTATAACAAAACTTTATCTATTCCATCATCTTGTAGCATTTCGGATATATTCATACCTAAAGTATGTTAGTTAGCATTTTTATTTTACAGCAGACAGTTAGCTTTGATCGAATTTGAATTTTGAGTATTTTTTACTCATTATTAAAAATAGAGAATTATAAATTATACCTCATATTCGTAATATTTCGCAATATGTTTTATTTTACCTGAATTTACCTAAAAAGCAAATTAGATTTTCTGTAGACTGTTTGCAATCGTCTGCAGTTAGCTCAATGGTTTCAATTGTATACATGTACTAGTTGTATACTAGTTGTATTTTTTTCTATTCCTTGATTGTAATTTTCGTTGTTAATAAAGTTGTTTATTTCCTTATTTTATATCTTTATCTACCTCTATATCTGCAGGCAGACTCATTCTGTAAAATCTCGAATTTGAACTCGAATCCACTCTAGTGACCGAGCTACGTCATTCTTTAGCATAGGCTCTATGCTAAAGAATGACGGGCATAGGGGAACGTAGGCTAATGAAAGCTCTCGGGCAATGAGTGATAAGGTAAAATTGAATTGATGGTAGCCTAGCTAATATTTTGAAAAAGATAAATTATGTGCAATTTTTTTATATACTGAAACATGTAGAGATGTGGTACCGATGATGAAAAAGTGTACTGGCAGTGATAGTCCAGATTCGAGAGATATTTTGTACATTTTGTTTGGATCCATAAAGTATGGATCCATAAAATCTTTTGTTTTCCATCAATATTTTTATATTTATTTTCTCCGTTTTGTTTGCCAAATTAATTGATAAATTTTGATTGTAAAAATGTTATGATTTGAAAAACTCTAACAGTAACACAAATGTTACTGATAGAGTTTTGCAATTTTTTGATCTAAAATTAATTATATTTGCTCTAGCATTAAATGGGCACTCATTCATTGCAATTGACAGGCAAAAGGAGCGACTTAAACCAGTCAGTCATATCTATAGTTAAGTACCATTTAATAAAAGAAAAGATTTTTTTTTCTTCATATTTCTAGACTTTTGTATGCCAGTCCCGTATTTTAACTATAGGTATACAAATATATGAAATTGAAAATAATAATAGGAAGAATTTTGACAAGTTTGTCAAATTTTTATTAAAACATTCCTGGAGTAGGCTCCTGTTGCTCTGTTCTCCCCTAATTGTCAAAATCTCAGCATTTTAAACTGACAGCGGATTTCTAAGGGTCATACCACACGGGAAGTTCTCCCGCTGCGGGAATACGCTTCTGGACCGCACTAATCACATTTTAATATGAAATATGAAAGATATGATTTTCCTTCGCGGTTCACTGCTAGGCGGGAGCAATACGACCGCCACATGTAGCTTCCAACCACCGCTGATAACCGGTTCTTACTACATGGACGCTTTCGCGCTATACGTCATTCTGCGCGGATTTATCATCCCCGCGTATCCCTTGTAGTTTGATGGTCTACGGCAGCTTTGCCGAGCGGATACCCGCGACGGGAGAACCGCCCGTGTAGTGTGACCCTAAGTGATATTCGAAATGAATTTATAAAATGCATAGGCTGATATAATAATATGAAACACTGCTGATAGATGCTGAATGCTAGGCTAGCTGAAGACAGGGCGCTATGGCGCTCATTAGGAAGCCTATGTCCAGCTGTGGACTAATACATCATCATCAGCCTATATTAGTCCACTGCTGGACATAGGCCTCCCCTAATGAGCGCCATAGCGCCCTGTCTTCAGCTGGACGCATCCAGCATCTGCCAGCAGTCTTTCGCAGATCGTCATCCCATTTTGCCGGAGGGCGTACTACACTACGTTTGCTACGTCACGGTCTCCACTCAAGAACACGTTTACCCCAACGGTTGTCGTTTCTTCGCGATTATATTATATTTTATAATGATATTGATGAAATATAGTATAGGTACCTAGGCATAACCATACATATTATCAATTTACTTATGCATTACCTAGGAACTTGGGGAGGTCGTTACATCAGGTACAAAACAGGGTAAAGTTACCCATAGTAAAGCATTATTACCTACCTACGCAGGTACCAGCAACACGATGTTATAAAAACTAATATACTAATTAACGGTAGGCATGCGCCATCTATGAGGTAGCCCTTGTCAACTCTCCTGGTTTTTCTGCCGCATTTTTAGCTACTTAGCCCGCCTTAACAATATATCTAAACGTCAGTGAACTATCTCCTCGGTCAGATCCGTGTTCGTTTTGCAATCTGCCGTTTTCTACAAACGGCAATAGACACAAAACATCAAGAACCATTAAACGCGCCTCTTCAATGTCAATAAACACGTTGAATTCCCAACTACATTGTAAAACTGTGATGTATTGCCACGAAACTATGGCACCGTTTGTCTCTCACTCCACAGCACAAAGCAATGGGTAGAAGACAGCGGACTAATGGTCTAATGGAAGTATGGAACCACTTTGTCGTCGCTTTCACGGTAATGCATCACGTTTACCCGTCAAATGACGTGACGGTCTGGAAATCAAGGTGTGAAAGGAAATTGATGTTCTTATGGTTCTAGTCAAAAGTTATACCTATAGTGAAAATTGATCTTGAAGAGATTTACACTGATACTTCACAATCACAAGTCTTCATCACAGTCTTATGTAACTTGGTCAAAGCGTTTTGGAGGAAAATGGCAAATTATTTTTTTCTACTAGATGCCTACAACGTTGAAAATGATAGGACAGTTATGATCTTCCAAGAACAACATGATTTTGGTACGGTGTTAGTAGCGTTCCTACTAACTCGTACGATTACTTCTTGCTTAGGCTTCATAAAAACCATTTACAAAATTTTTGAGTTTTATGTATCGGTTTCGGCTCGATTTTGACGACACTTTACGAGCCAAATGATCAACTAAATGATATCGTAAGGTAAAGAGTTCAATTTAAAAGAAGCATTTTGACTCCATAAACATCTCACTTTAGCAAATGTGCAACGTTGGTTCTACAAATATAGCATTGAAGTGCAGTGCAACCCAAATCGACAAACGTGTACTGAAACATATTTGGCGAAGAATATTGAATTTATCAATATTTTTCACCAAATGCATTAGTACAAATATTTTATCAATAATAATACTGGGTTTAGTGGAGGCAGCCCAAATAGTTATCTTTAACTTTTCTTGATCATAATTTACAACACTAATTAAGTAATGTAAAACCGAGAAGGGAAATTTCTGATGAAATTACTGTTAATTATTACACACCACAGTTATCCTACTAAAAATTCTTTACATAAGCATTACGTACAAATTCAAAGTGTTTTATTGACTTTAGACCCTACAGGCCGCTTGAACACGTCAAAGTTCATAATATATAGTATATAGACACATTATATTATAACTAAGAAATAAAGTTATCACTTAGATTTGTGTTCACTTCAATCTTTTTAATGTACCTAAACTAAAGAAGCGAACTTGAAACCGTTACCTCTTTAGGTTGTAAGTTTAATGATTTACGATACCTATCCCTCAATCTCTAGCTCTATTTTCAAACTTCTTGATCAGCAAACAAAAAAGCCACCAACATTGTCAATCCCACTTTCAAAGTCAAAGTTGGATCCCAAGCTTCCCCAACACTCCACAAAAGCATGCCTCCACCGTAACAACCTCAATAGCTCATACACATGCTGTTATCACTTCCAAGCGACCGCTCGCACCCGAAAACTTTGCCAGCAAGCATCGAATAAGTTTACATATAGTAATTTATGTTTGCTGCACTTGGCTAGAGTGTAAAGCAGGTTCGGAAGCATTGGTTGAGTTATGGCGATGTGGTGCGGTAGGCGAAGGTCCGCCTGCAACGTAGGAGGTTGAAGGTTCGATTCTTGCCGCATGAGACTAATGTTTGAGCGATCTGCAATTTTTGGTTCCAGAGTTCTGGGGATTTTCGATTTGTGTAAAAAAGTTCTATTTAATATATTGTATTACGTAACTACCTGTATTAGTCATCTAGAACCAATAACACAAGCTCTACTATATAATAATTATTTACTTGATTCTTAGATACGCTCTGTTAAGGATTTCTAGGAACTCGTTTGCGGTGACTCCGAACTACGTTTAAGCTATAGTTAAATATAATTGTGGCATTTTATTTTACCTTGTTTAAGTACAAACATCTATACTTAATCGAAGTTTATTTATATTAACCAATTTTGATTCAGCATTTTATCAAAACTTTTAATGCAAAAGAACAATGGCAGGAAAAAATGTCTGGGAGCAAATTGAAGCGTCCCGCAAGGAAAAATATATCTACAGATTCGGCATTACTTCCAGTTCTATTTTTATAATATGAATCTTCAATATTCACATCTCGATACAATTTTCTCTTCCTCCATATTAAGACAATATGTATCCTCAAATAAACAAATAGAAATCAGCAGCACTTAACGGTAACTAGGCAATTACCTAGCACGAATACGGCAATGTCAACATCACAATTGCTGAAGGGAGTTCTCCTAATTGGACTTAATAGCTTTAGTGAAGGTAATGGAAGTAGATGCTTCTCTTTCCATGTGTAATAGTATAATCTTGTTAAGTGCTTTGGAAGTCAATAATTATCTCAATACATTAGATTAATATTGACAGCTAATTCCAAACTTGTGGAGTTATAGAGTGTAATAATCTTGTTAGACTAAAATACAACTAAGTCTAAAATACAAAAGAATTGTTACTGAATTTATAATAGATATTTGTATTTCTTGACAGAAAAAGTTACATGTTTTGTTAGTAGTGTCTTAAATCCTTCATTATCTAGACAAGAGGGTTCTCTAAAAACATCATTAAAGTGCAACACGGTAGGCAGTTTCTCATACAATAACCAACTAGGTGCCTATATTCAAGAATAGTTTAATAACTAAATTGCATAGGAATAATGTACACCTACCATAGAAGGATCAGTAAAGAACGGATATTATGGGCTTTATTCAATAATGACTTTATCATAATTACACTTTTACAAATAATAAAAATATATACGACTGCTTTTTGTTAATAATCAGTATTTATTTCGTAAGTATATTTATTTATTTTCTAACTTCTTTCTATGTAACTAAGCTCAAAATCCCCTAACGTACTACACTATCAGCTACGGAATACGTCACAGCATACGAACATCCTATTCCAAAGCTTAGACCTTCTAACTCTGTGTCAAAGGTCTAAGGCTGTATCCCCAGTAGGCAAACTGTGAGCGGCCGACTGAGTGAGCCGCAAATTTGTGGCGAACAGCTACAAACTCAGATCAGTTTGCGTGCGAATCGCAAGCACTGGAACCTGCCAGTCGACCGCTAACTGAGACAGTCGGCGCACGTATCGTGCATGCTTTGTACAGTGAGCGCAAACTAGCAAACTGTGGACACTCTTAAATATATGGAAGGGCGTACTGAACTGATACGCCGCAAACTCAGTCGGCCGCTCACAGTTTGCCTACTGGGGACACAGCCTAAGTTCCAAAGCAATAGCCATCGATTCATAAATTAAATCAAACTATAAATGGGTCAATCTAGCGTAAAATCATTTCCTTATCCGCCCCGATAGGTGGGTGGGCGGAATTCGTCACGTACTGCCGGCACGATTCTGACGTCCCCACAGACATTTCAGATATTCTAAAGGTCCTCTCTTCAACCTAATCATTATGGCGCCTCTCTTAGGCTCTCAAAGAATAGTTTGAATCCTTGGTTGCGTTCCGAATATTTAGTATGTTGGTAGGTACGTATGTGCATAGAGATTCCTAAAGTAATAAATTTAAAGAAATTTTGTATTTATCAATTAAAAAACATTGTGTGCGGAGACTTAAAATTAAATACTTAATTAAACATAAGAAAAATCATTTCACTTAACGAGTTGCATAATTATCGCATAAATTACAAATTGGATTCAGAGTTAAAATGTCTTATTAATCTCCCTTCAATTAATACTCATTCAGAAAGGGATTTTACCATAGTATGTTTTATTTTGAGTTTGAGTCCGAAATCTGGCCACAGTTGTATGCGATGTGATAACTCAAGTCCCAGCAAGTGAGTTTTTAGTAACTACTTTTAAGTTTTTTCTATACCTACTATTATATTTTGTGATTATATTTATTATACAAGTTTCAAGTTGCAACCGTCTGCGGTTAGCTCAATGGTTTCAATTGTAAATACTAGTTGTAATTTTTCTATTCATTTGCTTGTAATTTTCGTTGTTAATAAAGTATATTTATTAGTTTCAATTGTATATACTAGTTGTATTTTTTTTCTATTCGTTGATTGTAATTTTCAATTGCAAATCTTGTCTAAGACGACTTGATAACAGATGTACTAAAAACTAAACTAGGTACATAGACATTTTTAGTAAACACAAAACACCCGCAAATATTATATAACAGTATAATATCTTCACACATCGGTAACTATCAATATTGGAAACGGAAACCCTGTTTGACACATGACATGTCACAGACAAACATGGTTGATGGTACTCTACTAGCAAAAACCATCTCATTCTGCCTATGTTTATTTACAGAGCTGTAGGTAACCCTTTCAATGATAGATGGTTGATTCTGTATTCCTATTTTATGATTGATAAGACTCTTTTTATTTCACAGGTAGTTGTTTTATTTCTGTTAAAAAACTGACGTGTAACTTGAGTAGTTTAAATATGAAGGGTCAAAATAAAAATAGTTTTTTTCAAATTAGAACTAAGGACAGGGTATTTTCAGATGATTGTCAGCAGCGTGATCCGTCAGAACCGGCTGTTTTCATCCTGATAATCCATTTAATTATAAAATATACCTATAGTCCATTGAAAAGTTACATTTGGGGTTGCGTTTTTTAGAGGACGCAATTTTATTTTTTTGAGTGTAGGGGGGGTCAGTGTAAAGCTAAAACCAAGTTTGTGGGGTCACCACCCTTGTCCCATGGCCGCCATCTTGAAAATAGGGGTTGAAATGGTTTTTACGATATATCTCTTAAACTATTTATTTGATAAAAAAATTGTTAACATTTTTTGTTGCAAATAAAATTTTCTACAACTTTAATCCAGTAACTTTTTGTCGTAGATCTAAAAATAAAAAAGTTATAAGCGAAAATCTTCAGAAAAGGCCGCCCTTTATACTTAGTCTTAGTTTATAGTTTTTATGTATTATTTACGAAGTGAGTACTATTTTTCAGTAGGTACTCTTAACTATACCTATATTATACGTGTGTACTAATGATATGTCATCAGTTAATGTTTTTTTTTTATTTACTTTGTTATGATAATTTATTTAATCATAAATTTTGCAATATTATTAAAAATTAATTATTGATTCTTTTTCACTCCATAACAGGCTTTAACAATTATTGATTTTTAAAATAATTTTAAATCTGATGGCCGTTACCGAGAATACTGTTCAGCTAAAAAATACCATGAGGAAACGAAATAACAGCTGCCTGTGTTATTATTATTACTTACCTCTGTTATTGTAAGAATAGCTCATAACATTGTGTTGAAGTTGTTGTTTAACCTATATCTTTTAGTTGTGCTTCATATTTCTCCACGTGCGGATGTATTTTATTCTATTTTTAATCGTGAAGACGATTTTGAATGATTTTAGACACGAATGAATGAATGAATGAATTAAAACTCTCTATTATACATAAACCTACCACACAAATAAAGAAAATAATACATTAAATACTACAAACTATGACTAATAATAAAGGGCGGCCTTTTCTGAAGATTTTCGCTTATAACTTTTTTATTTTTAAAAACAAGACAAAAAGTTACTGGATTAAAGTTGTAGAGAATTTAATTTGCAACAAAAAATGCTAACAATTTTTTTTATCAGATAAATAGTTTAAGAGATATATCGTAAAAACGTGGGACAAGGGTGGCGACCCCACAAACTTGGTTTTAGCTTTACACTGACCCCCCCTACACATCAAAAAAATAAAATTGCGTCCTCTAAAAAACGCAAGGTTAGGCCTAAAAAATGTAACATTTCAATGGACTACTACTACGGAGTCTAAATTAATTATTGGTACTTAGATGATAGCACTAATAGGAGGTGAAGTGGACACGGTATTGAGCGTTTTGATAGACAAATTCAAGCTTGGACGTAAACTTTGCAAAATGTGAATTTTATATTGCGAAAACCGAACAGCTTCTCACGTTTTAAGTATTATAAAGAATAGGTTCGAAAAAATGGCTTTAAAATTACCTTGATACATTTTTGTTTTGATCTGCGATCATGGATTTTATGTAAATGTTACCTACTACTAAAAAATACAGTTTATATGAAAAGCGAAAAGTCTAACTATCTGGACCTCAGTAAAAATGACCTTCCAAAAATGTCCACGAAACAGTTCTAATAACCAGAAACTAGGTAAACCTTAATATAAATCTGTGAGATGAATAGCAGTGTGCACCTGGGTAATGAACCCGCATTCAGCGGTAGAATGTTTTTAAGGTACAATTTGCTGTGCTGGCTACAGGCGTAGCTTTATGATAATCCAGTCAGATTACATTTTAGTTTGTAAACTGCTGAAATTTTCCTGCGTTTACGTTTTTCCATTTCAGGTGCTTCTGTTTAAATCGGCCAGATCCAATTTAAATTGCTTACATTCTTCTTTATTATTACTTAATTATTTTGTGTTTAGCATAGCGGTCATTAAGTTTTAGATTTTTGATATCATTAGGTAAAAAACATTGATTGTATGGATCCTTCTATATCTAACATTCTTCTTTATCAACATAGTAACTTCGTCACATGTTTCTACAGTCAGTTCATTCATCAAATGTATTAAAAAATATAATGTAGATAAAAATAAAGCGGAGGAAAAGTCCGTTACCTTCCACATTCATGAAAAATTTATTATGTATTGTTACTAATTTACTTGAAAAATAAAAACAAGAAAGAAACTTACTAACTTTTCAAGAAGAAATAAAGATATTGATTTACTGATTGATTTACTGATTTTCTACAGAAAAACGAGTGGTAAACCATGAGCTGAAGCTAGTACAAGAAACCATAAGTCGTTGGTTAGATAACTATGTAGATTTGCTTTCTGCTTCAAGTTTCATCCTAACAATGTTGCGAAGGCCTGATAAATCCAATTTATGCCCAACACAGAACGTATTCCTTGTAAATCAAGTCATGAATACAGAGGGTTTGATATGATTTTATACGCTGCTCTATGATAATGTGACCTACCGTTGTAGATACGGGTGACTATCGTTAATTACGTCTTTTGTAAGGACGAGTCCTTTGTAAAGAACCAAATTACCTTTAACCTTAGCCTGGTGCAAGATCAGTTTGACGATAGTTTTGTAGCGTCATCGTGAATGTAACATTTCTAAATGAAACACGAAAACGTTATATTATTTCTAAACAAAATTGAATTCAGAGTTTATCAAACAACTTTATTACACGTACCATCATTAAACATAATTTTATTTGTAACAAAATGACTAAAGTTTAAGTACCTAAAGATACCTTAGCCAAAATTTTCACATTAGTCACTTTTATTAGGTCTACAAAATTTCAGTCTGGCATATCGCTTTGGGACATAATTTTATTTGGATTTCTCTTTATACCTACTTATGTCACAAACCAATTAGATAAAAAAAAACAAATAATAATGCGTAAACTGAGATAATGTAGTAGTAGGTTCTAAGCACAAAATTAATTCTGAATATAAATGACACGAAATGATTCCTTGTCAGCAGAAGTCGCCTTTTAATATCATTATGTTTCCAACAGTCTGGGTATTAGACACAATTATAAAATAATTAGTAACATAAAGAAAATCACTGCGAAGCATTCTTTCCGATCTAAAAAGAAATTTAGGATAAAGAAAACCCAAAGTAATTCCAACTAGACGTTCTAGAACTTTTCTCAAGCTTGAAAGGAATTTAACTCAGATTTTTGGCAAGTTTCCATTAAAAATGCCTCGTAAATCTTTAGGAATTTTATTGTTGTGTGTTTTTGTCAAGTTTAGCTAATTTTTGAACACATTTTCTCAGGCTCGAAAGTCTCTCTCTGACTGTCTTTTTTTTTGCTCTTGAATTGCTCAGCGACTACCAAAGGTATTCACTTTTTAAAATAATAAAAAATACTGTAAAAAAATATTCAAACAGGTGTTCGAATGAAAGACTTATTGATTTATTTAAGTTCCATATTTTTTTAACGTTTTGAAAAACGTCAATAGATTGACCTGACCGTACCCTCTATCTCCGTAGTTTTCAGAGCAGAACTTCAAAAATATAGAGCGTTTGTTGATATAGCATAGCATTTATATTCTACAAAAAATATATACGTATATTGCAAATAATAATAATAATAATAATAAAAACTCATTTATTATCTCTTCACAAAAAGGTAATCTTACATTAAATTGTTATAAAGTTATGTGTAGGATAGAATAGTTATGCCTGTTTGTGAGAGACTGGTGCCAGTGTTAGGTTTAAAACCTGTGTTACTAGTCACCAGTGCTCTGCTCCACAGAATTCGTAATTCCATATACTTATTATATGCTGATTATTGGTGTCAGAGAAATATTAGTAACTTATATACGAAAAAAGAAAATAAAGGGTTAAGACTAAATAGAGGTTTCAGACTACGTGTGTAATGTACTAGACGTCGGAGACTCCTGTCAGACACTCAGCTCGAAAAAAAACTGGGCTGTAGGATATCCTCTTTTGAGTGTGGGTAGGTATGTAGAGCATGTGTGAGAGGTTTGTATGATTGTGTTGAGTTTACTGTGTGAGGTGTGAGGCTGTAAGGTGTGAGGTTTTTGATGGGGACTCCTGAGGACACCAGTCTCTTAAGAGTCTGGGCAACAGGAGTCTCCATGTGAGTGTATGTGTGTGAAATAGGTGAGAGCGAGTTGTATGCTTGTTTGAGAGTTGTTGTTATGAGTAGGAGTTGTGCATGATGGGAGTCTCCTGAAGACACCAGTCTCATAAGAGTCTGGGCGACTGGAGACCACCATGCAGGTGTAAGGCGCATGAGTGTTTTATGAGTTTATTGTGGATGAGAGTGGATAACGGAAAGATGTTTTAAGTTAACATTATCCTTGTCAGTTAAGCGGTTTGAGCAAATCTTCGGTTTGCTGATATATAAGGGTCTTTAGCCATTTAGTAACCTCAGTTTTACATCTGTATCGGGATAGAGGATGGATGGATAAGATTTTGTTTATCTTGTTATAAATGAACGGTCCAAGGAAACAGCTGAAGTGGTTAGTGTGTTTGGTTTTAAAGGTTTTAGAAGAGCAGACCTTAGATATTCTGCGTTTCCGGTTTTCAGGCAGGGGTTCGAAAGTCAATTGGGAGTGTTTGTGAAGGATTAGTTGCAATATGAAGTACTTTCTCACGGTAAGGACGTCTCAGTTAGCGTACAGCTCATCTGTTGGAAATTGATATGAGTGACCACCGGCAACCTTCAGAATGGCTCTCTGGGCTCTTTCAAGGGGAATAAGGTGGGTTTGCAAATAGAGGGAAAATAGGATCATCTTCATAATCATCTCCATAAAACTGGATTCAAATCAAAATAATTAAAGTTAGGTGTCCGTGAATCACAGGTTCTATGGACAGGCCGCGCATAGAGAAAAGAGATTAGATACATAACCAAGACATGATCATTCTGTTGACTATGAAATGCATGGTATCACAAGGAAGACTCGCAAGTACAAAATAGAATTGAGGTCTAGAAATGCAGCGATCTGCGACACGTAAATAAGTCTGTGCGTAGTGTTTAAAAAAAACAACAGTACCGGTATAAGTAATTATACCAAGGATGTTTTTTTGTCGTTCAGTAAACCTGCAAAAAAAAAAACTAACGCGAGAACGTCGGACTAAAATAGCAAACAACGACAATTTTCATTTCCACAATACCGATTCATAACGTACTTATAAACATAATTACACACCATTTTCTGAATGAAGTCATTCATATCCAAAAGGTCCATATGAGTGTGCTTAAAGAGAATGGGCGGATGGACAAAAGAACCCATAATAGGGTTTCCGTTCCAAACCTCATTCCAGATGTTCTTTTACTATAGTGATGTGCGTTTATTCTGACTTCAAATTATTTTTCTTACACTATCTCTAACCCTATCGATGTTATAAGGCGTTGAGTAAAAGTCTGACAAATACATGTCCTGTATTAGGCCATGTACCTATTTGTATAACTTTATAAAATTCATAGAAAAAACAACATCCTTTTTAATCGGTCGTGTAAAAATTAGATATTTGGTTTACCTCTGAATATAAATTCTGATAAAATATTCCGTTAGTAAGTCATGGATATATATTATTTGGCCGCCTCTTAGAACTCATATAGGTCGCGTCACGTAAAAAGAGCGCTGGAAGAAAGTGGAAGGGGTATGTTCGCGCATGGGTACACTCGCGTACGATAGTACTATGCCAATTTGCTGTGCCTATTTTTAACTAATATTTCACTCGCGGCTTGGTGTTGGTTATTAGAAAATAATATTAGATAAAATTAAAAACAAGTTCGATTCAGTTTAGAATGTTTAATCTAATTACAAAAAAATAATGTAATGTAGCAACTCCATCCATTAAGTCGTCTTGGGTGACGTGAAAACCAGATGAGGACGCGGGATTGATACTGGAGGTGGCTATTTCATCATCGTCGCTGTCGTCACTTGAGCTTTCATCATTATTTGAGTCAGAATCATCATCCCTTACACGAATAATAAATGTTTCTGTAATCATATCTACCAAATGATCGCTTTTACAGTAATCGGTCTCTACCTCTATTTCCTTTACCTTTGTGCATAATTTCCAAAAACCATTAAAATGTAAAACCATTTCGTAAACTTTTGTGCGCGATGGTATTTTGACAAGAAACGTGATGTGTGACAGCAAATGTCAACTGACGAACCAATAGCGCACCGGCAAGCATGCGGCGCATGACCCTTCCACCCAGCGCCCCACCGCCTACCTCCAAATAGACCCATAAATCGCCTTCTGCGCAGCTTGACCGCCAGCGTTCTTCTTACATGACGCGAACTATACCCTTGCCTCTGGACAAAATCTACCCATGAGGAAACGATAAAAATACAAAATATTTGCAACGTTGTACGAATGTTCAAAGGGCTTGCGTAGATTTATTCTATGTCACGTGAGATGTGCCCACTAGCCCTATTATTTATCATTCATCATCAACATCAGCCCATATTCGTCCACTGCTGGACATAGGCCTCCCCTAATGAGCGCCATAGCGCCCTATCTTCAGATGGACGCATCCATCTTATTTATCATTGTCAATAGTGAAATAACTACCCTGAAGTATAAAAAAAATATTATTGACAAAATAGGACAAAATATACCACTAATGTTACAGTGACAGTGAGACACATTCAGCGGCCTTATCGCTCTCCCAGGTATTTGGATAAATTTAAATAAAGCTGGACAATCCACACAACACTATCTAGCCCCAAAGTAAGCTACTCAAAGCGTGTGTTATACCATAGATAAATCATACCTGGTTTTTTGTTTGTTATACGTACCACAGAATAGATACAATGGGTACTAGATAACTTATCCAGCACTTAGACACCATTGGTTTATTTCTGAAATTCATGGTGGAGTCATACTGATGATGAAGTAGTAGTGTAGCTAGAATAGCTTATACATTTAATATAAATACCTAATATAAATTTTATTACTACAGAAATAAAGATTTCTGAGTTGTTGTTTCTCTTTCTGAGTTGAGGAACGAGGGAAATCGTTTCTACGTTTTTTTATATAAAGTATCAAATAACACTCGTATTTCCTACGTCAATAGTTTCCCTACAACTTACCTGAATATAATCTTGTAAGACGGTCCGCGACCATTCCCTCCAGCCCTCTGGGACCGGACATTAGGGTGGGTCCATTAGCAAAGGGTAAACTAATAGTTAACAATCCGCCCTAATCGTCGGAAATCATGAACCGACCGCACTGGTTTACCACATCTACCGTAGCCTCAGTATTATAATATCCTAGTCCTAGTAATGCTATAAACGCGAAATTTTGTAAGTATAGATGGATGGATGGATGTTTGTTACTCTTTCACGCAAAAACTACTGAACGGATATGGACGAAATTTGGCACAGAGATAGATTATAGTCTGGAATAACACAAAGGCTAAATTTTATCCCAGAATTCCCACAGGAACGAGAATTACGTGTGTGAAACCGCTAGGAGCTGCTATTTCTAACCTAAAAGATCCTACTCACAAAATACAATCAACTAATATTAATAAAAATTTATACCTAAAATCATTAGATTTTTAGGAGTTTGTTATAAATGTAAATACTAGCTATAATAAATCTTTTTATTTTTTAATATTTGTATACAGTTTTGCAATGCAAGAGCTCTACACACTAAAAAAGTCTTGTCGAACCAACTTGTCAAGGCAAGAGTCGCTTCGACAAGACTAATATATTTTTTTAAAAACCCAGTGAGCGTTACAACCCGAGGAACTAGGGTCTGGACTCCAAGAAAAGAAAATGCCGTATTTGATGATATCAAAGATGCTATTTTTATAGCGATCAAGGCAAAACCAGTAAATAAGCATACATTTGATAGGCATTGAATAATTTACTGTTATAGTCTTTTTCACATAGGAAGCGTTCCCTGACAGATGGAATGCGTTTCATTTCAATTGACTAGGATTTTGGCAAATTGAAATTTCGAAAATTCAAACAATTTATATTTCATCTCAAACATATGAATTAAGCTATAGAAGTATAGCACGACAAACAAATTATCCAAAAATAAATTTATTTTAGCCTCCACGCGTAATAAAAAATAGAAATCAATAATTTTATGTAATCCGAGGCAATTTGTTTTGCGTAGAACAGAACGTAATAGAGTTGAGACAAACAAATATTATTCCAGCAAATCTATAAATCGATTATCGCAAATTAAAATCGTAACTTTCAACATCATCATTTTAAAAATTTTATCACGCAAGTACATACCTATGTTTATTGTTGATTATTTGTTATTGATTTTTAATTACCTACTTATCTGCTGATTTTATTACCGTCCTATTTCTAGGTTATGACGCATTACCTATTGGAAATGTGGATTTTTACTATTGTTTTTATTTATATAGACCTAATTTAATGTTTTACTTTGTTAAAGTCTTTTAAAATTAATGAAAATATTTTACGAATAATCGATTTTCGTTAATAAATCAAGTCAAAAATCGAATCAAATTTTTACGATTACACTTAGCTCATTTCTATAACTGTCAAAGTGAAACGTCACGGAACGCTTCCTAGGTGAAAAAGACTATAGTGAACAGTCACAATAAATATAACGATTCAAAGTAACTCAATAAAAATAGGTAATAAACTACAATATGCTACAATATTTTAATCTAATTCATCTTTGTTGCTAACATAATAATTACTTTCTTGTGATGGATGACTAAGTTGACTTGGTCTAAACTTTCGAGACTCAGTTCTAAGTAAATTAAATGAACTTTTCCATTTTTATCAGAATTCAATAACTTTTTAATAAGTCAACTACTAAAGATAATTAACCAAGTAAGAAATAAACTGAAAAACATTTGATTTTCTCTTCTAGTCAAATTGCGGAGCCAAACGCACTGCGAGTAATATAACTTGGTTGTTTACTCCAAAATGATAGACAACAACGCACGAAAGCCACTAAACCATCTATCGGAATACAATTTTAATCGCCGAAATGTAGGTAGGTACACCCAAAATTTCAGAGCGACTGCTCCAAAATTCTTCTTCTTAGTCGTGCACTCTTGGCAGAGTGGTCGTGGTTATGGGGGGTCCTGATGAATGGCTGCTCTAGCAATGCGTCGCCATCGTTCCCTATTGGTTGCGTTGTGGGAGCAGTCTGTCAAGGTCGGACCTCACCACCTCCCTAACACAGTCCGTGTTAGGGAGGTGATGAGGTCCGACCATCTCCAAATTTAGGTTATTGTTTTTTGCTTGTGTTTATTTGAAATTAATGTCAAAGTAATGAAATAATGTTTATTGGCAGAACAAGGTCTCTACAAAAGAAAATTTTGAATATCCATACGAAAATACATTCGAGAGTAGAGCTTCACACGCCGTGTGAAGCTAGTGTTTTAATAACAGTCTTGTTTTTGATGGAATGTCCACCGAAAACACTCTTGCACGAGAGATAGGTTAAAACCTCCTTCTCTCGAAGCTTTCCCATGAAACTGTCTCGTGTAGACGCTCTTTTACGTGATTTATCAAATGTAAGTACCTACCTACGCGGAAACTTAATTAAAAAGCTGCCTTCAGTAAGTTTCGTGGGAAAACGACGGAGCTTCTACAAGCCACGACGTTTTATTAGCCCAAGCTTTTATTACAGGATCAATTTCCTTTTCGATCAAATGAATTTTGACTTTGACTGGTGAGAGGTGGTTAGATACAGGGCAGGGCTTGTCCGAATTTGGACAGTGACAAAGGGTTTCACGTCAATTTAATGTTAGTCTTTATAAATTGTATACCTTAATGTTCGCTTTAGTTGCCTTAGTTTGCGTTTTTTATTCTTAGGGGACTTGTAGTGAAATAATAAGGTTTAAGTTTTCCAATTATATATTTTGGACCTTTGGACTTATGCACACAATAAAAATTTATAATATATTTTTTTGCAAGTTTACTGACAGTGAAATATTTTACAGCCTTCATTTGCTTATTCAGTGCGTCAAAGCTGAAATTAGATTTCACATTCGGCAAAAATACTGAAATAAGATCACGCTCTCGCAATAAATAACGGGGACTAACATCAATCGTGTACAAAGCCTATAAAACCGGATACACACGGTGTGATTGGCCAGCCCTGCCAACACACGTTAAATTTTTAACAACAGCGCATTACTATTTTAACTCTGCGATTTATTAGTAAGTGTTTTTAGTGAGCTTACGAAACGTGTCAATTGATGATTATATTTGAATCTGCAAGACTTGTCACTGTAGCTCATTTAGATTGAATCATTTCGATATACGTAAGTTCAGCAGATAGTGCTTAGGTACTATAAGAACGGTTTGTATTACTAGCATTCAGGTAAAATTTACTCCATACTATGGTCAGAAACTCAAGCCGTGAATGTCGTCAGAGTTTATTAAGAGAACTAACCAGGGCAGGAGCTTCCTTGTTTATATTTCTTAAACACTTTACCGATCACCAAACCGCCTGCCAATCAAATGCAGATGATTATAACAAACAAGATGAACAAGGAGTTGTTTGGAGACTTGAGAAGTACCTACGTTATAGACGTATATGTCCTTATGTCAAAATAGCACCGAAACCGTAGTTCGTGATTTGGTGAGATTTAATTTCAGACCGTGTGGCCGTATTAATAATGCTCCCAAGTCTCTTGGTTAGTGGGAAACGTTAGGAATTTTATCTAGTTACTGGATTTTCGGCTCCCATTAGTTCGAGATACTATAAATTTATTTAAAAATCCGAATTTTATGTCCTCATTCAATAAATTCTAAGTGCTACATTTCCTTAGGAACGGAGTGTCCAAGTGCTCTGACGTAAATACTACGTCGCTGCTGTGAAAAGTCTTCTGTTTACCCTTTTTATTCCTGGTGATTCAACAAAATACAATAGACTATAAATCAAAACGTATTTCCACGGCTCTGTTAGTTTCGACAATAACTTACCTTTAACCAACATAACCGTCCATGAAAAGGAAACAAAAGCATTCAGACCACGATAAAACATAACACACTGTTTCATTTCTGACACAATTCGTATGCATTCGGCTATTTTAGGCTGAAGCTAGCATCACTAGTTATTTTGTAGCCAGTCGGACAAGCTAGGATTCAATTAGAACCAACGGGAACTTGATTTGTTAAAGCGGTATAGATAGGTTTATTGGGCCTTTTGTAACACGTTGATGAAACCTTTTGCTATTGATCGACCATCGGATTATTGTACACGTACCTAAAGGACCAAGGATGGTTGAATACTAGGTAGTTATTTGATTTGGTTTTTGTTTCTCAAAGTTCTTTATTTCCATACGTTTTTTTTTATTTTTACATGCGTATATTAGCTAAACACTGTTTAAAACCTGTAAACAAGACAAGAATAACTCAACAGGCTAAAAAGGATTTATTAACTTTTTTTGCGCCAAAATTGCTATTAACAATAATTGTAAATAGCAATTCTTGCTTTTTCTTTTAGTGTAAGTAAATTATTTACTTACACTTTAGAAAATGTAAGTAAATTATTAGCTTACACTTTATAAAAGAAAAAGCAAGAATTTCAATAACGACTTCGTTAGTATGGACACTTTGTATTTATTCGTATTTTTTAATACTATTAAAATTATCGTATTATTAAACTAATAATAATAAGATTGTATTATATTAATTGTATTGTATTAATTGTATTATTAAGTTTGGATGTTTATAGTTTTAAAAATTTATTTATAATATATTTAATAATAATTGATATATTAATGGTATTTTCAATTTAATCTACGTTTCCTAACATAAAAATTCCTATAAAATCCTGGACAATTCAAAACAGTATTATCAAGCCCCAATCCAAGCACAGCGGGCCTACCCTTGAATCCAATCCCAATCTCAATCCAATTCTAATCCGAATCAGTTCCAATCTCACCAAACGTAAAATTGGCACTCTGGAACAAAGTCGAGATTGAAATTAGAATCGAGTATGAGATCGACTTCACATTGTAAATAATAGTGTCAGAATGAAATATCACGATGCGTTAGAACCGCAGTAGGCTCACGCGAAGTGAAGCCATTTCAAGTTAGCCTTTAAAGGCTACGTACATCGCTCGACTCGTCAGTGCATAATATCAAGTTCTACGGGGAAGAGCTCGCTGAATTTCTAATAAAAATGACTTAAGAACTTATTGTGCAGTGAAAGGGTGTCACAACTCTTCACATAATCATCAAAAACAGTCGAAGATTCCATTTCACGGGTAACAACACAACCTGGAATCTTTTATTCTTGAGTAAAACATTAGTTTAGGCACAAAAATAAATCAGCAGTAACAAAGCAGACGCCATTACAATAAAATATTGAACAAATATTTTATGGCTTCAAGTTAGAGCGGAATTTTGTGTGAAATTATCACTCTATGTCTAGTTACTCTAAGACGATGCGTACCGGCTTAAGGGGCGCCCATTGGCTAAAATCGTGTCAGAAACTACCAGCAAAGTTGACATGGGCAGCCTAATAGATGGCGCAAGCCTACCGTTAATAAATATAAAATAGTCTTTTTTATCGCCTTTGCCTTATGTTTTCTCGATGAGCATTGGTTAAAATATCACTTAAAAGAGCCAAATGTGCCATTTTCTCGTTTAAAATCAATCCGTAAATCACTAATATCCTCGTACAATCGCTAAAAAGTTTACTTTTGGCAACTGTGAAATTTCTATCGCAAACTCGATTCCGTTCTCAATACGAAACGTCAAAATCGCGTCAAGAGTGTCAAATTAGTTGAGTTGTTGAGGTTAGTTTCGAGAAGAGTCGATTTCATTTAGTTCCATAAAATTTCACCAAATTCGATTCCAATCGTGCGCTAGTTGCGGGGTCAAGAGTACCAAATGGCATGATTTCGATCCCAATTTCAAATTACGATTGGAATCGAGTCTCAAGAGTTGGCCTGCAGATTGTATTATAGGTACCTTACTCGAAAACCGATATACTTAATACATTATACCTACTCTACTACACCGACAGATATTTGTACTTTATATATGTACATATAAATATTTATAAAACGTTTACCATCCTACCTTCCTCTCATTCTTTTTGAGTATAATTTAGTCCACTCGCGACACTTTTAAAGCTACTATAATAATACAAGAAGATTAACGAAATCCCCTTTATAAGGCTTTAAATTTTGCCGTTAAGTATGCTTCATTGGAATAAGTAGACTTTGCCAAGCGAAAAGCTCATAAAGCTTTGAAATAAGGTACCTACTATTGATTAAATAAGGTATAGCTGGACATATTGCAGATTCTGGACTCATCAAAATGAACATAGGGCGCTATAAGCTAATTGGGGATGCCTTTGCCCAGCTGTGCGCTCTTGTAGATTGGTAATGATGAATATTATACTTCTTTAATAACTGAAATGATAATTTTCTCGCTTTAGATATAAAGCAACAAAATGTCTACGACAAATCACAACGGCATTTATTACTTCCCAGTTCATGTTTAGTTCAAACTGGTTTAAGCAGAAAGCTCATGAGAAAAAAAATGGATTTATGAAGTTAAACAAAAAAACGAATGCAAAAAATAATATCAGCAACTTGAAACCATTTTCTTTGTAGAAAACAATTTTCCAGGGCAGTTTATAAAATAAAAGCATCAGAATTGCACAGGCCCCTCATAAAAGTTTCGAACAGCCAAACTTAACGTCGCTTTGCACAGGGGATATTTTATTTTGCTTCTACAGTGATAGCCTGCCAACTGTTTTCTGTATCCTATGGAATATTTTTTATATGTGTGGTCACTGGCTACGACAACAGCGTATTTTGAACTAAAAAAAGGAGGAGGTTGTCAATTTGGCTGTTTTTTATGTTAGGTAAAATCTGTTTTTTTTTTCAAGATTACCCAATTTTGTGTATTATTTATTTTTTATTTGAAAAATGGTGCTTGTTTTTTCCCATTAAATTTTTATTAAGATCTTACAAGTACTTTTTGAATTATCCATAATAGTACGTGAAATTTGAAGTTGGTTTTCGTAAAAACATCAAACTATTCATAACTGCAGCAAGTCAGATGACCTGGTTTGTGCCTAAATGTAAATTGGATTTGGTTGTCGAACCAATCTACACATAATGGATGCGATCATCCCTTTTACAAGGAAACTTATTCGCAAACCACTGCCCTCGTAAAACAATGAATGCCAATGTAAGCGATGGTGTAAATATCGCATTCTTATCTATTTTATACTTAGGCAGATAAGGTTTAGTACCAACCTTCCTTAGTACATACTGTTGTTTTGAAACCCTCGATAAGAATAAGTTGTAGAGACAAACAGAATCCATACTTGGAAACTGACTGGTCCACAATTTAAAGCAAATGTAAACTTGAGTAAAAACTCCAAATTCACATTCCATTCGATCCAAATTCAAAACAAGAAGAACTAAATCACTAATCAAAGAGTCTTTGAACTTCATCCACCGGAATGAGGTCAAAAAAGTTTGGAAGCACGAGGCTGCATCTAATTATGGCACAACTGTGCGTTCGAAAACAAATATTATCTTCATGCAATCTTGAATCTGCATAATGAAATATTTTCTTCAAGCGAGATCAGTCAACCAATCAATATTATAATATTTAAATATTTAGTCGACCCATCCCATAGGATGAGTTTAAAGCGGGATCAGATAACTAAAAAGCCATAGCTTCTGTGTAAATTTGAACTCAAAAGTTGTGGCTCTGCCTCCCTGATAGCTGAGATTTTTACTTAGATATCTATAAATTCAAATTTAGAATAGAAAAAGCATAATCCTAAAAAACAAAAGACGACCTGTATGCATTTGAGAGATTTTCTAAAGATTTGGGAATAAATAGGGCGTTGAGGGTAGGTGGATAGCACTTGTTTACAATGCTTTTATTACGTCTTTGTCAAGAAAAATAGGTACGTAAGGTAATTCAAACTTGAAAACATCGATTCAAACAAAAAAAACTGCTGTTTCCCAACAGTCCCAACAAAACTGCAGTTGTTCGGGCAACCCTGAAACTTCCGTTCTGGAGGATGTTTACGCATTCCACTCTGATTTGTTGCCAGCCTTTTATTGTCTTCTCTTTTTATTTTCCTCCAACTCGTTGGTTTTACAATGATACAGGGCAATACAAACAGCTCTACTCATAAATATTTAATCTGATAACATTTCACTAGCAATCATAGAAAATTAAACAAGGTGATAGTAGCATAAACTACGTTCAAGGTTGTGTAATATTTTAAAAAGAAACGTGTCGTAGAAACCTCATTTTGGGAGAAAATATTCAGCGGAGGGTTTTAAAATTACTGATAAAATGCAATAGAATACTGAATAAATTGAAATCAGTAACCAGCGACCTAAGCTGAAGACTGAGAGCTATGCCCAGCTCTGGACTACATTTATGCTGCCAATGTACCAGCTGTCCTTTCTACGCTGTGACAACGATCTCAAATTACATTGTTCCACTTGCTTCCACGAAAATTCACGCCGCGGTTACTTTAATCGAGATATGTATTTATTGTTTCTGTATTTTATGGGGCTGTAGGTTTCTGTTAATTTTAAATTTGCTTGATAAGGGATAATTTTACCTTACGGCGCAGAATTATTTTTTTAAGGTGGTTTTTAGAGAATAAAATGGAAGATTTGTTGTGACACTTGTGACTGTGAGCGGTACCTTACGATCGTTTTTTGGGTTGAACAAACACCAACGTGCAAGAGACTTCTTCAATTAGAGAGCAGATTTACACAAGTGCGTTCTGTATCCCTGCGAGCACAAAAAACTACCCACAAATCTATTTTTTTCTTTATTTATTATGAAGGAGTTTAGTCAAAGTGACTATGTCACTCTCATAGGCATATCCTATAAAACTTAAAATCACACTCCTAGGGTTCAAAATATTTAAATTCAACAAAGTTCATCAGCTTTCTTTGTTTTGAAAATTTTAATTGCGTGAATTTTTGTTAAGTATTTTAAATTTGTATAATATGTAAAATTTATGTCATATTAATTTACTTCAATGTTTATCAGAAATCTGATATTAACTATGAAATACATAAATTGGTATACATACTTATAAATCTATTATTTTTTATTTCATTTTAAATTTATAACATCTAAAATTTATAAAAAAATATCGTTTTTATTAGTTTGACTCCTAGTTTTGCAGGTCAGTATAGGTTTACTCATAATAAATTCGTCAAATAACGAACTATTTATGGTAAAAAGATTTATTATAAAAGCGTTTTTGTTAAATTCTGAGTAGATACTTTCCCTACCGGTTTTATAATACCAACCGTATCTTATTATTTTGTACTCGCGTGTTTATCGCATTTAGTTTGTAGTCAAATAAGATTTACTTAACTTATTTACACCTTATACAAATTATGTACCTAGGTTTGCAGTTTTACCTACAAACCTACATTCAATTTGACCTTTATTACTTACTTGTAGAAGCTTTAACTCAGAAAGTTAAGTAAGATACAAAAATACTCTTTTCCATCAATTCCCGTACTTCGCAAATCCTCTTAAAGGCCTTTTAGGGGAAATAAGTACCTGATGTAAAAGTTAAATCAATGAATGTTTTGATATAGAGTTTTGTAGGTTCGTTCGTGACGTCATCATACGGGTTTTAACAGAAGACCACCTCTAGCTAGGTCTCATATGAGACCTTAGTCTTCATTATGCTGAGATAAGGCCCTTTTCAACAACTTTACATAGGTATCTTTTGAGAGTACCTTGTTTTTACGAGCATTTATTTAACTTGTCCATTTAGTATCTACAAACATACTTATTTTTCAGCTGCAATTTTTTTTCATTATTGTACGTTTTGACGAGCGAAGGCGCGGTGAGTGAAGATCCGTCTGCGACACAGGAGGTTGCAGATTCGTTTCCCGCCTTTAGACAAATGTTTGTTCCGGTTTCTGGGTGTTTTCTACGTATTATTAAAAATAACTTTCTGTGGTCAGTATATCAGTCATCCAGTAGCTAATACACAAGGTCCGCTTAGCTTGGGGCTAGATGATGCTGTTCGGAATGTCCAGCATAATTTATTTATTTAAATTGACTTAAACGTGGGAAATCTTATTTTATTAATATATTTAGTAGTCTATATCATTTAGCCTCGATTGATTTGAAATGTGACATGCGACGTTTTGTTTATATATTGTATTTGTGTTATGAAAACGGCCCAAGATCGATAGATGTTTATCTATAAGAATTATTCATTTACGCGAAAAAAGGAACGCCAAAACTTATTTAATAAACAAATTAATGGAGGAAAACGATTTATGCTGTCAACGTTAAAAAATTTTAATATGCCATAAAATGTATATTTCAGATACCCTTTATCTGTGGAGCAGACTCGAAAAATGAGAACACAACAGCTATAAAACAATTAAGTGATTTTAAACTTATCACAAAACGAGAAAAAATATATTTTACCTTTTATTAAATTTAACTTGTAGCGACTGAAAATAAAAATCGTATAGTTTTAAATAGTAACGACCACAGACGAGTAAACATAAGTCAATATTTCTAACAAAAGACAGTCAAGTATTATTTCAAGTTGGAGATATAGCACGAAACGAAATTTTATTTCGTTTTCTCATCCCGAACGAAAATAAGGATCGTCCATTTTCAGCTTAGCTTGCTTTTCACGTCCCGCTATTTATTTGACCCGATATTTCTGTTGATTAATTTGAAATTCCGCTTCAATCATTTTTCAAAGAGAATCTCGACTTGAATTTCAAAATATTGCTACTAAAATAAACACCACCTAAGTACATACTCTTTTATAAGTAAAGATTTCTTAACGTACGAAATGTTACAATATTTTTAACTTAATTATTAAACATAATTTACGTATTCCTTCATCAAAATAAAAAAATAGGTTAGTATACATACGCATTTACAAGTTGAATAGAAAAGGTACATAAAAATACCTAACATTCCTTAAAAGTTCTTAAAGAGTCACACATTTTGCAAACAGCATATTGCTTGCGAAATATTTATTTCCTTTTCAGTAACAGAAATTCCAAACATCAAACCCAGATATTCAAACACTTTAGCAGCTCTAGATTTCTGCACTTCACACATAACAAATTTCCGGGGTCAAGCTTTCAAAGCAAACCTAAACAACAAGAATTCTAAAGACCAAAGAACTTACCTGTTCTAGAAATTCAACACTCATAGCACAACACAGAACATAAAATCACTCTTTTAATTATTTAGTTTCAGTTCGAATCGTCTCTCGTATCTTTAGGGGGTGGAAACACGTCCTGCTTCCATGACGTCTGAATTCAGACTGAGGTCTGGAGAGTCCGGGATATCAGTCTGCGGCTACGAAAGTCGAGATAAACTTAAGTGCGCTAAGCTGATTACGGCTGGATTTCTTACGGCGTGACAGGATTTTATACTCTCTAATTTTTCACCAACTTTACGCGAGCTTTTGGAGGTAAAGCTCGTAAAGATGAAACAAACCATTGTTAGCTCTATTCATCCAATAATTGAGATGAATAAAACAATGAGCCTGAAGGAATACTTTTGGATTATGCCACTAGATAGCCTTCTACTGCAGCTTCGCTCGCGTAGACTGTTCAATTTGTCCTGCTTTACTATCTGATAAAACTAAAAATATGTGCGAGTTTCCAGCAAATTTGGCCACTTGTGAAAGTTAAACCATAACGACAAAAGTTTTATATTTCTAGTTTTATCTGGAAGTTTCAAGAAAATTAGGCCACAATAATCACCAACAAACTGTTGTTTTTTTTTTGACGTTCTTTTCCGTGTTTTTTTTTTTGGTAATTTTCTTTCCTTAGGGGTGTAATATCTAAAAATCTCTTTTTATCGAGCGTCATGTGTAGTAAAAGGTACCTACCCTCCAAATTTCCGCTTGCTAGCTTCAGCGGCCGCTTGTTCCTTTATATTTTACTACCGACCCGCCTCGGCTTCGCACGGTTTTATTATACGCATAAACCTTCCTCTTCAATCATTGTATTAAATTTAATCTATTAAAAAAAACCGTATCAAAATCCGTTGCATAGTTTTAAAGATTTACCTAAGCGTTCAAAGGGACATAATGACATAGGGACAGAGAAAGCGACTTTATTTTATACTATGTAGTGATTAAGAAATAAAGATGATAGGTTAGGTAGGTACTTAGATTGTTGGTTCCAGAGTTCTGAGAAGAAAATAACTATTACGAAGTTGGTAAGACTCTATAAACTCGTACCTTAATAAAATTGTACCTCGAATTTTAGTTAAGGTTTATTACTTTCACGAAACGTGATTTAGAATGAAACTTGTTTATTACATTACATTTCTAAGATTAAACTTACGCGATTTACGAGATGGCACCTGAAAATGATAGATACAAGATTAAAACCATCCAATAAGGACACTTTATTCAGAAAGATGGCGCTCATTAGGGGAGGCCTATGTCCAGCAGTGGACTAATATAGGCTGATGATGATGATGATGATGATGATTCAGAAAGAAAGTTACAGTGAAGGAACACACTTAAATCGATTTTTTTTTCTATTAGGTATGTAGTATTGTAGTTCTAGGCCTGGAATAAATGATTACTATTATTATTATTAATTTATAAATCTAGACTCGATTTCGTCACAAAAATCAGTTCTTATGGGATAGAAATTGCCTTGAACCGTTTCCATAGAAACAACGCGTGATAAGCTTCGGGCAGATAGTTGGTTGTTTTCCCATCTATCTCGTGTGTTTTAAGGCTTCAGTCGGAAGCGTTCCCAGGACGCTGGCGTCAGTGCCACGCTATAGCAATGCTAATGCGTTGCGCTGGCCAGATACTCACCAGCTCTCGGGTCACGCATCACATCGAACAGACGCTCAAATAATATTTTAAACATTTTTACAGTTTTGTAATAGGTTTCGTTATTTTAAACTTTAATTCAATCGATGACCAAATACTATTTTTTCGTAGTCGTTATCTTAATGAAACCGAATATGTTTTCTTATTTGCCTTTTTATTACCATGTAAACGAAACATTCACACGTAAGAATAGAAATTTCATAAATCACATTTTACCTACAGCTTTATGTACCTATGTCAACAAATAATAGGTACCTTACTTTACCTACGGTTAATAAATGAGTAAATATGAGTATGTTTAACAAATAAACTAGGAAATTTAAAACTGTAGAGTGTTGCAAATAAAACATAAAAAGCTTTGGCTATATTACCATAAAATTCATACATTAGCACAGAAATCTAAATAATCGTATTACAAACAAATGGATTTCGGAAATGTGTTTTATTACTCAAGGGATTAAACGTCTGTTATGTATCCATAATTTCCAAAGTTTTTAGGCCGCTGAAATTTGCAAAGCTTTTAGGTGTGTCGGCTCATACAAGGTTTCACCGGTACAGACATTGGGTCACAATATGGGTATTGATGGTTTATCACAATGCAATTCCAATAGAGGAGACATTGCATTATGACCTTTAGACATTTTAATTTTATTTTATTTATTTAAGAAACATACAGCTTACATATTACATAAATGTTTGGGTTACTTATTGAATATTACTTATAGCCAAAATTTATTTCCAAAGGATAGTTACTCAGTGAAGGCCGAAAGTCCTTATTTACTTAACACTTACAAAGTTCTAAATAAATGATTATGCTCTAAATAAATTTCAAACTAAAGGCTGAATCTACTTAATTTTAATGACAAGTATGATAGACATTATTTAATTTATAAATTTAATTACCTATGCATCTATTTTTTTGGTCCGTATACATCCAACTCATCAATTTATACACGGTGGGGCAAAAGTAATAAATCGATAACGTCTATTCTGCAGCTCTTTATTTCAAAAATCCAGCTATAAACTAAAGATTTAGCGTCTCCCAATCATGATATAACTTTTGCCCCACTGTACCCTCTACATAAGATAGCTTCGTTGTAAATATCCTATTAGGTATCAGTTGACCCCTATTTCGTGAGTCAAAGCTTAAACCCCGGAACTTGCTAATTCAACACATCCGGCTTTTGTTAAGTTTTTGAGGCGAACATTGTGAATTTTTCCTTCAAGGTCGTAAAGCTGTATAGACACTTGTAAAACAATACCCTTTTGAAGTTGCTCTTCGTAAAGCTACAGAGACGCGATTGATAGACGGCTTTATGTCTGCCTTTGTTGAAACCTCTACATAAGGCACTATATCAGCTCATGTTTAACTTTTTATCGAGTTACTACCCGCCCCGGCTTCGCATGGTCTTATTATACGTATAAAACTTCCTCTTGAATCAATCTATCTATTTAAAAAAACCGCATCAAAATCGGTTGCGTAGTTTTAAAGATTTAAGCATACAAAGGGACATAGGGACAGAGAAAGCGACTTTGTTTTATATACCTATGTAGTGATGATAGCGATAGTGATGTAAAATACAACCGCTCCTAATACATTAGGTACCTTGTGACTTTATTTTTTCCGTGATCATGGTGCATGCACCTAAGCTGAGATTTTAGGGGAGGCCTTTGCCCAGCAGTGCGACACACCAGGCTAATTGTAAATTTAATATTGTACTACGTACGGGTTTGTTTCCATGGAGACGTCAATTCACGGCTATTGCTTTGACATGTTATCCGACTAATAGCATGAAAAGCAGCAAATGTTTATTACAAGGCCGCTACATTTTAGCCCAATCGGATGAGTAGTTTTTGCGTGAAAGAGTAACAAACATCCATGCATACAAACTTTCGCGTTTATACCTAACTAGCGACCCGCCCCAGCTTCGCAAGGTTTTATTATACGTATAAACCTTCCTTTAGAATCACTCTATCTATTAAAAAAAACCGCATCAAAATCCGTTACGTAGTTTTAATGATAAGCATACAAAGGGACATAGGGATATAGGGACATAGGGACATAGGGACATAGGGACTGAGAGAGTGACTTTGTTTTATACTATGTATGTAGTGATATTAGTAAGGATGATACTGACCACGACAGACTGCGTAATCGAGGCTTTTCGAAGGCTGGTAAATATCTCAGATAAAAAGGTTTCGGTACACGTCCCATTAAAATTTATTTGTTTGGGGTGTCATTGTATCACCACCAGATTTAAGTGCTAGTCATATCATCGTCACTACATAGTATAAAACAAAGTCGCTATCTCTGTCCCTATATCCCTATGTCCCTTTAAACACCTATACACCATCGGAGCGACAGACAGCCCTATCTAGCCCTAGCAGAGGATGTCTCAGCGACGACGAAACAGCTGCCTACGTAGTCCTGGATTGCAAGGGAATAACAACACAACGAACAGAAATCTTCAACTTGCCGAGGTCACTCCGCGAAGCCTGCGAAGATCCCAGGAAGATTCTGCGCTTCTGGACGGAGTTGGGCTGGCTATGCAAGCAAAACCCACGCATAATGGACCAAACAAAGTCTAAATGCGGACATAGGAGTACACCAACCAGAACATCTTTAAAACTACGCAGCGGATTTTGATGCGGTTTTTTTTAATAGAAAGAGTGATTCAAGAGGAAGTTTCATACGTATTATAAAATCGTGCGAAGCCGGGGCGGGTCGCTAGTATCTCATAATTTCCATTTCATACCAATATTTCCAAACTTTTTATACGCCACTGAGAGTTTGAAACATGGTGCGTTCGTGAATAATGGCGAAAGTTGAACCAGTTTAAAATTGAACTGTCCGTATTTCGGTTGGATATTAATTCTGAGGATTTCACTTGCCATTTTAATGAAAATTAATTTAACACGATGCTGGTAAAGTCTAATTGCGTACTTAGGGATACTAAGTCCGCCATTTATTTTTGTTGGCACTTAATATTGGAATTTTATCGCAATGATGAAATGTGGCGTCGTTTAACAATTTATTGGCCTATTTAATAATTTCAGAGTATTTATTGTAGGTGACCTTTATGTCTATAAACAGAAGATTCAAATTCACTTGAGCATCAAATAATGAAGGTAAATGTAATGAAAGTATAAATATTCAATGGCAACCTGTAATTTATTTAAGTAAGTACCTACTGAAAAAATACGAAGAATACATAGAACATTGTCGACAAATTGATAAGGTTATAAGGTAGGTGAGCTACTTTAAAGTTCTAGAATCAGATTAATCTGATTCTAGAACTTTTGCTTCTGGAATTTGAATAAGCTTCGAGACTTTACCCAGTTTTCATCTTTCCATTTGTTCCCCATAATCTACAGATTGGTATTCAACCGTTATCTCCTCTCCCATGAGTGATTATTAATTGTTTTATGCAAATGATTTAAATTTCCTATCCATAAATAAAACCAGCCAAGCGCGAGTGTAAATGCGATCATGAACGTTCCGTACCTACTAAAAAATTAAATAGAAACAGCAACGGTATTTTCAAATTATTTATTGGCCGTGATTACATTAAGTATTATTGATATTGCCGGAGAAAAACAATAGTATAGGTACACTTCAAATTATGTTACATTTAATTTCTTTTAATTTATTTTACTACTTTTTTTACTTAACTTACAAGCATCTGCCCGCAGCTTCGCATGCGTTATTTCTATGGAAACTAAAAACTATGTCAAAATAGCCTATATTCCAAAAAAAGCTACAAACACAAACAAACCACGTTTATTCATAATTTCAGCTCGATTCGTTCAGTATTCATGAAAAATAAACAAACATCCATACATAAATCCATATATCAATACAAACTTTCGCGTTATAATGTTAGTAAGGATGTGTCTCCATGCTGTCCGTCCATGTCACTGTTAGGCTGAGGTCAAACGAGCGTAATTTTGTGAGGCGTGAGTCGCAGAAATTCGTTCGCAGAAATTCAATGCAGCAGAATTTCTGCGAACGAATTTCGGTTTCAACAAAAGTCCTGTTTCATTCACAAGGTGACGCAAAATGAGTCGTCTGCCGACTCACACGCATTATTCGGACCGAATTGAGTTTGCGGGGGGCGAGGGGGCCGACGCGGGCCGGGTAAAGCGTCTGTCAGGTACATTTTGCGTGACACAGTCGATACGTATTTTTACTCGATAGTAATTGAGTAAAATGCGCTCGTCTGGCATCCCAACAGAATTTCTGCACCACTCTACTGCTTTGCATCGTGGTGGTTACCACTTAAGAACCTTCACACCTCAACGGATAGCGGTCCTGCTGATATAGCCTGCCAATCGCCACTTCAGTTTACTAATTCTGAGAGCCATGTCGGTTACTTTGTTATTCCTACGGATACCCATACCCCATACCGCGTAGAGAAACCCGAGCAGACGGACAAACGGACTACCTATCCGTTTGTCGTTTTTACGACTGACAGATTATCTCAGTTATTACGTAATGCGTTCCAAATAATACAATTTTGAAATCATTGCTAATGTTAGGTATTGATTGACTAAAATGTCGCCCACCTTGTAAATGAAAAAGATAAATCTCTAATTAATTAGTCGAGTTTGAGTACTGAATTACAAAACAAAGTTCACCCTTTGAGCCCAATCACCGCGGTGTTTAATTACTTGAATGTCAGACGAATAAGGCAAGAATTACACAATGCGTCACCATTTTTTATTCTTTGTTGCTATTGTTTTCATAAAACTTAAACTATTCATATTTAATAGAACTTTAATCCAGAGAGGTTTTAGATGTTATGCTGGTGTTGGTGTTCACAGCACAGTGTCACACATTTGGCTAGTTTCAGAACTCTTTTTTAATAATTATGAAATAGGTACTTTACAATCAATTCGATAGATCAAGGGGTCCTTGCCTAAATCTTGATTGATCAATACTTCCAGTGGCAAACGGATTGCTTTATTCTAATTTATTTCATATACAGTCATGTTGGTTGGTTAACGCACGTACGATCGATTTGCCCTCCAAGTTCCAACAAGTATCGCTTGAAAACTGCTCCGCGATTTCCGGCCCAATAAAGCTTTACGAATAAAATAATTCATTGACTCGAGGAACAAATCGAAATTTGTTTAATCAGGATTATTGAAGTTCCAACGCCGCGTCGGTTGGTTTATCTTCATAACGAATGACTACAATTTTCAGAGTTCAGAAAAGTAAATGAAAACATTAAAATTGCAGATGAGTCTGTTCGTTTAACTAAATTACGAACGCGGTTATGGTTTGTTAAAGTTAGTGCAGAACTCTACAGTTTGTTCGATCCGACATTTGATTGTTTAAATGTATAGAATCAATCGGATATGTTATTGTGCGCCTTTGGAAATAAGAACTTTGTATTCAATATATCTCAAAATTCCAAATGTAAAGTGTCTGACATGGAACAGAATAAAAATACATTTTCACCTCTCTTGCTCTAAAATGTGTCAATAAAGAGTAGCTTAAAGTTCGAATTTATGAACTAGGGATTAAAAGTAATTTTTGACTGAATCATCCAGTAGGTATGAAAAGTTCGTCTCCTTACATTCAAATTCACTATTACGTTTATTATTTTAGAATTTATGTCTATATGAAGTAATAATGTGTATTATAGAGCAAAAGCCCAGGACTGCCAGACCTTCGTTATTTAATAAAAGCTGAAAGTTTCTCTGTGGATGTCTCCAACATAGGTAAGAATTACCCGCGAATATTTCAAGGCCTATCCAGCGCTACTATTCCGTTAGAACGCTTATATAAATGCCTAAGAAAATTAAAATTTTTGACCCGATTAAATCCAACCTTTAACCGCGACAAGGGTGTCTGGCAAAAGATACCTAGTTCGAATTTTACTAATATTGAATACTATACTTTATACTATATATACTTTATACTATATTTTTACTATATATACTTTCACTAAGTCCAACCAATAATCTGCCCAACTGATTCAGCAGCCGAAATCACAACAAATTAGCTATAGCCAAGTCAACATGTGTTAGTCACTGATAAACGAAATCAGATAGCGTTATCAGAAACTAATTAGCCAGCACGCAAGGTAAACAGTATCAATCAATGTCTGTGGAATCCTCATGCGGGTCCTGACGGTTTGACCTGACGCGAGACATCTTCGGTGTTTCCACCAGGGTAATTGGGAAGAGGTTGAATAACGGATGTTTTATAATGTTTTTTGTTATTAATTGTGAAGATGGGATATCGAGCTGGAACAAAAAAGCAAATATACAAAATCATTTATTTGGTCATAGAAAGCTTAGACAAATAAGGATGTTGGACATAAAAGTATGTTAATCATCATCATCATCAGCCCATATTAGTCCACTGCTGGACATAGGCCTCCCCTAATGAGCGCCATAGCGCCCTGTCTTCAGCTTGACTTCAGCATCTGCCAGCAGTCTTTCGTGTTTGTTTATTTAATATTATTTTTAATTAAAATATTATATTTTTTTTAAATATTTATTAATTCTTGTATTGTTAAAAAAAAAACACTGTATGGACTATGTATCTAAATTGTATGTAGGTACTGTCTGAAATAAATGATTTGAATTGAATTGAATTTCCCAGATCGTCATCCCACCTATGTCTGTTAATATTAAGTATGTCTTCCGATTAATGGAGGACGTTTTTTGTAATTGAGAGGTACTTATTGTATTAACTTTAAGTTATTAAAGTTCACAGTTTAGGTTTTAAAATTTACACTGATGTAATTTTTGTAATAGAAATTTCTCATCTGATATGATTTGTTCAAGTAAAGTTAAAAATTAGATCTCTAGTTACTACTCTCTAGTTAAAATAGGTTCTTCGTAAATATAAAAAAATACTATTGGATAAATAGGTGTTTTTTATAAAATTTATCCGTCTGTATTCAAAGCCTTTGTTCGGTGTAAGACAGATTCTAGATTAGGCAGATTCGTAATTTGGCAGATTCGCTACTCGACAGATCGTGAATTGGGCAGATTCTTGGATTCGACATATTCGCTACACGGCAGAAAATGAACACTTGTGCACAGAATACTGATGTGATATGAGTTCTATAAACCTTAAACCTACCAGGATAATTCGTAAAGCTTATTTTAATTTTTATAGATAATTTTCTTCCAATATGACTGTAAAGCTTTCGGCTTTACTTGCCTTACTACTTACTACCTTACCTACTTACTACTTAAGGTATAGCGTAAGGTATTCAGAGTAAGTGACTCTGATATCTTTTTTTCTGTCTCCCACATATAAATTACATCGCAAGCATGCCACATCAATTTCAATATCCGTGAAAAACAAGTAGAATTAGATATTTATCGTCAGCGGCAGTGTAGAAAATGTTTCATTCCGAACTTCACAGGTTCGTATTTTATTATTTGTAATTTGCTCATATGAATTTTGAATTATTCCGCTTATGTTGAGTATCATTGTTAGATTGTTACTCCATTATTGGATTTAAATACCTATTTGAATTGTAATAGATACTTACCTGTAAAAATAGATGCTATAAGTGAATCTAATGTTCGTGCTTCCCAAATATAGGTATATTTGGAAAACACGAACATTAGATTCATCCTATTTGGATTTTTAAGTCCTCCGAACTTAAAAATCCTCCTTTACATTGAAAACCGTCGTGTTCACAGCACAACTGACAATGAATGAATAGTCACACTGCCCTTGGGCAAGACTTTGTGATGGAAATAGACTTCTTAAACTGCAAGGGGCTCCTGTTTTTATGAACTGCCTTTATACTGGCAAATTGTTTTTGTGCCTTTAGGCGTTGCAAGGTCTGGTAGACGTAAGGAAAATAAGGCTGGAGTAGTTACTATCTGTCCTTTCAGAGCCTGAACGATTAGCGGGATGTAACTAGCTACCGAGCGGAAGAAACAAGTCTGAACGATACGGTTTCTTTTTCTATTTTTCGGTTCGACAAAGCAAACAATAACTTGCTAATTAAGGAGTAATAAGTAGGTACCCATTTGTATTTGACTCTCGAATGTCCTTGTGTCCATTTTTCACAAGTAGAAATCTCATTGATTTTTTTATGAATTATTATGAATATTCTATTAACTTCACTCTTCACACTTGTGTACGTATATTTATTAGTAGGTATCTTATTATAGTCGACCTCTGTACGTAGTCAGGCCAATATTGCCTGGGGGTCTACTCGGGCTGCCAAAAATCGAAGATTCGCTTTCGTTTTCGTGCAAATCGGTACTCTAGGTGACTTCGTTTTTACTTTCGTACGAAAGAACGAACGGACGAAACATATTTAGACAATCGATGTCGTATTTGGTACTCTTGGAGCATTAAAAACGAAACGTGAATATGAACTTGACAACGAGAAATGTGTCAATTCAACCAATTAAAACGAACATTGCAACGAAACCATCTTATCTATCGTTTTAATTTTCGTTTGGTACTTCATCTCATTTCTGCATTCTACATTCTCATAGTTTATTGACCTAGACAATTTTTTAGAGTTTCCACATTCTCTATGTTTGTATTGTTCGAGTTCGGACTCTCAATTTGCCCTTGTTCTACTATAATGGCAAGGTAGGTATCTTTTCGCTCTGGAGATTTCTCATGCATGATCAAAAGATTTCCCGAAGACGGCACGGCGCGGCGGTGTATCGAGGCACAAAAAAACCATTGATGTTGATATAGTACAATAAAGTTGTAAAATACAGAAAAAGCTAGCTCGGGCTACTAAAGGGAGCTTTAGATGCCTATTAAGTGCGAGTCTTCCATCATTCACCAGAAACAGCAGGAAAAATTACAATTGCCTGCTGTATTATAATAGGCAATACCTATGTGCCTTAGTGAAAATATGGTTGAAATGGAACTTTCGGAGGCAGATATAGAAGAGGAGAGAAGGCGGCCTGCTCCAAGAGCTGCAGAAAACCAGTCATCCACCTAGGCAGCTCTGCAAAGGGGATGGTCTATGAGGACAACCTTAGTCGCACAGCGGCTTAGAATAAATAAGTTACCTACATAGTTGATGAACCAGACAAGTGCTTGGCTACATTATACTACCTGATTCTTATATTATCTGATACATAAAATTAAAACCATTATTAGTAATTATTCAATAATCTTTTATTGAAAAACCATCCACAAAACATAAATATTTGTATCACATAAACTAAAATTGCATTGACATGTTGCTGAAATTGCTTACCAATTGGTTCAAATCAACAGACCACTATGAATATAGGGGTAACCATATAGTGACATAATAACATTCACATAGGTAAATAAATTACATCAACAATACATAGTTATCAAATATTATTTAGCTAAACCTTTTCTATAACTTGTATTCATACTCTATGAGCTATATCTGGCTCAGCGCATCAGCATTGTCATACAGCGTGGTAATGCAGCCAGTGTCTTGGGGACGCTTCCGACTGGTATTGACATGGATCAATTGAGCTACCTTTATACTGTTTGCAACCGTCTGCAGTTAGCTCAATGGTTTCAATTGTAAATACTAGTCTTTTCTTTAATTTTTCTATTCCTTGCTTGTAATTTTCGTTGTTAATAAAGATACTCTATGTAAAATATAAGCTAAAATTATGAAAACAAGTTATAACAAAACCAACTTTAAAAAAATCAAACTATTTATCACATTGAATCATAAATCATTATACCTAAAACTTCCTTTCCTCATTAATATCCACATCCCACAATATGATTAGGTTTTCATGTCCAACAATATAATATATTATATTATTATATATAGATTAAATATTATTTAATCTACCTTGCTGGTCTGCTCCGGGCCTTAAAATCATTTAGAGGTTAGGTAGGTTTATGTTTAAAAAACTTTATTTTCATACCAACATATAGTTAACTATAATAAGATACTTTACTAAAACAATTTAGGTTTCATAAAGATTTCTATCGAACTCTGGTACATAAATTAAATTATAGCTAAATACTGTCTATTGGTTACTACTATATATTTACTAATACGGTATACTGTTAGGGTAAGCATTTTCCAATCAAACCAGCAGGCCATTTTTAGTTTTTAACCTAAAGCACCATGCTTCATAGGATCTGACGGATGTGGTAGAAGTACTTTTGATTAAATCCACAAGTTCATTTACAACTGCGGTAAGTAAGTCATTCTTTGAGCCCTCGCAGCACCTCTATCTTTTCTTCACCATGCTTCTGCAGTAGCTCAGTGAGGCTTTGGGGCACAGACGCACAGTACAACGCCGCCGTGTTCACCTGCTGCTTTTGTATTTCCTGAAAGTATGATTAGGTAATTAAATTTTAAATGAAATTCAACTTTAACATCTAGAACGAAATAATAATATCTACAAGGTACATACTTTGCTCAACTCGTGGTACAGGCAACAAATCGACCTGCTACTCTGCAAGCTGTGGTGATTAGGGCCTCGTAGGTGGCCATCGGCGGTGGACCGCAGAAAGCCCTTCGTCAAGTCTCTGTGACTATCCTAATAATCGCGGATTGTTGTCAGTTGTTATGCTGTGCAGCACGTCATATTTTGACGCAAGAACAAATTCACAAAGGTCCGGTCGGCAAGTTATGACTGAATATGGCAGATAGATCAACAAAACATAAATAAAAATAACAAACAAAACAAACAGATATGTAGATAGATAGGTAGGTACATAGCAACTCCGATTTTCTGTTGATCTGTCATTTCTGACAATGTCAGTCCACTTTTTCCATAGAATATGTCAACTTTAAACCTTAAAGATGGCTTTACACAGTCAAGCAAAGGGATTTCGGCTAAAAGCCTCATAGCCAATTAGCGTGCTCAGTTTTCATTCACTCCGAAGAAACGAAAGTAAATTCGATGGCCGAAGTTGAATGCGAAGTGGTCCTAGAGTACGGTTTGTGCCGAATATTCGGAGAAGTTGCGTTTCGGTCCGCATATTTCGCATTCGTTTTAGTGAGTAGAGGCCCTGAATGACGCTGGATGTTCGAATCCAGCCTCGAAAGATTTTTTTGTAAAACTGCACACATTTGTTTCGGGTATTCTGGGTATTTTCTGTGTTGTAAAAATATCTCTGTATTGGATAAATAATCAATTAATATATTTGTATTTTCGTTATTTTATTTATCTAGATAGAACCCATAACAGAAGCTCAGCTTACTTTGGGGCTTGCTGATGTTGTGTAGATTGTCTAGTATTTATACACATATAGATTGACCACAGGATTGACTACCACATTATTTTAGATAAGTACCTAAGTTTAATCAGCTCAGAATAACTTAGCTAAGATGAAGTTAAGTCACAAAACTTACTGTTAAAAGATTATGTAAACCTTTGAGTAAATAATAAGGTACCTACTTATAATAATGGAATATTTGAAACAGTAGGTGGCCAGTCCACTTTCATCTGTTTATAAAACCTCATAATAAAATAAATTAGGTCTCCGTTTTCTTACAAACCCAAAACTTAATTATGTTCATTTCAAAATTCTTAAAAGAAAATTCAAAGGATTCTTTGACTGAAAATCTGAATTTTCTGTCAAATCCTATGGAACAAAGAACATTACTCCGCCTGGCACCATCTGCAAAAGGTATTTTTATTACAAAATGACACAGACACACAATGGAGGCCCTTTGTTGGGTAGGTAATAAAGACGTAAATATAATTTTCTTCGAGTAATTGCGATGATTTTACTCGGAATTAATCCATGTCTTTGTGATACGCAGTGTCTTGCGTGAGCGGGCTGGACGCGAACGCGAAGCGGCGCGGCGCGGCGCGAACAAAGCAAGCCAACTGATCGCGTTCGCTTTGTTTAGCACCGCGTCGCGCCGCACCGTTTGTTAACGTAGGACACTTCTATAGGTCTATACTGTTTGTTGTTTTCGCGCCGCGCCGCGCCGCTTCGCGTTCGCGTCCAGCCCGCTCACGCAAGACACCGCGTTACAAAGCATTCAAGGGTGTCAGTGATCTGTATTTACGAATTACGAGTCAAAACCAATGTTTGTCTGGTTCAAATTTCGAAAATAATGAGTATAATGATACCTACCTATGGCTGATAAAATCGAAAATTTGTAGATTAGAATGGCGATGGAAAAAGTGTTTTTAATTAGTACCAAGTTTCGATTTTGACTTCAAAAAACCATGTACCTACTAATTTTGGGGAGTTCAGTAATACATTTCCAAAACACCGTTATAAGCGGGGGGTGCCTAGGTCTTAAAAATAAACTCCTTGTGAAATTTGAGGTTTCAGTGCTTGTAGTTTCAGACATAGTCTTGATGAGTTTTCTCTTTTTAAATATAGATTAAGTGCCTGCCCTTTACTATTATTTCTTGGTTTATTTTAAAAATGGTACCTTCCTATTCCGATACCAAGTCCTTACTTAGAACATTTAAATCTCATTTATAATAAGTGTATGTATCAAAACCCACTCATTTTACTAAAAACTTTTATTATTTTTATTATTAAAATCCATAACTTTTAAGTAAGATACTTATCGGCGATATTTTCTTCTGTATACGTCTGTATACTTAAAAAGAAGAAGAATCAAGGCCAAACTTAACTCAAAGTATATAAAAATAATCACTAGTCTCATAAAACGTGATTTGCGCAAATTTCTCCACGAACAATCTCGTTTCTGATTCAAGTCATTGCGTTACTTAAAACTAAAATCTGACCATAATGTTGCTTTTCCCTGGCATTGTGCTCGGCTGTAAACCACTATTGTTTATTCTACGGGCAGCATTCATGCTCTCCGACTTCACTCAAGACTAGAAGCTTTTAAGCTGCAGAGGAAATGCTATGGACTTCTCGCTTGCTGCTGTGCTGATAGCAACAATGTATTTCAAACTAAATTTTGCTAGAACCTTCGATCGCTCTTTCTTCAATCCTTGAAATGTGTCTGTGTATGTGTAAAATTAAGGCTACGTAAACATTAAAAAATATGAAATAGGTCTATATCAGTAATTCCCAAAGTGGTCCAGGTGGACGCCCAGGGGTCCACGGGAGATTCGACGGGGGTCTATGATAGAAGTGACCAAAAATGGGGCTCCACAATTGTAAGCGAGGGTGCATGAAAATAATGATGATGCTGTGTGGACTGTCCGGAATTATTTATTATTATTATTATTAATTTGGTTTCGATAGTGAAGAATTAAAATGTTGGCTTGACTTCTTTTCTTTCGTGGTTAAAGAACCGATCAATTTTAAAGCAGACATCGCGTATCTATTTGACAGAAATGTTTAAAATATTTGATGACCTTTTCTTACACTTGCAAGGAAACAGCCTCAATTTAATAAAAACAAAGAGTGTAATTTCAAATTTCATTGGTAAATTGAAATTTATGAAGGAAAATATTGATCAACGCGAATTTTCAGTTTTGAAACTTGTCGCAGGTAGATTACAATTACTGAAAGTGACATTTAAAAGAGGGTATCAAAAATGCAGAAATCCAAAAAAAAAGAGCAGATAGAATATTACAGAACGGGGAGATTTACGGTTATTCCTTACAAAACTCAACCCAAATATTGATAATTTGCTGTCAATCCTTCAAGTACATCCCTCAAATAATTATTTTTTTGTAATTACTATTGTAGAAGTTACATATGATTTATCTGTTTAATTATGATTAAATTACGACTTTTATAACAATAATAATTAAAATATATAATGTAATAACTTATATAAGTAAGTATTTGAATAAATACCTACAACACAAGGAAATATACTAGGTATATTTCTTTCTACCCATCCGAATGGGACGTTATTTAAATAAAATTTGTGAGATTTGATTGCTTCTTGTGCTGTGAGTCACTGTAGATTTAAAAAAAGTTAAGTTGGATGGAGTCACTTTTTCGATTGGCCATCGAAAAAGAAAACTCCATCCAAATTTACTTTATTTTTAAAAAACTTTGCTTTTTAGAAATCCACTAACAGCCCAATCAATTAAAATTAAATTGAAAATTTGTTTAGTCGACTTTCTTTTCAAATAATTAAACCTATCTATCAATCATCAATTGTAACCTTTTTTTCGAAAACTGTTAATTCGAACTCTACAAACTCTATAAACTCAGCGACAACGCAAGTTTCCATAGATCTTAACTTTTTTTCGAAACTAAGAGATTCGTAGTAATGTAGCTGCAGGGGGTCCACCGCACCGGATCCAACAAAATTTTGAAAGTGGTCTATGAATCAAAAGAGTTTGGGAACCTCTGGTCTATATAAACACAGCCCTATGTATGTAGTTTAGCAATACTTTAATACAATACTCAAAAATAATACAATACTGATTTCGATCAAAAATAGAGGAAAACTTAGGTGAATACCAATACGGCCTCAGAAAAATTAAAGAACCAGAGAAACAATGTTTAAAATTACCTGTTCAAAAAATATTTTATAATAATATATACATATACCAACAAAAAATATGTTGGGACCGGAGTTCTACATGGAAGCGAAAAATGTCATAGCGCGATAGGGAGAGGATTGAGACAATTGAAAAATTGTTCTGAAGGAGGATGGATACGATTAGCTGGATGATGAAGGTTGCTTATGAGGAGATGCTGAGAAGAGTACAGGAGAAAAGGTTTTTGTAACACCGTTGTGTACTGATTAAATTGTTGGAAGCTATGTAGCTATGTAATGTGATTATACATTGTATAGTATAATGTGTATCCTTTAAAACTATTTTTTTCATTTCTGCCGACCTATATGTAGGACAGTAGGCTTATCTGGGTTAAAATTTAACCCAGATAAGACCTCTGTCCTACAGCTTAAAAGTCTTCCATACTTTAATTGATATATATCAATTAAAGTATGCAGACATGATATATATCAATTAAAGTATGCAGACATAGATAATCACTAAATAGTATTAAATAAAGTCGCTTTCTCTGTCCCTATGCATGCTTAAATCTCTAAAACTACGCAACAGATTTTGTTTATAACACTATTCAAAACAGAAGAGAGAGAATGATATCTTAAACGACATGACAGATTCACATGAAAGACGAGGAAAAGAAATACCAATCAATGTTGACCCAAATAGCATTATTCTTAAAGAAACCTTAAATTCATCGAGATATCAAAAAGGTAAATTACCTTCTATGAATCTAAATTACTAACTTAATGGAAATTTTATTTAACAAGAAATTAGTTCACTGACTAAGTAATGTGATTTTTATGATATTCTTAATTTTAAGCCTTAAAAATAAGTTAATTAATTGCATGCTATATAATAAACATGAGTTTCATAACTTCCATGAATATATATATATATATTCCACGAATCATAATCACCATGTTTCATGCAATAAAAAAAAATATCATTTTGCCTACAGATAGTACAGAGCAATGCGAAATGCGACAGTGGTAAGGCAGTAAAAATTTCTACAGGCAAGGCACGTTTCCTGCTAAATTCAAATAAAAATGATTTAAATTGAAAAGTGTAGAATTTCCATTGTCAATATAACGGGTCCATTCCGTGTAATCGCATCTGTGCCCCAGCATTGTCCTATCTCAGGTAAATTACGTTCAGAGCGGATATCCGAAACGTGGAGCTACGAATTTCATTCTTTATTTTTAGATAATGGAGACCGTTGATTCATTTTCTGACTGTACTACTAGTTCTTGTAATCATTATCATCATCATCAACCTATTTTAGTCCTCAGCTGGACTAAGGCCGTCCCTAATGAGCGCCATAGCGCCCCGTCTCCAGCTTGCCGCATTCAGCATCTGCCTTCAGTCTCTCGCAGATCGTCATTCCACCTGGCTGGAGGGCGTCCTACACAACGTTTGCAGAGACACGGTCTCTACTCAAGAACACGGTTGTCGGTTCTTTGCGAGATAGGGCCGGCCCACTGCAACTTCAGCTTGCTAATTCTATAAGATATGTCAATAACCTCGGATTGTTCAAATGAAGATCAGTAAAGTTATAGCAAATTTAATTAAAATAAATACTTACTTACTGCGTAAACTGGGAATAATTGAAACAGAAATTTATTTATTTAAGCATTTTAACAATTACAATTTAATTATTTTTTGACTTATCATATCCATTTGAAATCGTACGTAACTAAAAGCTCTACTTTCTTTGAAGTCATTCTTATCAGAGCACGGTGGTCGGTAAGAAAGTAGCTACGTAGATAGTAGCTAGTAGGTAGGTAGACTTTCCTAGTAATTATTGAACAAAATCAAATATGAGGTAGGTGGGCTATAGGTACTATGACGTAATAAATATAACAATAATGCAGGACGATTCATACAGCATCATCGTTCTCGCCCCAAGCAGAGCTTGTGTTATGGGTACTATGGTGAAGTATATTAGGTATCTACATGTTTCCCTAAATAATACATTACAAGTATAGATATTTTAGTTTCAAGGTTATTTATATCAAAAGGGTTCTGAATTATCTGATGAAAACTACCTAGCCTATGTTTTATTCCAGGTCTAGAACTTAAATTTCAGCTCGATTGAGTGAAGAGATTACAAACATCCATGTAGGTATCTAAAATTTAGTGTGATTAGTAAATCAGTTGCGATCTAAACATCGTTGAAGTGTTCTTTTATATTCTAATACCTCTGACAGTAGGTATGCCTAATCGTAACAAGCAGTAGTGACAGCAATTGTTATACAATAGCGGCATCTTTATGTTTTCTAACAAAATTTACCAGAATGTTCTTTTCTCTTGACTCAGTACTTTTTTGAAACTGTGCATAGAAGAATGTTTGCCTTTAGCCGCTCCACGAGTATCGCAGTTAGTAATAACAAGACAGCATCGACGGAGGCTGCGGTTTCCGAAAGGCTGATCCTCAATTTTAATTAAAGGATGGTTGTATACGGTGTTATAATATCCATACGCTGAGAAATGGGGAGTAAACAGGGACTGTTTACTCCCTATTTCTCACTGTTTTACGATTCAGTAAAGCTCAAAATATCGCTTGATATTTTTTAACCATACAAGTACAGCCTGAAGTGGGCTTGTAGGTAAATAAATATAGAGGTATGATATTTGCCAATGTCAAAAAGTCAAAGTCATTAAGTATTTTATACAATTTCAGAGTATGTATGTAAATACTTATTTGTAGGAAATTTGATGGAGAATATAATTATAAAGATGTTACTAGATATCACTGGAAAATATGAGATAAATCTGAGAAATAATGCATCATTCCCACCAATTGAGAGGTTATTTACATAATTTTCAATCATCACACGCCTAACGGCCCATGCTGTTTCCATTAATAAGGCGTTTTCCAAAACAATAAAATACCTTTGATCTTCATCTTTTGTGGAGAGGCGAGGATATCAATTTTAATTAATTTCTAAATAAACCTTTGCCATTTTCAACCAATTCCAAATAATTTGAATTATTTTACAAAGACCAGCAATTGAGTTAATACACTCGAGAGCAATGAATCCGGGTCACTCAAAGAATCCAAAAAATCGTGGTTTCGTTTTTTAAAATTTATTAAAAAAAAAATTAAAAAATTTGTTAAAATTTATGCTCTACAAGCACGATGGAAGACACAGAGTGTATAGAAGACCAGGGGAAAGATTCAAGCAAGCATGCATCGAAGAAAAAGTAGCCTACGGTGGTGGGTCTGTACTTGTGTGGGCCGGAATTTCCTCTGAAAGTCGCACAGAGCTGGTGATCATAGAAAACGGCTCTTTAACTAGCGTAAGATATGTGGAAGAAATCCTCAACGAACACATTGGTCCATTTATGGTCAATTTGGGTGAGGATGCTATATTTATGCATGACAATGCCCGACCTCATACAGGTAGGATTGTGAATGACTACCTTCAAGAGATGAACATTACTTGTATGGAGTGGCCAGCGCGCAGCCCGGATATCAACCCGATCGAGCATGCTTGAGACGAGCTAGGGAGATGCGTAAAACAACGAAACCCTCCCCCAATCACGCTTCCTGAGCTCAAAATTGCTCTCACAGAGGAATGGGAGAATATTCCCCAAAATCGTATATGGAACTTGGTGTACAGCATGCCAAACCGCGTAAACGCAGTAATGGAAGCACGAGGAGGTAATACGAAGTATTGGAATTCAAGAAAATCGTCATAAAGTTCAAAAATTTCATGTTTCCTATTTTTGTTTTAAGGAGAGATCAGCAGTTTTTTTTCTTTATGTAATTTTGTGTAAATAAAATGTATGGTGACTCATAATTTTTTAACTTTCATTTAAGGAGTATTAAATTGTCTATTAAATACAATTTATTGCATTAACCTAGCATTCTTACTTTCCGAGATTTTTTGGATTCTTTGAGTGACCCGGATTCATTGCTCTCGAGTGTATTTCACGGATTACGAAGGATATTCAAATACTAACTGAAAAATAAGAGAAAAAAAATCTTTATTTACCCCATAGCATTTTTACGATCTGACAAAAACTGCTACTAGATGCTGGATGCAGCAAGCTGAAGACAGGGCGCTATGGCGCTCATAAGGGGAGGCCTATGTCCAGCAGTGGACTAATATAAGTTGATGATGATAGCATTTTTAAGGATAACTCAAGAACTAACTGGTCAGATCTTGATCAAATTTAAATGACACCACACGACAAGCCTTTTAAATAAAAAACACAATCATCAAAATCGGTTCACCCAGAAAATTTTGGTGGCATAACACTCGCAAAATATAGAGTTAAAAGGAGAACCTCTTATTTTTAAGTCGATTGTGTTTATAAATCTGAGCAAGATTTGACCAGTAGTTTGTTTTTAAACGTATTTTATTAACAAAGTCTATTGATTGATCTCATTTTTGCTTAACAAAATTTGAAATCAGTTAGTTAATTATTAACTAACTGATTTCAAATTCTGTTAAGCATTATATATACTATTATATACTATATACTATTATAGTTTTCAAAGCACGCCAAATTTTAATCACACATATCCACGCTGAAGCGCCTTTTCTTCAGTCAGGTTACACTATTTTTGACGATCTCACTAGTTATCTAGTACCCATAACACAAGCTTTGAGTAGCTGTGGGGCGAGATGGTGCTGTGTCGATTGTCCAGCTTTATTTGTCCAGATTTATTTACTGTTATTTATTTATTTGTAATATCGAACCAACGGCTTTATAAAAAAACTCATATTAACAAAACAAAACTTTACTACAATTTCTCAGGCATCATCTCATCGAAAGATACTTGATCAAGGAAGATAGTAAGGTTATCCACCACCGCATTGGCAAGGGAGTCGCAGATGTATGGACCCACGTCGTTGATGATCTCCCGCCAGAGCTCGTTCAGGAGATTGTTGATCTGATCACCTGGAAATATTATTAATATTATGGAGTCATTTAAAATGGTATTTTTACCATGTTTCGAACTGACGTCACTATGAGTGAGTGATTTCCAGCCCGTACCGATAACCGATAAACTTTTTACTACTTATACCTTTTCAATCGATTATGTTTATTTACACAAAATTCTGCCGTGTGGTGCCGGCATAGAATTGCACCACCCCAACTCCTCCCGTGGGTGTCGTAAGAGGCGACTAAGGGACACACCGGGGGCGGGCAGCAGCGCCCCTGCAGAACCAACACCATCACCTAACTGCGATCCCCAACCCGCATGCCCAGCGTGGGGATTACGGGCATTACCCCTTAATGAGTACAACGGCCAGCCAATGGCCCCCAGTTCCCGGTCGCCTCGCTATTCCTGGCTATGGTGGCGGTCATGGTAACGGCGGGGCTGGGGGTGCTAAGAATCCCCGGGCTACATTAGGCTACCACACACCTTCCAATTTGACCCTGGCTACGTTTAACGGACGCACTCTGAGGCTTGACCATCATCTAGCGCAGTTGGAAGTGGAGTTAGAGATCATTAAATGGCATGTTCTAGGGTTATGTGAAGTCCGTAGAGAGGGGGAGGACACCGTAACCCTAGACTCGGGCCATCTTCTCTACTTTCGCGAGGGTGATAAAACATCCCAGGGTGGCGTAGGTTTCCTCGTCAATAAGGCCCTCTCTGGCAACGTTCAAGAAATCTCCAGTGTGTCGACCAGGGTAGCGTACCTGATCCTTCGGCTGTCCAAGCGGTATAGCATGAAGGTAATTCAGGTTTACGCACCGACCTCGGCACACTCGGATGATGAAGTGGAGGATATGTATGAAGACATATCCAAAGCCTTACATAACACCACTAAGGCTCACTTCAACGTTGTTATGGGGGACTTTAACGGCAAGGTGGGAATCCAAACTGGCAACGAATCCCGAATAGGCCCGCATGGTTATGGAGTTAGGAATCACAGGGGGCAAATGCTTGTCAACTTCCTTGAGAAAGAGGGGTTGTTCTTAATGAACTCCTTCTTTAAGAAGCAGCCCCAAAGGAAGTGGACATGGCGAAGTCCCGACACTGTGACTAAAAATGAGATCGACTTCATCATGACGGATAGCAAGCACATATTCAGAGATGTCTCAGTGATCAATAGGTTCAATACCGGATCTGATCACCGACTGCTCCGAGGCACTCTGAATATCAACTTAAAGCTTGAAAGAAACCGTCTGGTGAAGTCCACGCTCCGACCTAATCCAATCCAAATCATGGCGGGCACCGAGAAGTTTCAGCAGCTTCTCGGGGATAGATTTGTTGCTTTGGAACCTACTGATGACGCTGACGAGAACCTACACAATCTGGTCGAAACGTTGAGGGATGAGGGCATTAAATTCTGCAGAAAACAAGGTACTGGCAGGAAGTCCAAACTCTCGGACGAGACTCTGGATCTGATGACAAGAAGACGGGAAACCACCCACGTGACTTCGTCAGAGAGGTCAGACCTAAACAAGCGAATCGCGAAGATGGTACGGCGCGACCTTCGGAGCTCCAACACACGCCTCATTGAAGAGGCGATAGAGCGCAACCGAGGGTCCAAAGTATTCACTCAGCAGCTTGGCAGGAGCCACCTGACGAAGCTTAAAACGCACGATGGGAGGACCGTTTTGTCGAAGCCGGAGATCTTGGCCGAGATAGAGGATTTCTATGGCCGTTTGTACACTGCACATGCCCCCCGTTCCCGGCGAGATGACCATGATTCCAGAGCCACCCTGACACGCCACTATACCGACGAACTGCCAGATATCAGTCAAGATGAAATCGTGTTAGCTCTGAGGCAGCTTAAAAATGGAAAAGCCCCGGGTGAGGACGGTATTACTTCAGAGCTTCTGAAGGCAGGAGGAGCCCCCGTTATACAGGAGCTACAGAGCCTCTTTAATGCCGTCCTTCACAGTGGGAGAACTCCTAAGGCGTGGAGCGGGGGTTTGGTGGTGCTCTTTTTTAAGAAGGGCGATAAAACCCTCCTTAAAAACTATAGACCCATCACACTCCTGAGCCACGTCTATAAGCTGTTCTCGCGAGTGGTCACGAATCGTCTCGCCAGGAGACTCGACGAGTTTCAGCCACCGGAACAGGCCGGGTTCCGCGGAGGATATGGCACCATAGACCACATTCACACAGTGCGGCAGATTATACAGAAGTCCGAAGAGTATAATCAGCCCCTGTGTCTCGCTTTTGTGGACTATGAGAAAGCCTTTGACTCTGTCGAAACCTGGGCTGTTCTGGAATCCTTACAGCGATGCCAAGTAGACTATCGTTATATCGAGGTGCTGAGATGTCTCTACGATGCCGCCACTATGAGTGTCCAAGTACAGGACCAGCAGTCTAAACCCATCCAATTGCGCAGAGGAGTGAGACAGGGGGATGTCATATCCCCGAAACTGTTCACGAGCGCATTGGAAGATATGTTTAAGACGCTGGACTGGAAAGGTAAGGGCATAAACATAAACGGCAATCACATCTCACACCTACGATTCGCTGATGACATAGTCTTAATGGCGGAGTCGCTAGAGGAGCTGACCCATATGCTGGACGGACTAGCCTCAGCCTCACGACGCATCGGTCTTGGCATGAATTTGGATAAAACCAAAGTCATGACCAATGACCACATAAATCCAGGACCGGTCGTCGTAGAAGGCCACCTTCTCGAAATTGTTTCCGAGTACACTTACCTTGGGCAGATTGTGCAGTTAGGTAAAAACAATTTTGAGAAGGAGGCCAAGAGGAGGATTCAGCTGGGCTGGGCAGCGTTTGGAAAACTACGTCGAGTCTTCTCGTCATCCATACCGCAATGTTTGAAAACTAAAGTTTTCAATCAGTGCGTCCTACCCGTAATGACCTACGGAGCTGAGACGTGGACACTCACGGTAGGGCTGGTCCACCAGTTCAAGGTCGCTCAGCGAGCTATGGAAAGAGCTATGCTCGGAGTTTCTCTGAAGGATAGGATTCGTAATGAATACATCCGACAGAGAACCAAAGTTATCGACATAGCTCAAAGAATTAGCAAGTTGAAGTGGCAGTGGGCCGGCCATATCGTGCGAAGAACCGACAACCGTTGGGGTAAACGTGTTCTTGAGTGGAGACCGCGACTCGGCAAACGTAGTGTAGGACGCCCTCCGGCCAGGTGGGATGACGATCTGCGAAGGACTGCTGGCAGATGCTGGATGCGGCAAGCTGAAGACAGGGCGCTATGGCGCTCATTAGGGGAGGCCTATGTCCAGCAGTGGACTAATATAGGCTGATGATGATGATGACACAAAATTTAAAGTAGTAATTTTTAATGAATATAGTATATTATAGTGCTATATCCATTATCTATGGGCTCAAACACAAAACTGCGAGCTCGCATCGCATCGCAAATATCTGCGAGCTCGCACGATAACGTCCGATCTCATTTGCATCGCGCATTCCTGTCATATTACGTCATACTTGGTGACCCCCCTTTTAGTCCGCTCTGAGACAACTTTAGCGAAAGATGCGCGGCGCCTGAGCCGCCTTCTTTGTGTTGTAAAAAAAAACTGCTTCAGTTCTCAACTCATAGTAATTTCGAGTAAAATAGTTCCCTTCAGAGTTCATAATCGTATTAAATGGATGAATCCAGAATCTTCTTTTTCTTTTATATCTATTTAACAATAACAGCAGTGCAATTGGACCGATTTATGCAAAAATGATCCAACCCACAACCTAGTCAATTTCGAGTTTTTTTAACCTATGTAATCAGTATAAGGTATATTTTAAAATATCAAAGACTCACACCTCTATGTTCACAAATGTGGAAAATCCATATGATCCAACCCACAACTGTCATGTCGAAGACCATTTTTTTAAATGTATAAGTGTTTCATGCCACTTGAATCATTTTTGTGTTGCTTTGGTTCCCCTAACATATAACCGTTCTATTTTGCTACAATGATTCAAACTATAATATTCAGCTGGTCCATCAGTTCAAAGAGCTCAGAAAGCGCTAAGAAAGCGAATAGAAAGAGCTATGCTCGGAGTTTCTCTGAAGGATAGGATTCGTAAAGAATACATCCGAAAGAGAACCAAAGTTATCGACATAGCTCAAATAATTAGCAAGCTGAAGTGGTGGCAGTGGGCCGGCTATATCTCGCGAAGAACCAACAACCGTTGGGTAAACGTGTTCTTGAGTGGAGACCGAGACTTGGCAAACGTAGTATAGGACGCCCTCCGGCCAGGTGGGATGACGATCTGCGAAAGACTGCTGGCAGATGCTGGATGCGTCAAGCTGAAGACAGGGAGCTATGGCGCTCATTAAGGGAGGCCTATGTCCAGCAGTGGACTAATATAGGTTGATTATGATGATGATGATATAAAACAAGTTAAGCTTTGACAAGTTAATATTTGAAATTGCCGCGTTCGCCACGGCCTGCGGTGTGTGTGTAGGCTTTCATAGGATTCCATAGAATACAACTCGCACGCCTTTGCCTCCGCCACGCCTCCGGCTTCTGTGTGTTTCGTACTTTAACGAAAAATAAATAAATAAAATAAAATAAGTACAGAGCCAGCAGATCTTATATTAAATACCAGATGATTGCATTGATTAATTTAAGAAACCGAAGGGAAGCTGCAATAATAGACGATGTAGATGGTTTATGTGATGAACCTTATTCTGATTTGGACGAGGAGCAGGGCCAATTTTGTTTGTTTTGTCTTTTAAAACACAAAAATGATTACTAATTTTTATCACACTTTGAATCATTTTTGCATTTTAATTTTTGCACCCTACATAGCTCTTTCTATACAAAATTAATTTTGTAATAATGATTCAGGCGCAAGTTTTCCCAATTATCTACTTAAATATTACAATTTATTCTTTATATTATTTATAGCAAAAAAGTTGAGTTTACATAGCATTAAATTAAATTAAAATAACAACATTTTGTATTACAAAGCTAGAGAAATACCGCCACAAACTTAAATATCGATTATCTCGAAAAGAGGTTTGTGTGGGTTGGATCATTTTTGCTTAAATCGGTTCAATTATCTTTTTGGGATCCATCTTACGCTTCCTAAAAACACGTCCAATACGGCTGACTAAACTTGAAGGTATGGTTACCCTACAAAACGGTTCGCCGCACAAATTCGCATCGCAGAAATACGCAAATCAAGTTCGTGTGACATCGCATCACATCGCATCGCATCGCATCGCATCGCACCAAATCGCAGTTTTGTGTGGGAGCCCTATGATAGTTAAAAAAGTTTTAAAAAATGGGGTTGCCAGATGGATACCTTTTCTGTATTAGCATAGATTAATATTATCCTTTTTAAAAATTTGGAAATTTTAACTTCTGAGGGGGTTAAATATGGTGGCAAAGTTTGTATGGAAAATATTTTTTCCTTTGTTTGATACACTCAAAACTCGATATAAATAAACTATGGAGTGAATAATTAAACACGTATTGTTTATTTTTACACGATAATATTTTGTTTAATAATTGGGGTTGTGTAATAAATTTCTGAAATTTGAAGGAAAAGAAAACTCTGGTTCGCAGGCGAAGCCGCGGGGTGCGTCTAGTAACAAATAAATTCATAATATAATTTAACTAGAAAATTGGATGGTTCAAATGAAAAAACAAACAAGCTGAATAAATAATTAGTACTAGTTTGGTCTTGTTTAGAATGCATTTTCAAGAAATTATTGAAAAAGGAAACATGAACAAAATATTAAATTCTTCTAAGTTTGTATTTTATCGCCTTCAAAGTAGGTCCCTTCCGATTTAATACACTTATGCGAACGAATAATACAATTACCAAAACATTTTTACGCTTTTCTTGAATCTAATTCAATTATCGCTGCGAATTTTCTTTAATGTCTTCAATCGACTGAAAACAGGAGCCTCGAAGTGGTTATTTTAGTCTCGGAAAGAGAAAAAGTCTGGCAGAGCTGTTTTCTAAGTATAATCAAAAATATCAATGTATGTGATGTACTGTATGATGTTAATTAGTAATCTAGTACCTACCCGTATTGTATGTTTATTACTAATCTAGTACCTACCCATAACATAAATCCTAGCTTGGGGCTAGATGATACTGTGCCGATTGATCAGAATTGTTTATTTATTTATATTTAGTGAACACGGTGATTGCTGAAATAAATTTTCTAATAAGCGATTTCACTACGTCGCTTGTCTAGTAAACGAACTTCGCTATCGTTTGAGTGATGACGATTGTAGGAATAGAATCGCCTCACAGCGAATGCTGGTCTTGTAACTCAACTGGTAATCGAGATCGACTTCATATTTGACAGTTAGTCTATTTAAGTTATCTATTTTTTATTTTACAATTTTCAAGAGTATGAGTTCATTTTATGCTTAGCCGGTAGTATTGTCTTGGCTATAGTAATTGTAGTTACTTAAGACTATTAATACACTGTAAAGAGTACTAAAGACTGACAACATTCCTTATGTCTTAGACAATACCGAATACATTCTGGATGCCTCGACACTGGTAATCAATTACAAGTTAGACAATAAGGCAGCTAGTTTGTTAGGCCAGATTTAAAAGTCTGCCCCGTCTGTCAAATCTGACTCTACCAACATGTAAGTAACTGAACTTCATCATGAAACTTGATCAAACTTACCAATTTTCTTATCGCCCAGTAAGTTTTCTAATTTAAAGTAAGCCCTTTCAACTTCATATTTGATGTCGTGCTTCCTTATTTTCCAGTGGACTTTGCCGTCTTCGCCATTCACGTGGTCGTACCAATACTTTACGTGTAGTGTTGTATTTTCTGAAATTATATTGTAGAACTTAATTCGCTTGTTAAATATCTAGACATCATGTTGTTTAGTATTGCTATAAATGCTAGGTTTTATCTATTACATCCATTTCTAATATGGCGCAGAACTGCTTACTCGTAGTTCATGCAGTTTACAGGATTATAGGTGTTTAATGATTAACCTCGAAAAGGCGACTTGGGTAAATCAAGACTCACAACTTTTGTTCTCATAGGTATCATTAGATACCTATAACCCTGTAGTATATGCCTAGGCATACAATCTAGATTTTTTTATTGTGTCTTTTTATATCCTACATTTGATTGTTTTCTGTTTTGTGTGAAAATAAACGAATTAATCAATTTTGTGATTTAGAACTAGGAAAATGGTTTAAATGTTTTCAATTATTTTCGAAGGGGAAAGATTAATAAAATTAAAATCTCTTTTGATTTTGCTCTGAACCACCATCACCAGAACGTTAGTACCGCAGAACATGCTGCCAATGCTAACTCTATGATAACTTATCGATAATCTTCAAAAATCGATCACACAAAATTATCATTCAAAAACAAAAAAAAAAACATAAAAGCATAAATTAAAATCGATTCATCCGTTTGGGTAGTTCGTTTCTACAAACAGACACTTAGCTTGCACAGACACATGTTAGGTATTGTTAGGTATAGGTACTCACTCAATCTTATTGATGCATCGCCATTTGATTTGATTGGCATCATTATGATCTTTCCACTTAGTTCATATATATTTTTTACATCCAAATTTACCAAAGCATCTACTGTAATCAACTTCTTTTCTAAATTAAACCTGAAAGTTGTAGAAAGTTACATAAAATTTACTTATAATAAGGGCTAATTCTCCTAGTATAACCTCAATAAGTATTATTTTGGAAAAAGCTGATTTGTCAAATGACAAACTATTTATTTTATGATATAAAAAAAAGACTGCAGGCAGATGCTGCAGCTAGCTAAAAACGGGGCGCTATTGGCGCTCAACAGGGGAGGCCTATGCCCAGCGGACTAGTATAGGTTGATGATGTTGATAGCTATTTACGATATAGGATTTCCTGATAGCTACGAATAATGATTAGCCGTGACAGTTGGTGCGTGGAAGCTCGAAAACATATACTACTCTGTGGCACAACGGCTTACTACTTTCGAGCAAATGCTACTTAGTAGCATACAACTAGCACGTTTATACCAAAAGAGCATGCTTATGAAGAAGCATCCCAACTAACATTTTGGTGTCAGTTACAGGTATTATTATTACTTTTAACTGTTTAACGGAGTAATAATGATCTCAGTTGTAACTATAAACTTTATAAGGTAGTTAAAATATAAATTGAGCTCGAAAAGTGTTAGTAGTATTATACTGAACGACGTTAAACAACTTTTAGAGTTACAATAGTGCTAACTGCAACAAGTATACTTAAGATGTTATAGATTTAACCTGTTTATAACACCCAAATCTATACAACGGTGCTCGCTGACTCTCGTTAACACATATTGTTGTTTAGTTTTTTCCGTAAAGTGCCTTATAAGTATTTTGGTGTTATATTGATTATAAGGTGCAGACATTACTTTTAAAACAGAGTTTGTCAAGAGTATAAGTTCATTTTATGCTTAGCCGGTAGTATTGTCTTGGCTATAGTAATTGTAGTTACTTAAGACTATTAATACACTGTAAAGAGTACTAAAGACTGACAACATTCTTGACTAAAGATGTTGTATCTCGAAATGTGTAATAGAACACTTAACAAAGACATAAAGCTTTAATGTTCGGTCGCCATTGTTTTGGTCAATTAACTTATATATATTGAATAGGTTATTCAATATTTGACAACAAAATACTTCATTATTTATGTAACTTCTGTTATTCTACTGAAACCACTTAATTTAACATGCTACTGGCTAATAAGGAAAACAAAAAAAATTGAAATTTCTTTATTATTCTTCATAATTTTTATTTAAAATCTTAATTTAATCCAGGGCGCGTTAAAATTGAGATGAGAAACATGGTATACATTTACAGTAAAATTACCGCGGCAGATTATGTTCACTTCACAGTGAAAACTTTAACTCCTTAGTATTTGTATATTCTCCTCTGTCAATTCTGTTACGCCATTCACTGATAGTCACATAATTTTATTAAGTAACAAAGTTCATAGACTTCCCGTCGTAAGATACAAAATACCTACGCTTGAGAATATTCTAACTATAATTCTAAGCGATTAAGTGTCAAACAAGTATTTTTAATAGGTCTTGTAATATGTTAGGTGATATTTCATTCTTAACCGAAATGATTCTAACACCTATAGTATTAACCAACTCATCTACAAGACATTTATACCGGTTAAGGTATTAGCTGTGAATGAATAAACACTCTTGTGCAGGTACTTAACACCCTTATACCACCCTTATACAGGCTTTATAACACCTTTACCTGCAAAATCGTGGGCCTCTTTCGTGGTTATATGTGAGTTAGAGCATGCTCTAACTCCATTCTTACAGGTATTTTTAACACTAAGATACTCGATTGGAACGGTTATAAGTATAATATACAGGTTATTTTAACGCCAACGTGCTAGTTGGGATGCTAACTAATCGCAAGCCGATTTATTTATTCGTGGTTATTATATTAAAACATGAGGGGCCGTCATGTTGGAAAGCTGAACTGAGTGCAGGCATGCTACTTGTTTGCTTCTCATAACGAGCAAATGTAATCGAACCTAGAACATTATAGCATACTACTGTCTGAACTGTATAGATATAATAAACAAAGTCTATCTATGTAAAATATTATATTAAGTATATCAGTCAATATAACACAAACGCTGCTTGGGGCTAGATGCTGTTTAAGTTATCCAGCATTGTGTATTTATTCACTGGAGTCTGTTTACAACTTCCAAATGCAGGTATGGACGACACCATGCAAGTTTATCTTGCAAATGTATCCAAATTGCGTAAATTATAAAATTATTTGAGCCGTTTTATAATCATGTGCCTTTACTGTCAAAGTAAACGCCTTCACGCATTACCATAGCAATATTTTATGCTACATAAGACGAGAACTTAAGAACAGATTCCAACTCGACCGAGTATTTTTTCCTTTCAATGACCGTGACGATACCTTATTTTCCTTTGAATAGAGGTCACCGGAATTTCATTTAACTTCCTCACAATAAAAACCCGAAAAGGAAATTCTAAGAGCATCAACTGGTCCGTTAAAATGTTTATGACAGAGACCTTCCAGCTTGAACTAGTCATCGCCAGTTTGCAGCCTTCTTTCACTCCATTAAGCCTTTTGTTCTAAGGAATCATCTCTGCTCCTAATTATTTAACGGGCCTTGTAACTTAAGCCTAGGGTTGCACTTTTATGATACCAAATTTATATTTTTCATCTGTCTTATGGGCTCCTTTCACATTGTATTTTTTGCGATTAAATTCCTATAAGTCAAAAAAAATTGCATATTCAAAAGTAGGTGGCACCTACTGGTGAGATTATGATCAAATTCAAAAGTTTAATCATGTTAGTGTTTTAGGAGCACCAGCTTTCAAATTACAAAAAAAAACATAAATCGTTTTTTCATAACACTTTTGAGTAGCACCAGCTTTCAAATAACAAAAGAATCATCAAAATCGGTTCAACTAGACAAAAGTTTTATGTACCTACACATATTATGTAAACAAATAATTTAATATAGTTATTCCTCCTATCGTGGCACAAGCACAGTTTAGGACTAAGTTTATGATGATGTGTGAATGTTGTTTATTATACACAATGACCTGTTTTTTTTTAAAGTATGCGAAATAATTAGTCAAAATATTCATTTACTTCGCAGGGCAGACACCCAAATTCCCAAAATAGATGTTTACAAAACATAGCATCACATTAACAGTCTAATTAAACCGTAAGAATGAGAATCAAAAACCACCTACAAAGACCAGAAGAGCTGAGACATCATCCGATGAAAATCCTACAGGTCTATGCAGCTGCTTGGGAAGTGGCGAATTATGATTGCGGTATCTACTGGGATGAAAGCATATAGTTGCTTAAGAGCGCAACTACATTGTATTAAGAAATAAGCCCCTCATAGCCGCTGTGATACGATCGGCGCCTCGCGCAAATAAAAAAACAAGACAATCCACTGTTATATACCACGCATCCACCCATTCACACCATCTCATTCCCAAATTAAACAGCATTACCGGCTTTTCCCAGACCATCACTAGCGGTGCTTTTATTATATTATTCGTAATTAAAAGGTTCAAAGCTAATTGTCCGTGAGGCCGTCGTTAGGCGCATAGTTCATTACAGCATTAGCCTTGCCTTGTCCTACTTGAGCAGTGCGGCGCGAGGCGTTGACTTAGAAGTGGAACGACGGCTTTAATTCTAACTCCCTACACTGCTATTGACAGTAGACGTACACACCACGTAATGACCTACGGAGCTGAGACGTGGGCACTAATGGTAGGGCTAGTTCACCAGTTCAAAGTCGCTCAGCGAGGTATGGAAAGAGCTATGCTCGGAGTTTCTATGAATGATAGGATTCGTAATGAATACACCCGATAGAGAACAAATGTTATCGACATAGCTCAAAAAAATTAGCAAGCTGAAGTGGCAGTGGGCCGGCTATATCTCGTTGTGAATCGGCAACCGTTGGGTAAACGTAATCTTAAGTGGAGACCGCGACTTGGCAAATGTAATGTAGAAGCCTTCCGGCCAGGTGGGATGAAGATCTGCTAAGGACTGCTGGCGGATGCTGGATAAGGCAAGCTGAAGACAGGCGCTATGGTACTCATAGTGGGAGACCTATGTCCAGCAGTGGAGTAATATAGGCTGATGATGATGATGTACACACCACACTTGAAAATAATTAGGAGGCTAGAATATACTTGTATCTTGTTTCGTTTACCCAAGTATGGATAACTTACTTCAAATTCTCCAACTGCATACCAGAAAGTCCAGTAAAATCATTCTTCTTGAAGACAACCTTCAGTCCATTCTCGTTTGGCACAAACACAGTCATTTCTGCCACATGAACTGGGTCCAGTGGGGGCAAACCCCTACTTTTATCCCCAAGGGAGAATTGGTAAAGGGATTCTTTTGCAGATTTAAGAGCACAGTCGTTCAGGTTCGGATCGTTTCTTGAGCAGGCTTTTATGTAATCAGCTGTGAAAATATTTTTAACTAATAGAGACAAAAGACTGAGACATAATGAACACACAGGGGCTATAGACACCAAAATCACCACAAACAGGAAATTTACTACTATAATTAATAAATTTGTTATTTAAGGATTCCTAAATATTTGACACAGTTGCGGCATGCGGCATGATTAAGGAATAAAATAATGACTTTACTGCAACTTGAGTATTGGCACTTTTATTTGCAGATTATATCGATCTTCTTTTCCTATGAAAATTACAAAAAAAAGAAAATACAAGAGGTAGGGAAAATAACAAGTTAGTAGTGATTTATGTTTTAATAACCAGGACAATTTTAAGAGTTTAACCCTGGGAACCTCTCGAAAATAGGTAAAAAGTGACAGTTTTAAAAGTTTAACCCTTGGAACCTCTCAGTTTAGTTAAAATAGGTAAAAGTTACTGCCTTTGCATTTGAAGTGATCTAGATTTCTAATTCTAAAAATTTTACTTACTTCTTATTAATTACTTCTTATTACTTCTTATTAATTCGTGGGTTTTCAATTGATGTTATTTTATATTACTATTAGCGACCCGCCCCGGCTTCTCACGGTTTTATTATAAGTATATAAACCTTCCTCTTGAATCACTCTATCTATTAAAAAAAACAGCATCAAAATCCGTTGCGTAGTTTTAAAGATTTAAGCATTCAAAGGGACATAAGGACATAGGGACAGAGAAAGCGACTGTTTTATACTATGTATTGATACAAATCAAGTTGGTACTAGACCAAACAAAAATCTACCTACCGACAAGCTATCCAAAAGTTTCATATTAATATGACAATTTAAACCACTGCAACCTTTTCATAAACCTACAAATGGCATTTTCCGTAGCTCGAGACAACAATCCTTCAGACTAATTAAAACTTTTAAACTTACGCAGACTAACAGATGTGACGTAATCCAGGCCTAACAAAAACAGCACTCGCCACATTTTTCCGTAAAAACAACTAGATGACACTCACCGAAGCTGGTAACACTGCACAGAAAAGCTGCAGTTGCTTGTTTTATACACAAAGTAGTACAAATTACACGTTTTCAGGTCATCATTAGGGAATGTAAACATACCACGTAATCTCTAGTTATCAATTGTGCTGACAAGTAAATATTGTGAGGCAATTATTCAAGTGATACGTAGATGCAATTGCATTTGCGTCAGATTTGATGTTTATGGTAAACACAAATAAACTAGACAAAGTATCTAAGACCTAAAAAATAGAATGAGCATTTTTTACAACACCAACAAGGTATGTAGGTATTTGAATTTTTTTAGAAATAATGCAAGACTTCTTTAGCTTTTATCTGGACTATCATTAATAAAATACCTACTTAAATCCTAAAAATTATAATAATAATAATATGTATAATAATAAATATTAATGTTTTTATTTAATATATAATAATATATATTATATAAAAACATTAATATTTATTAAGAGTATAGTTTATAAAAACACGAATTCAACTAAACAATTTATTAAACAATTTCCCTCTGCCTTTTTGGTTACAATCACAATCCTTATTTTAACTATGAAAGATAATAATTTTAAGATGCATATGAAGTTAAATCTTCAATTATGAAATATTTGCAAGGAATATTATTAAAAAACTTATAGGTAAAATCGAACACATACTTGATAGCTTCGTCAAATAATATTTTTCCGAAATTCTGCACGAGGAATTTAGACTGCTCATTCAAGAACTTTACAATTTCAGCACCTGTAATAAACACAAAATATTGAATTACGGACGTTGGAAATTTAAAAGAATTTAGAAAGTTTTTATTTTGGCGCTAGATGACGCTAGCAGATTGTCCAGCATAATTTCTTTATTGAACGTTGAAAAATATCGTAATATTTAATTATAAAGGTCCTTATGCTAGGTCTTAAAAAGTTTTTGGAGGTTAAAATATAACGTTTAGTCCTTATTTAATTAGATACCTACTTTGACATACAAGAGGGTACTAAAATTCTTAATGACGATAAAAAGGCATTTAAGACTTTCAAATTGTCACTGATTTACGAAAACAAAACACAATATTAATTATTTGCTTAAGTTCATCAACATGGACGCTAAAATCGACCTAATTTTTGTCCACTAAATAAATCATATACTCACTTGCTTCTTTTTCTCCAAGATAAAGATTGTTCGCTGCGAATATTACGTTTCCGAGGACGTTAAAGGAATAGGTGAGCTTCTTCTTCTTTCCCAGCAAAAATATGTCATCGCCCCTTTTCTTTACTTGAAATGGCATAGTGAGCTTAACGTTCAGCTTTTCTGTAAAATATTTAATGTATTTCAATTAATTCTGTTATTGCACCCTGCCTATTACTGAGCTTCTCTTGGGTTTGTCCAAGCAAGATCCAATGACACTCAAAAGCCCTCACATTGATTACGCCGATTGTGTTATTGTTTCTAATTTGTGTAGGTAGCATCATAGATTTCAATCATCATCATTATTACTTTCTTTACTTGATTTTTATTTTTGGTTTTGTTGCGTTAATTATTTATGGTTTCAAAAGTTTTCGATATAAGTAAGAAATAGTTACCAATTTTGACTTTCCCATCGCCGTCGCCATGAACATTTTCTCCCCCAAGTAAATTCCTAACAAGTTGGCTGGAGGAGAAAGCTTTGTACTTTCCTTTGAATAGAATATCACACGTTAGATCCATATGTGCCTTTCGATGTTCAAGATCATGCCTGAAACAAAATATATTTGCTGATCACAGCAGGTAAGTATCTGGCGCTCATCAGCATTGCTATAAAGTGGGGTAATGGAGCCAGCGTCTTGGGGACATTTCTAATTGTAATTGATATCAGTCGAGTTACTTCTACTTCTAATTATAATAATAAACAATCTGCAGTCAGATCAATTTATTCAATTGTACACACGAGTTCTAAGTTGTAATTTTTTTTTATTAAGAAAGTATAATTAAACTAGTAACCTATCTAAGATCAAACAGTTTTTTTTGAGAAATAATGTTAATATACAGTAGAATAATTTTAAAGACATTATTTCTATGACGTTAAAAAACCAGTTCCAACTGGTTCCTTTTTCTTTGTAGGTACAGCGCCTTTTATTTATTCTGTAGTCGTACATGATTATAAACAAGATCTAAAATTTCTATGAAAATAAAATAGATATAATTTGAATGATAATTTAAATGTTAGGCATTTGCAGAACACGTTTTTAGTGATTAATTTATTTATACCCACGACGAACACATATAATTATGTACCTATCTCGAAAATATATTTGAGTCCTTAATTTTTGTTATCATTATTATAATTCCATTCTAAAATAAAAAAAACAATTATCCACATAATGTAATATAAACATTCCCATAAAATTGTAAATTTGTAAGTATTTTATGTAAATAATTCAATTAATCAAATTTACATTATCATAAACCTTGCTGAAAAACTCATATTTTTGTACTCGGGTCTAAGTAGGTAGATATAATGTAGAATATTTATATGTAAAATAAAAATCACATACTCAAGGTCACATTCATCTTTCAGGTAATAATCTATAATTTTGTTTTTCAAGCGTGCATGGTTACCAATGTGATAAAATATAAGGTTATGTTATTTGATTATGCATGAGAGTGAAATCTAAAGAGCAAGTCTAAACATGTTTAATGTAACTTTCAAAGGGCAACATCATCTAAGCTTCTACAATAAATTACCAAGTGAGTTGAAAATGTTTTCAGTAAATAAATTCAAACAAAAAAAGGGATCTATATTCTAGAGGATAAAACAGCATGGGATTTACTTCAAATCGAAAACTAACAATGTAAAAGTTTCTTGTTCGCTTCTTTACTTTACCTTAAAAAAATTGAAGTTATATTTTTTTTTCTACTAATATATAAAATGAACTTTTTGACGTGTCCAAGAGTCAGGTCAAAAGACAATAAACTTTGAGTTTAAAACAAAATTTCATTAACCAGTTTTATACTTGCGATAACCAACAGAGATATTTTAAAAAGAATACAAAACTCACGAGAACTTATTCACAGCACAGTTCTTGATCCCTTTAATAACGCCAGTTACAGTGATTTCCACATCAAGTAATGATACATTCTGGTTATTTAAAACCAAAGGATCAATGGCAGGTATCCCAATTTCTGGAATCCCAGTCTTGGATATATCAAGTATGATCTTCTTGATGAGCTTCGCTTGGCATACTTCGTCACTTTTCGAACATTTTGTCAATGTGTCAACTGGAAAAAAAAAACAAAAATAAGTACTTAAATTAAATAATTCCTCGGGATCTTCCAAGTTAATATAAAACACTATGATTTTTCAGTGTCACAATTAAATGAGCTCTTCGCATTAGAGAAATGAGGCACTTAATACACCTTATTTCTTATGATATTCATCATTTTATTAGGCATATTTCATGTCATCAAGATAGACGGGACTAATTCATACTCACTTGATAGCTTTTATAAAGCTATTTACTTAATTATAATAGATCCTTCATCATATTATTATTTGAGTATACAAGATAATGTACGTACACACTTAAATGGAAACTTTCGAAATGAAAATATATCGAATCTACTTGTTTATGGGATTAAAATACTTAGTTATTAAATGGATAAAGGAAAATTAATTGTAGGTATGGAAATTGTGACTAACCAAAGGCAGATTCACCAAACACCACTAAACTCAAAACTATCGCGAAAATCGGCAACATCATTCCGTTCTAGACTGCGGTCGGAATTAAAGTCATTTATTTTTATATATGTCAGATTTTATATTTATCCTGGCAGTTGTAAAAAAAAACAAAATGTCCACTTACTGGTAAACGAAGGTAATAAAGTGTTTATACCTATTCTGTGATTCTGCGTATCTTCTACCTGTTTTTAATTTATAAACTTTAGTCTTTGTTGGTATAAAGAAAAAGATAAGTAAGTCCTTTCAAGATTTTGTGTAGCTAATTTTGTGTGTCGACGTGAATCAACGAGCAACTGTTTTATATTTAATATTAAATTTTGGATTGTTTAAGGATTATCATGTTTCCTTATTTTGATTTCAGAAATTCTTTCACTGGTAGCAGCCACACTGTTCTAGGTAAAATGGATTATAGAAACTGGAAATCAAACGTATATTCAACTGTTAGGGACATAAAAAATTCTAAATATTTTTAATTTTATTTTTGATGATTCTCAAATCGCTTCAGTTTGTGATTTGATATCAACGTGTTATGTATCCTTATGATGGTAATAAACATATTCTTTCAAAATTTGTGGTTTTCACAAAAAATATTAATTATTCTGGCGGAAAAACTTTGAAACTTCTTCTATTTATAAATGTAATTACACTTTTTAGGGTTCGGTACCCAACGGTAACACGCGAACCATTTACTAAACATCTGCTGTCTGCCTGTCTGTCTGTTCAACCACGCCCTTTTGTCAACGGACTATATAATGTAGAAAGTTGTTTTTCTGAAATGTGTACTTATCTATTATCTTTAAAAAAGCCGTTTTTTTGCTCTACAATGACAGCTGTTGTAAATTTTATGCCTATACAGTAGTTGTTTCTGTAGGTACCTTCCTTCTAGTGTAATAGGAGTGTGAGTATTTTTAAAAAAAGGTCTAAGGGAAATAAAGCACTTTGAATTTAAATTGAATTTGAATTTAATGAAATATATTACATAATAGATTAAGGTAATAATTTATAGATACCTATCAAGTAGAGTGTTAAATCTTGTACGATAGCTCTGACGGAACCATTCATGTACCTACGTCTTGTCTTCTTACATGCACATTGCCAATTGATATGCACAAAATTTGTAAATATAGGCTTCTACCTTAAAACGAATTAGGTACTTCGAAATGAAAAAAAGAACTATAAGTACGTAGATAGGTATAAAATGCATGACTTACTTGCTGCCTTAAATTTCTTCATAAATAAAAAAGACATCAAATTTCCCAATCAATTTCTTTTTATTAATTCATAATCATTCACACAAATCACAATACTCTTAATCGCACACGACTAAAATCATAGTACTCAATAGGAACTGAATCTCTTTAATTTTTTATTCATCATCTTCTTCATCATCTTCGTCATCATCGTCATCCTCATTATCATCATGTTCGTCATCATTGTCAACATAAGAACTGAGATCATCAGTGATAAATAATTTAGCAGGAATTTTGTCGTAGAATTTTGCGTTCACTCCGTAATAAAACTCAATGGCTTTGTCACCAAAGTAACGTCCAAATGTAGTTATGAGGGATCTCCAATTAGCGTTTGTGAAATCTGTGACCATTTTACCTGCAAAACAAAATATTTTTAAGCCTTAATTAAATTACACAAATTATTCGAACAAAACAAAATTCTATCAATTTATTGATGTTTTTATGGGTGTGTTTATAGCCTTAGTAAGTTCACCTAATTACCGATACCTAGATAGAAGATATAGTTAAAAAAGCTTCCTCGTCTTGAAATATGCGTGAAATAGTATTCGCTTTTTGTTACATAAAATAATCAATGATGTGATGATCAATGATTTGAACACTTTGAATAAAAATCTGTCAACTTTAAGCAATCTGTAAGCAGTATCACATAATAACTATGGAGTACGCTGTGTTTAACACTTCGTTCTATAAAAAATGGAGTTAAATACGTCATATCAACAGCAAATAACAATCACCACATCTAATATCACGTATAAATGTTTAACTTTGGATGGTTAGATAGATGCATGGATGGATGGAAGCTAAAACAACTACTAAACGGATCGGGCTAAAAATTTTAATACACAAAGTTCTAAGAATATAACTACAACTAGGCTACTTTTCATCCCGTAAATCAGTTCTCATGGGATAGAAAAAACTATTTAACATTTCTATAAAAATAATGGGTGCGAAAACTAGTTGCGTATACAATCTAGAGTTTTAAAACTTTTAAACTTGTCTAATACTTTGAATCATTTTCTCAACATAGAACTAACTTAGACTCGACATTGCTTATCAGAACCGATTCGGTGTCTTCCGAACCGAGCTGTGGCTTTACGTATCTCCCCCAAACAAGTAGGATTTTGCCAATATAATAAGACGCTTGGACGTCAGACTTCTGCAGATTCCCCTGACGACTTTCTTATGATATAAGTACTTACGACATTCATTTACAAAAAAAAATACAATATAGGAATAGAAACAAGTTAAGTATATACAATGAAATATTTGAGCTAACTGACACTTGTAAACAGTCTATAGCTCACCTGCCCCAGAAGCATCCCAAAGAAGCTAGCTGCATTATCACTCTGTATGGCAATGTTGATGCCCTGCGCCAGATACTCACCAGTTGTTGTTGAAATGATAATGACGACCTGCCACTGCAGTTCTGTGAGACACAGTTTTGCAGACAATGTCAGATCGCCGTTTCAACATCATTGTTATCGAGACACGCAGTAAAGCAAGCTCGGAAATCTAATCATAATCTAATCAATCATCTAGACAGTTTGATTTCTATTTTGTGTATATTTTAAATAGCAACTCACTGGTTAATTCACTGCCGGATGTGATATTTTCAGCTTGAACGTTGATGTTTCCAAATGTTTGATTGTATTTTGCTTCTTCAAACAAACAGTTGATGTAAATATCACCGTCTTCATGTTTCTGCACTTCAATAGGGTAGGTAACGTTCATACTCCATTGTTCTGAGAACATAATAATTATTAAGTATTTATTATTCTTATATTCTAATATCTAACTTTAAAATAATTTTGTTACTATAAACCTGTAGGTATAGTCCCATCTTTTTGCAAGTGCCTCCTTCTTTCCAGTTATTATTAAAAAAAGGGTAATACTTTATTGACAACGAAAATTACAAAAAAAATTACAACTAGTGTATACAATTTAAACCATTTAGCTAACTGAAGACGGTTGCAAACAGTCTAAAGGTAGCTCAATTGATTAATGTCAATACCAGTTGGAAGCGTCCCCAAGACACTGGCTGCATTACCACGCTGTAACGCTTGCTTAAAAAAATTCAAATCTTACATCATAAATACTAGGTAGAAACATGCATGTTGGGATTACATTATTATTGTTATGTTGGGATAATATTTGCTTTTAAGTTTTTCCAGTCCAACCTAAAGTCCTAATTCCTATCTTCAGCTGTCTAACTATACTCATCCATTTCATAGTCTCCTTCTTCTATATCTTCAAAACTCACTAATTTCATACTCTCCTTATTGGTTAGTCTGTTTTTGTTTAATTATTTCTATGTTATTATACATTGTTAGGTGTGGTAGTGGTGTATATAATGTTAGGAAGTGGTGTATTGTATGTTTATCAATTACTGTTTTTTTTGCTTTCGGTGCACTATCCGATTCTTATATCTTTTTCTCCTCCTTTGGGAAAAACCGCTACAGCTATATGACCGCCTTTTGTATAATGTTTATTTTTTATTAACATAAAAGTTTTTAACTGTATGACAGTTTCTAGTAAAATAATAAGTTCATTAATTAAGTAATATGATTATTAGGTACCTCATAACCAACAAGCCTTTGTGAACCGCTGGATACGTACAAAAAGCTGCTAATGTACTCAGGACATTCACTCTATCTTTTTTGCAAACATATTGACTTTTTTGTTTGTTACCCAATCGGTATTTTTTCATAGTTAATTAAAGTATCTACGTCAAAACGGACGATTTATAATAGTTGACAAAAAAGACGCGATAACCATCAAGTTTTTATACACATTAAGTGTGCAGGAAATATGTTTATTTACTTTACCTATATCTTTTCGTATGCTAAAGCCGAGTTTACATTACACCAAAACAAAACTTACCAAAAGTAGCGACTATGTATCCTTCGAAGTTTATAACATTTCCTAAAAGTAGTTTCAAGAAATTTCCAGAAGCCAGCTTATAATTTCCTTGTATAACAATAGTATCGCATGTGAAATGAGAAGTTATCGTTTTGGTTTTAATATCAGTTCTGTAAAAAATTGAGAAATTAAAATAAAAATTGATCAAGAAGTTTGAGGTTAGTCTATAAATTTCTTCAGTGTTAGTTTTAAGATCAACTTCATCTTTCACAAAACATTGTGAGGAGGTTAGATAGTCAGGAGATCCGATTGACCGCTAATATGGCAGGCGTGTTTAGATGGACAGAACGTAATCTTTGTCTTGTTTGTATCTATAGATTTTGCTGATTGAATGTCATTATTTATATTTTTAAATTTGAACGACAAGAGAACTCCAAATACGTTATCGAAAGGTATGTACATATTATTATGACAGGTACCATACCTTTCGTTAATGTAAGCATGGTAAATTATTCATATTTCAAAATATAGGCACAGTATACTCTGTACGTACATAGGAAAAATATTTTGTAGATCGCAAAACTTACTCATATTTAGTAGAATTACAATTCTCGATGCCTATAGCTTCTCCCTCAACCAGAATAACTTTAATGACGTCCCTAAAGGATACTGTCACATTGTAAAGCTTGTATGGATCGAGGATAGGCACACCTATAGCAGGTATGCCTCTTGGGGAGTAATAGCTCCCAAAGTATTGAAAAAATCTCCTTTGACATTCGAAATCGTTGATGCCGCATCTGTTCGATGGATTAACTGAAAATAATTGGGTGGATTTTGACAATGGGGACATAAAATCAATCGTGCATTCATAACAAGACTTCCAATTTATTGAATTGATTCCTCTAGGTTAGACTTGATATTTTGATTAAATTTAAACATTTCTGTGCAAACGCTCCAGAAAACTTTTACCATACTACACACTATCCATTTAAACAATGATTTATCCATTCCACACTTACGCTACTGATGATAATTCGACCAAAAAAAAAAGTCTGTAAAACCTGAACTAGATTCAAGCTAAGGCTTAATTAACGACTCAAAAAAGATCAGGAATAAACTAAAATAATAGCGCTTTGACAAAGTAATAAGCACAAACTTTTAAATAAAGGTAAAAACAAAACACTCACGCAATGAAGAATCACAAGTATTCATAACAATAAAAACTAAACAAAAGATAAAACGGGACATGATGGCCAAGTGAAAAAGCTTGATATAATAAAATTAGTCACCAAGTCCATCCAATTTATACGGCCCTCTAAACTAACGGTCTCAAAAGTGGTCCCACGGTAATCTCAAAATGAAACGCTGTACCGTGTCCGTCTATCTAAACACAATGTGCATACCTACCAACGTAAACTTGCCTAATTCGAATAAAATACAGTCTTAACAAAAGGAAAAAGACTTAAAAGTACTGAAAAAACAAGTTGTATAAAAATTAAATTATAATGAGTACTCATTTTAAACTTGACGGATAAGATGAAATATTATTCATTTAAAATTATTTACGTACTTTTTGCAAGATGTTTGATATACCTACCTTAGTAAGTAAATCAGTAATAATAAATCAGTTTAATAAATCAGTACCTAAGATGGTATTTAGTATAATCTCAAAATTAGATACAAAAAAGGCACAAAAAACAAGTCAGGAGATTCAGCAGACTCTTCTGAACCTCATCATCAGACCTGTGGGTGAGTATGGTTGACAACAATATCGAGACGTAATCGTGACGCCTTTTACTACAGCATTTGTTACATCGCCTTTAAGCCTTCACCTCACTGACGCGATTTCGAAGCACGTCCTGTGTCACGTGATTTTGTAGTGGAATTCCTTTGAAACAGCTGCGTCTTGTAACCACGATTTCTAGACGCTGCGTCGCGTCGCGAGCCTTAAATTTGCAAAATGCAAGACGTAGCTGTGTGAAAGATAGCGTGCGTCTTAGTACCCTACCTACAAAATGTTCCGTTAACAATTATCACAAAATTGCAGAACGCAGAAACGCGTCTGACAACTTCAATCGCGTCAGTGAAATCTCAGCAGGGAGTAGATACAATAAATGAATAAATAAATAAAATTTGTTCAAAGAAACTCGTACATACAAAACATTAGTGCACTAAAATAAATAAATATAGCTTAGAAAATAGTTTAGCCTGAACTAGGTAATCCTGTGTTTCAGGCGACACAATGCTGGGCAATCCACACAGCACCATCTAGCCCCTAAGTAAGCTACTTAAAGCTTATGAAATGGATACTAGATAACTGAGATACAAAGATAGATATTTTTAGTAGGTACATATTATTATATGGGTGTTTTCTATGTATAACTAATAAAAAATATCTATCTATGTATATAATATATTAAATATATCGGTTATCTAGTACCCATAACACAAGCTTTGAGTAGGTAGCTTAGTTTGGGGCTAGATGGAGACGATTTGATAGTACTTTGATAGTACTATTATTTTTGCAAATTTTTCGACTTCAAACGGGTTACAATTAGAATAATATATTTGTTGAACGTTTATATTACTTACTGATGTACCTACGTCTTTGTTAGTTAATTAAATACCAATTCTTTATCATGCATGTATTTTTTTACATGCTTGCTTTGCACGAACGCATTTAATTACCTGTCAATATTTCAAGTTAATGCAGGAGCAAGTGCCTACCAATGTATTGAACTTTTTGTAAATTTATAAAGACAGATTAAAATTTATTTGAAGGATTACAAGGTTCTTCGTACTGCACAAAAAAACAATCGTGTATCTCGGTTCCAGGAAGCTTATATTTAATGAAAAATATGAAGATTGCGTTGGCTGGGTTTTAAAATTTATCATAAAACAACACCTCTTGGCTCTTAGATATTTTTGATGAATAATAAAAATATGTATAATTAAATCTCCTGATAACAAGGATTATTTAGACTTTCCTACAAATGTCTTATCACTACATAGTATAAAACAAAGTCGCTTTTTCTGTCCCTATGTCCCTTTGACTGCTTAAATCTTTAAAACTACGCAACGGATTTTGACGCGTTTTTTTAATAGATAGAGTAATTCAAGAGGAAGGTTTATACATTATAATAAACCGTGCGAAGCCGGAGCGGGTCGCTAGTAAGGTATAAACTTAAACCTCATTCTTGCGAAGTCGGGTTTAAAGTTAATACAGAGTGGAAATAAAATAAAACGCAGAAAGATTTTGCACACAAATTTAATAACGAACATGTTATTATAACATAAAAAATTATAATCAAATAATAGAAACGAAAATAGAACTAGTATTTCAAATTGAAACAACTGAACTAACTGCAGACGATTGCAATTAGTCTAGAGGTAGCTCAACTGATCCATATTAATACCAGTCGGAAGCATCGGTAATATTAACATTCTCGATTGCATAAAAGGTACGGTGTTAGATCATCATTCGTATAAGTGCTTGTTGGAATGTTCTCGAAGATTATCTCGTATATCTTGTAGTAGTAATCCACCGATATTTTATGGAACCAGTAAGCCAATGTGCCGAAAATCAACTTCCAGTTCTTGTTAATGAATTCCACCACGCAATCCGCTGAAAAAAAAATTAAATCTTTCTAAATGCGCTGAGGTGTAGTGGTGGATCGTTGACTATTTTTGCATAAGCGAAAGGAAACAGTTTTCTATAACGTAGTTGAAAACCTAGTTGACGTTATTAACTAGTTTGTAGAAACATTTGTACAGTAACGATGTACTCATAAAACCAACTCGCCAACGTCATGTTGTTAGTTATTCGTCAAAAATATCGATTTATTAAAATTTTCATTGTTTTAGTGAGCAATTGTATAAAATTACGAATATTCTTGTCCGTGTATTTCGTTTGTGTACGTTGTTGAATGAAATAACCAGTTGGCAGAATCAACTAGTTTAGCGGTATAAGCGGTACTCGTTAACTGTAGAAGAACTGTGTTTGATGATTCGACGCTCACTAATACAAGGTGTAAAAGGGAGGTTATCAGAGTGATCAAACACCTTGTGAAGAAGAATCTTTTGTAACCGAACAGTACTAGTGTCTAATTTTAAATGTACCTATGGTCGATTAAAAAGATAAAGGTAGTCACAGTTTAACATCTGTAGGTTGTCTAGTGCTAGAGCATCGCAATTCGAAATCCTTTGTGTTCTGCAGGATATTGCTCTATTAATTACCTAGAAGTTATCGACATAGCTCAAAGAATTAGCAAGCTGAAGTGGCAGTGGGCTGGCCATATCTCGCGAAGAACCGACAACCGTTGGGGTAAACGTGTTCTTGAGTGGAGACCGCGACTTGGCAAACGTAGTGTAGGACGCCCTCCGGCTAGGTGGGATGACGATCTGCGAAAGACTGCTGGCAGATGCTGGATGCGTCAAGCTGAAGACAGGGCGCTATGGCGCTCATCAGGGGAGGCCTATGTCCAGCAGTGGACTAATATAGGCTGATGATGATGATGATGATGATGATGATGATGATACCTAGAAGATTCTAAATAGCTGGGCATATATTAAAAGTAGGTACTTTCCTATAAAAATACCTACGTTCCAATAATAACATTATTTTACGAGATCATACTTACTGACATCACGATGGTCAAGCATTATATTCTCAGCTGTGATTGTTGCTTTCTTTTGAACTTCAGACACCCATTCAGCAGTTTCAAAATCGGGTTTAACATGGATTTGACCATTTGTATGTTCTATCAACTCGAAATTATACTTGAATTGAAAGTACCAATCCTCTGAAATGAACCAAATAAAATCATTACAAATATTTTAATAAAATAAAAATCAAGCAGAGACTTTTGAACTATTATTACATAGTTACTAAACAGTTGAGCTATCTCTACTGTTACAAACAATAGAAACAAATTATGAACAGTATTTTTACAGCTCTCAAATATTCATCAAAATCGGTCCACTAAGAAAAAAATCCGATGGAACCCGTATAAATTTAGAACCTCCTCCCGTTTTGAGTGTAAATTCGAAAACAATAAAAGAAGTGGCAAATGTAAGAATTCATAAAAAAATTCAGGATAGCCCTATTGTTTTAGATACCTATATTAAGTAAGTTTAGTAGGTATTTTAGGTTTTCGATATAGGATAGGTATTTAAAAAGCGTTATACTGCGAAGCACTGATGTCATGCAGCATGCAGCCTTACCACAAAAAACAAAATCACGACTTAGACACGTGTTTAACAGTTGTTTAACAAAAGACATTCTACGAAACTATGTTAAACTACTGTTAAACACCTGTCTAAGTCGTAACTTTTTTTTTTGTGGTAAGGCCCTTAGTATTTAAACTCAAAACAATTTTACCTTACCTATCTCTTTACGTCAAAGAGACTTGACGTCAATAAAAGGCTCATTATCATGGCACCTACCTGCTTAGTAAGTACCAAATAATAATCAAATATGCAGTCGACCATGCGATAGGTACGTGGAGCATTGTATGCAGTAGGTACAAACCGAATTCATACGAGTAGGTACTGTGCTCAGTCTAACGTACTGTAATAGTTATTCAGTGTCCATTCTTCACACTAATATAATAAAATATGCGAAAAAGTTTGAACGAGGCTTTGACCTTAGTGACGACCGATGCGCGATGTGGTGCGGTGGGCGTAGGTCCGCCTGCGACGCAGGAGGTTGCGGGTTCGATTACTGCCTCGGAACAAAATCGTGTACGATCTGCAGAAATTTGTTCCCTTGGTCTGGGTGTTTTCTATGAATAGTAAAAATATCTATCTATGTATACAATTTTCGTTATCATAATGCAAGCTTTGAGTGGCTTACTTTGGGACTAGATGGTGCTTATAAACTATTATGGTGATTATATTATTTGTCGAAGAATTGTTTAATACAATGGTGGTAAGTTTCAAGTGATTCCTTGCATTTTTATAACTAGCGTTTGTCGTAAAAATCAAATAAACAGACAAAGGTATACTTATTTTGCAAACATTTAAAGAACCCATCCTTACCTAATAGTATGGTCCCGTTTCCATTGCCATGGACATTTCCAAGCATGGAACAGAGAACAGGATGTGATTGAATTGAATATAGGCCTTGTATAACAATGCGGTCACACATTATTTCAACGGTTCTGTTCATGTGCTTTAAATCGGTTCTGAAACAAGTAATATTAAAGAGTTTACTTTGATGAATTGGTATCCACGAGAAAAGCTTAAAGCACGAATCACTGAATCGATTCCAAAACTTTTCATCCACAAAAATAATATTTGTAATATTCCTTTTGAGTTGTAAAAACACATTAGCTACGTATTCTGATAAATAATGAATTGCAATAATGGCGAAATGCAGATGCTTGATTTTTTGTTCTTAAAAACTAATTATAGTATTTGCTTTGCGTAATCGTTTTTCTGGACCTGATATTTTAGGGTACTTTTTATTATTATACAGGGTGTTATTATGAACACCGTTGTCCTTGAAACCTGAGGTTCAGCATCATGAGTAGAATCCAAAACCGATGAGAAAATCTTTACACCTATTTTAGTTTTGCAAGATTTTGATATTTCATGTCTTCGCTATCGTACACGATGCCATAGTCACTCTACATACTTTAAGTACCTACCTACGTAAGTACTTATACCCGCGCCTTACTTGGATCGTAACTTCATTACTTGTGCCCTTCAAAAAACGGGATATTCGCACAGAAGGTGATCCGACACTGAGGTGCACATACCACGTGTCGCCTGGTCGAAGTACTTGTGTCACGTGTTTGTGAGCAAACGTTTAGTGTTTATAAAAATTTTCTTTAAAAAATGAGTAAAAAATAGAATCATTTTTTTTCATCCGTTTTGGATTCTACTCATGATGCTGAACCTCTGGTTTCAAGGACAACGGTGTTCACACTAACACCCTGAAGTAAACTAAAAAATAATAAATATATTTTGCTATCTTTACTAGGTGTCCCCTCCGGCCAGGTTGGATTTTGATTTGCGAAAGACTGCATGATGCTGGATGCTGCAAGCTGAAGGCAGGGCGCTATGGCGCTCATTAAGAAAGGTGTATCCTATATTAGTCCTATCATATCAGTTGAAGTATATGGTTGATGATGAAGATGATATTAGGAGTGGCAATTAAAGCATAATGAGGGATTCAACTCCAACTCAGTCCGTGTATGTAAGAGGCGTCTCAGGAAACCGACCAGAGCATAGGAGCAACTATTTTCTGTGTAGTTTTATCACCTGCATTTACCAATGCACCTGTCAAGGGTTAATGGTGGTATAATTATGGTCAAACGCCCCCTTGTTTGCGCAAGGCACGTTCATCAGTAGACGTATGAAAGCTGTAAGGTAAATGGGAAATAAAACCTGTTCAAAATATTTCATACAACGTGAAAGAGCTTACTCGTATTTCAAAACAGTGCATGTCTGCCCAATGCCTATGCATTCTCCCTCTACTAGCGTCATTTTCAAGAGATCCAACGCAGATACAACAATATTGAACAGTTTGTATGGATCGAGCGGAGGTATTCCTATTTCTTTATACCCAGTAGAGGCCTTCTCCCTTGCGAGGCTTTGGAAGAAGCCTTTGACGCATTCTGAATCTGTAAAACTGCATTTCGAAGAGTTTGTACCTATAACAAAAAATGAGCGTCAAAAATAATTATTGTCTGTGTTAATTGTGTTGTTATTGAATTAAATTATTTGATTTTTTCACACAGTAGGTATCATCGTGGCCCAAAGTAAGCGGTTCTTCTCTGATAATGACTCATACATTTAAAATTTTATAGGTACACCCAGACTCAAAATAAAAAAATAAAATAAATATGATGATAATGCAAATATTGCTCACTTATCTTTAATAAATACTATAAAAAGTTACTTACTTTGAGAATATGCATGACAAAGTAACAAAAATGTTGTTAAAATTGTAAATTTAAAATTAAACATACTTAAGGACTAACTTGCTGTGAAAATAACACTGAACGAAATTCAGACTGGTTTTGCATTACTTTATACCGTAAAAAAATAGGGTTCCACTGCATTAATCAGTCACTGAAAAAGTTTGAAGTCGAGAGTCTGTTTAGTTTTTTTGCTTTTTATATATTTTATTTGCGTATTAAAAGGAATACAACTAACGGGACGTAATTGGCCACAAACCGGAAACTATTTATCTATGAGCCAATCACAGATGACGCTTATTTTTCAACGAATCTATGACAATTTTGAATTTGGTAAATTAGATTTTTTTACTAAAAACGAAAAAAGAAATTGATTTGAATTAAGTTTGTAACAGCATGGTTTGAAAGAAAATGGCTAATGACATTTGCGTCAAACATGCATCAAATTACGTCACTTTTATTCCTCATAGAACGCAGGAAAATTTAAAACCGCAAAATAAATATTCTCCCGCCAATGAAGGTAAATAAAACGTTCTTATTAAAAACTATAATATATTCAATTTGAGAAATTGAGTTCAAAAACGTAAAAATTATTATTGTCATCCTAATGTCGTCGTATAATAATGACTTTACAGTTTCATAAGACGTGCGAAGAATGACGAAGACGTTGCGTATCGATCATCAACAAACGCATTAGGAAAAGTACAATTTACTGAAGCTTCAAAAATATGGAAAGATCTGCACCCAAAACTTTGAAAATATTTAATAATATCCCAAAAATGTTTCGAATTCGACAGGACTTGAACCCGACGACCGCGACCTTAAAAGAAATTCCCTCAGTACTGGAGGGTTTTCTAAGTTACTCATACATTCACTACTTCTGTAAAAATATTTGAAGAATATAGTAGTTTGATTTTTTTATTATGTTGTTTAAGTATGTTTACGTATATTAGTTTTTACTAACTGTATTATTACGTTTTTTTTATTTTTATTACTATCAAACTTCAAATATGATAGAAAATTAAAGAATAACTGCAAAAATTGGTTTTCTGTGATGATAACAAAAGCATCGTCCAACAAAGCATAAAATTAAGGTAGAGTTCTATTTCCATGCTGGTGTATTTTTTCATCATCACCATGTTGTCAGGTAAGTTACCTTTGTGACAAGGTACTTTGTTTATTCATTATCATTAATAGCAAATTTTTGAAGTATTATGTATTATTTAAAGTAAATTTTTATTTAAAGTATTTACTAACATGGTGTCCTGATGATATCTCGTGATGTGAAAGCTAGTTAAAAGACTTTTTAACTAGCTTTCAAAAAAGAAAATGACTTTTTCATAGTTTATGTCATGGTTCTTTTTTTCACTCTCTTTCGTGAGGGGTTACGTGACTTAGCGTTTTATCTTCTCTGATTGCGCACTTCAAAAAAGTTTTTGATATTTTCTAGGTTTTATGCTTTTAAATATTTTGTAAAACGTAAAAAAACTGGCAAACAACGCTAGCGGAGTCTCCAACTGGTACATATAGTTTTGGTTTAACTTATTAAAGTTCGAAACCCTCGGCTTGTGACCTCGCACTTGACCGATCTTGTTTTTATTTATTTTGAGACTCACGTCTAAAAATCGTAAAATGAAATAGAACCCAACATTATCGTATGGGTAGAAATGAGTCGTGTTTTTTTTTACCTATTGTATGTATATTGGAAGTTTAAGTAACTTACTTTATTTGCCAACTGTTTAATATTTTCTTTTACTTTTGTATTGTTAGGTAAATAGGTACCTATGTGTTGTTAAGTAGGTACCTACCTTATGTTTTATTTATAAATTTAATGCCAATGTGCGCTATTGATAAAAACAGCTCTTTTATATTCAACATTATCATTATGGTTGTCGTACGTATCGGCAGCAGGTTGGTACTTAGTTTAAGTAGGTAGCTCTTTACGTGTTATTCAACTTTTTTTATTTTGTTATTTCTTTATTTATTAGAAAGGAGTTTTTTGAATAGGTATGTCACTCCTACAGGCGCCATATCAGTCAGACATTTTAGGAATTAAATTATAGGAGCAGTCTTTAACGCTATACTAAGGCTAATAAGGCTATAACATAATATGGCATATTTTAAATTCTAAACTTTCAAATTCTTAGACTTTAAGGTCTTAAATAAAAATAAGAAAGTCATAAATTGACATCAAACTTGAAGTCAATATAATGCTCATTTAAAAGAATAACTAAAGTCTTAACTAATAGTCATGACTTGATTAGATTTATAGGTGTATACGAGGCAGACCAGCCTTCAATTACAATTTCAAAAACGAATCATCAATATCGGTTCACCTTGAAAAAGATCGTAGGTAGCAAAAAAATAATAAAAAACCTCGTTTTTTGAAGTTTAAAATAAACCTGCTGGGTACTTGTTTTGCAAGAATAAAATAAGTAGGTAAGTAGGGTCTTAAGCAACCTATGCATTATTTAACTAGATCAACTAAACCACCTACCTACTTAGTTTTTCTTGGATTATTTTTGTTAGTTCCTTTTTTTTCTGGTTCCGTTCTTTAAAACATGAGAGAAACATTATATTAAAGTAAATATATTAATTATTATAATTTGCATTGAAATTTTATTTTCTGGAAAACATTATTCTTTTTATATTACAGTAATTTTAAAGATACGGTGTCAAATCATCGCATATGTAAGGGCTTGTCGGCACAAATGAGTAGATTTGCTGCCATACATCGAAGAAGGTATCCATTGATTTTTTATGGAACCAGTAGGCAGGTGTACCGAAAACAGCGCTCCAATATCCATCTATGAAAGTTAAAACACATTCCGCTGAAAAAATAAACAAAAAGACCAGTTAAATCACATTGCCAAAAGCCAATTCTTATTGAAATGAAGAAACCCTGCGTTCTGATTTGAAACTTAGAATTAGTAAAATTTTGGTATATAATGAGATAGGTTCGGGCTGAATTATTGAATAGACGTGGTTCTATGTTTGGAATACTAAACTACTTTACATCAATTTTCACGCGGGTCAAGCCGGTGGGCACAGCTAGTCTAAGTTATCAATATTAAGTCGGGCTTAACAAGGTACAAGTACAATACAATAAGGCTATAATGTACACCAGAAAAAAGAAAATGACAAAAATAACTTACATAATAAGACTAGTACAAAACGTACGGTAAGGTGATTAGATTAAAAAAAAGAGAATAGTTTTTGTACTGTAGGTTTTTAGGTATTCTTTGAAATTCGTATGAATTATACTTACAGACATCCTTATCATCAAGTAAAATATTATCAGCAGAGACAGTTACGTTCTTTAGAACTTCTGAATCCCATTCAGCCTCACTGTAAATTGGTTCAAAGTATATTTCACCATCTTCTGCCTCCGTGAACCTAAATGGACACAATCATATACGCGTAGCGTACAACATCTGAAAATAAAATAAAAAATATCTAAACCAAGATAGACTAAAAAACTACAATAAGCAAAGTTTCCCCATTTCTATTGTGGTAGAGATAACTTGCGGAACACAATAGGCCTATCATGGCCGCAGTGATACGAAAGTCACATTGAGCAAATACAATAAAATCGTACAGGCATCTTTGACAAACTTTTTGTCATTTATAAAGACAGATTTAAATTTATTTGAAGGATTACAAGGTTCTTCGTACTGCTCAAAAAATTCAACAATCGTGTACCTCGATTCCGTTATTTAATCAAAAAAGGAAGATTGCGTTGGCTGCGTTTTAAAATTTATCATGAAACGCTTTTAACGCTTTTTGGCTCTTATACAGAAATTCTTAATGAATAAGAAAAAAAATATTTAAATCTCCTGATCAAAAGTAATATCTAGACTTACATATTTAAAAATGTGTGTGTTTATTAGGTAAAAAATTTAACCTTATTCTTGCGAAGTCGAGTATAAAGTTAAAAGTACTTACCTACAGAGTGGAAAATAATATAAAACATATAAATATTTTTCACACAAATGTAATAATGGGAAAATTTGATTAACAAATAATGATGTCAACATCTTTTTGGCCTTATTTCTAACTACATTTTAAGTATTTTATTGGAAATTGTAACGTTGTAGTTTAACTCATTAAAAAAAATTATAATCAAAGAATAGAAACGAAAATATAACTAGTATTTGAAATTGAAACAACTGAAGTAACTGCAGACGGTTGCAGATAGTCTAGACGTAGCTCAACTGATCCATATTAATACCAGTCCAAAACGTCTCTATGCCAAAAAGGCTTAATAATAAGATTAACATTCCCGATTGCATAAAAGGTACGGTGTTAGATCATCATTTGTATAAGTGCTTGTCGATATGTTCTCGAAGATTATCTCCCATATCTTAAAGTAGTATTCCACAGATATTTTATGGAACCAGTAAGCCAATGTGCCGAAAATCAACGTCCAGTTCTTGTTAATGAATTTCACCACGCGATCCGCTGGAAAAATAAAAAAAACGATTACAGAAATACAGATAACTATAATATAACTATGGTTCAAAATGAGTTGAGGTTTAGTGGTGGGTCGTTGACTTTTTTTGCTTTAGAGAAATTAAACAGTTTTCTATAAACGTAAACTTGTTGACGTTAATAACTAGTTTGTAGAAACGTCAACTGTACTAGAAGGAACTACTAACGATGTATCTATTCATAAAGGCAACTCGCCAACGGAATGTAGTTAATTATTCGATTAAAATATCGTCTTATTAAGTTTTGTTTGTTTGAGAGAGCAATTGAATAGAATTACTTACGAACATTCTTGTTCGACTGTTTCATTCGCATACGTTGTTGAATGAAATAACCAGTTGACAGAACCAACCAGTTTAGGGGTATAAGAAAAACCGTAAACTGTAGAAAAACTGTTTAAAAAACGGTTCGGTGATTAAACGCTACAACAAGATGTAAAAGACAGGACATCAGAGTGATTAAACTCTTCCTGAAAAGCTTTATCGGGAGAAGAATCTTTTGTAACCGAACAGTTGCAGTGTTCAAATTGAAAAGGTATGGATGCTTAAAAAGATAAAGTTAGGTTGTCTAGTACTCGTTTATGCTCTGCAGGATATTGCTCTCTTTTATTAGTATATATTAAGGAACTAAACAGCGCGGCTGGACAACAAAAAAAGTAGTAGTAGTAGTAGTGTAGTTAAAAGTAATTTCCTATAGTATAAGAGAACCCTAAACCTAGTTCCAATTGCGGTCCCCAAGAATCAGGTTTATCCTAGTTGAGCGACCAATGATATAATAATTCTAAGTTTTAATTTTTTATCAATAAACGTTATTATTAATATTAAGTAGCGTAGCGTTCTTCGAGATCGTACTTACTGACGTCACGATGGTCAAGCATAATATTCTCAGCTATGATAGTTGCTTTCTTTTGAACTTCAGACATCCATTCAGCTGTTTCAAAATCGGGCTTAACATGGATTTGACCATTTTTATGTTCTATCAACTCGAAGTTATACTTGAATTTAAAATACCAATCCTCTGAAATTAAAAAAAAAATTATGTTAAAAATATTTTAATTAATCAGAATCTTAACTTCCTTATCCTTCCTAGTAAATCAAGTAAATAAATATCTTTATTTCTTAAGGCTTACAAAATAAGCACTTAGACAAGTCAAATTTAATACTATAGGTAGGTACATAATTATCAAAATAATATAAGAAATAAAGTGATAATTGACTTTCCCTTAGCTTCAATCTTTTGTCCACTTGTGGAAGAACAATATAAAGCGAAAGTTTATATGTATGTAGACAAATATTATATCTTTTTATTACCTACAACTTTGCAAGTTGACTTTTTTCCATAGGAATTGTAGTTCTGCTGGAAATCGAGATTAACCGTTTTTACCTTACACTCACCCTCACCCTTCCCGTCCTCAGATCGCCCGTAAATTATTTTTCCTTCAATTTAAACTATACACTCCCTATTTTCCAATGGGTTTCATCCTCCTATTATTTTATTTCTCTTTTTATCATTTCGAAAGGCTTCTACCCTGGCCTATTATGTCCATGAGTTATTACCTATCTCTTTATGCCTATAATGAGCCTTCTATTGATTTGACGTCAATAGTAGGCTCATTATCATGGCACCTACTTGCTTAGTAAGTACCAAACAATAATCAGATATGCAATCGACCAAGCGATAGGTACGTAGAGCATTGTATGCAGTAGGTGCAAACCGAATATAAACGAGTAGGGACTGTAATTTATTCTGTGTACATATTTACTTTACTTACTTTGGAGCTATATGGTGCTGTGTAGATTGTTCAGCATTATTTATCTTTTTATATTATTTTTCTGTATTATGTATTTGTAGTAAATTTCAAGCGATTCCTTTCATTTATATAACTAGCGTTTATCGTAAAAAGCAAATAAACAGATAAAGGTAAGTATAGTTATTTAGCATGTATTATAAAGAACCCATCCTTACCTAATAGTATGGTCCCATTTCCATCACCATGGACATTTCCAAGTATGTAACAGAGAACAGGATGTGATCGAATTGAATATATGCCTTGTATAACAATGCGGTCACACATTATTTCAATGTTCCTGTTCATGTGCTTTAAATCGGTTCTGAAAAAACATTACATTATATTACAACAATTATTTTGATGCATTTGTCGCCAAGAGAAAACCTTAGAGCCACGTGGAAACCCCAACTGCATTATGTCCAATCAATGAACCCATTCCAAAACTTTGCATGTACAAAATTTATATGTGATTATCCCTTTGAATTTTTAAAACTCATTAGCTACTTATTTTGCTATTAAGGCGCAAACAGCACCTAAAGTGCCTCCCCATTTATTTCATGATATATTTCCGTGAAATAAAGGAATTTGGAAAATTTACTCGTACAAATTGTTAAATCTACAATGAGTTTTTTTTAATATAAAGGCGAAAAGATTATTTCCTTATAAAAAAATAATGGATTTGCTTAAAGCTTTGTGTCGTTTATCTGGACTTGAAATTATGTAGCTACCATTAGAAGCAGGCATATAAATTATTTTGCTATCTACGAGTATATTTCGTGTAGGACAAACTTTGGCCATTTTGGATTATGATCTGTGAACGACTGCAGGTAAATGCTGGATGCGACAAGCTGAAGGCAGGGTGCTATGGCGCTCATTAGGGGAGGCTTATCCTATACTAGTCCTAACATATTAGTTGTAAGTATATAGGTTGATGATGATGATGATATTGTGAGTGGTATGACCTAATGGAGGATTCCTCGGTGCTAGAAGCGTATAAGGGTTATTCCCCAACTAAGTCCGTGGATGTAAGAGGCGATTCGGGATACCTACCAGAGCAAAGGGGCATATTTTTTTAGTGTAATTTTTAAACCTGGATTTACTAATCGACCGGTCAAGGATTAGTGGTGTTTTTAAACCAAAACCCAAGCGCAAGGCACAGGTAAATCGGAAATAAAACCTGTTCAAGATATTTCATACAACGTGAAAGAGCTTACTCATATTTTAAAACGGTGCATGTCTGCGCAATTCCTATGCATTCTCCTTCTACTAGCGTCATTTTCAAGAGGTCCAAAGCAGATACAACAATATTGAACAACTTGTATGGATCGACCGGAGGAATTCCAATTTCTAATAACCCAGTAGGACCCTTCTCCCTTGCGAGGCCTTGGAAGAAAGCCTTCAAGCATTCTGAATCTGTAAATCCGCATTTCGAAGAGTTTGTACCTAAAACAGAATGAGCTACAAATATAATTATTGATTATGGTAATTGTGTTGTTTATATTAATTAAAGTACTTGATTTTATCATCTGGGCCCAAAGAAAGCGGTTCTCCTCTGATGATGACTTGTATACCTACATTTAAGATTTTATAAGTACACCCAGACTCGAATTGAATAAATAAATACATAAATATGCTGATAAGACAATCATTGTTCATTTATCTTTAATATCAAAAAGCTACTTACTCTGAGAATATGCATGACAAATTAAAAAACATACAGTTAAAATTGAAAATTGGAAATAAAACATACTTAAGGACTAATTTGCTGTAAAAATAACACTGAACGAAATTCAGACTTGTTTTGCATACTTTATACCGTAAAAATAGGGTTCCACTGCGTCAATCATTCAACAGTATGAAGTCTGCAAGGTTTAGTTTTTGTTGATTTTATTTATTTAATCTGCGTATTAAAAGGAATGTTTTTTTTTCTACATACAATGTCACATAGGTTAAAAGATAAGTTACCCTAGACTAGGTACTTTGTTTATTCATTATCGTTAATAGCAAAATGTTTAAATACTTGCCTACATGAAAGATGAAAGTTTAATTCAACATTAATAATTTATAATATTTTAAAAATATAAAATTTACCTACTTTTCTATAAAATTGTATCTGCATTAGGTAAGTATTAAAAAATTTACAAAAAAAAGTGGTTTCCGATGTTGAATAGACGATGGAAGATTTTTCATATTATATTAAGTTGGTGTGGTTTTATCTTCTTATTTTCTTCTCTCTCTTTCGTCTATTTAACGACGAAAGAGCCAAGACGAACGCCAAGTTACGGAATATTCTATTCCGTAACTTGGCGTTTTTACATCATCTAATTGCGCACATCAATTTATGTGAGGGCTGGCATTTTGGTGGATCTTATCAGAGAAGGCTTAGGGCGGAATAGTAATTTAAAATCTAATCCATATATTTCGCAATAGATTTCTTCTTTCCGCAAAGGAACGCCTGAATCTATTTCATAAATTTTACATAACAAATAAAAAAAATCAAAATTTTCAAGGTTTTTGCTTTTCAAATATTTTGAAATAAGTCAAAAATTGACAGACACAGATAGTGAAGTTTCCAACTGGTACATATAACTAGTTTTTGTTTAACTGACAAAAGTAAGAAACCCTCGGCCCGCGACCTCGCTCTTGACCGATCTTGTTTTTGTTTATTTTGTTACTCGCGTCTACATAAATATCCGTAGAATGGAGTAGAGAACCCAAAAATATCGTATGGGAATAAATTAATCGTGTTCTTTTTAACGTATTGTATTTTGTTAGGTTAACTTACTTTGTTTGCCAGCTGTTTCATATTTTCTTTTACTTTGTCTTGTTAGGTAAATAAGTACGTATAGTTTAGTAACCTACCTTGTGTTTTATTTGTAAATTTAATGCTTATGTGCGGTATTGATAAAAACAGCTCTTTAATATATTTAACATTATCATTATGGGTGTCGTATGTATCGGCAGCAGGTAGGTACTTAGTTTAAGTAGATAGCTATTTACGAGTTATTCAACTTTTTTTACTTTTTCATATCATATTTCTTTTTTTATTTGAAAGGAGTTTTGTCAAATTGGCTATGCACTCCGATATGACCATTTCAGTCATAAACTTTTAGAAACTTAAATTATAGCAGCAGTTTTTATAGCCTAGCTATTAGCTAGTAGACATTTAGTCTATATAACATAATTAGGCGTGTTTTAAAAGTCTATAAAATATTCAAACTCTTAAAAGACTCTTAGACTTCATATTATTCTTAAGTAAAAAATTAGAAAATCATCAAATGTCATCACAGTTTAAGTCAATAATTGATAAGATTGATACATAAATTAATTATATAAAGATTTTATAATAATTTGTATTGCAAATTTATTTTGCTCCAAAACATTTTATTCATTTTCTCTTACAGTATCCTTAAAGATACGGTGTCAAATCATCGCATATGTAAGAGCTTGTCGGCACAAATGAGTAGATTTTCTGCCATACTTCGAAGAAGATATCCAATGATTTTTTATGGAACCAGTAGGCAGGTGTACCGAAAACAGCGCTCCAATATTCATTGATGAAACTTAAGACACATTCCGCTGAAAAATAAACAAAAGGACCAGTCAAAACACATTGCCAAAAGCCAATTCTTTTTAATATGAAAAAAACCCTGAGTTCTTTTTTTAAACTCTGAAAAAGTAAAATTATATAATGAGATCGATTCGAAATATTAAATAGACGTAGATCTAGTTTTGGAATAAGATATAAGCTACTTTAGTACATAAATTTTAACGCGGGTGAAGCTGGGGAGCATAGCTACTCTAAGATATAAGTATTTAGTCAGGCTTGATACAATACAATAAATGCTTTATTGTACACCAGAAAAAAAACGTTACAAAAATAACTTATAAGACTATAGTACAAAAGGTAAGGTAAGGTATTTAAAAGAGAATATTTTTTGTAGTGTAGGTAAATAGTTACAAATTCTTTGAATTTCGTATAAATTATACTTACTGACATCCTTATCATCAAGTAAAATATTATCAGCAGACACAGTTGCGTTCTTTAGAACTTCTGAATCCCATTCAGCCTCACTATAAATTGGTTCAAAGTATATTTCACCATCTTCTGCCCCCGTGAACGTAATTGGACAAGTATACGCGTAGCGTACAACATCTGAAAATGAAATAAAAATATCTTAACCAAGATATGAACCAAAAACAACAATAAACATAGGTGGGTTACCTTTTATAATGTACCTACCTAGCAAGTTGCGGAACATAAGGGGCCTAGCATGGCCGCAGTGATGCGAAAGAAATTGAGCAAATAAAATAAAATCAGTTCAGGCAACTTTGAGTACCAGGTATTAGAGTAGGTGAATAAATAAAAACTAAAACACCGAAGAATTGCGAAAATCTCTACTCCTTATTAGAAATATTTTTAAAGGTTATTGCTTTCATTACTTTTTATTGATATTGATTATAATAAGCACTCGATAGAAAATTTAGTGAATAAATAAATAAATAATGTTGGACAATCCACACAGCTTCATCTAGCCCCAAGCTAAGCGGAGCTTGTGTCTTGGGTACTAGGCAACTTATACAGGGTTATAGGTATCTAATGATTAACCTCTTAAAGGCGACTTGGGTGAATCAAGACTAACAACTTTTGTTCTATGACTTTTGCCAAAACGTAATACATCTCCAGTTTTAATTTTTTTTAGTTTTGGCGGGCATTTCTATCAACCCCCGCTCGCCTCACCGCAACCCCTTTCTATCCCTACTAGATTATGTATACGACATATAGGTCATGTACCAAACCGACATGTCTCAATCTGCGACGCCTAGATAGAGCTAAGAAGATTAGAACTGGAAATTTGCTAATAATATTTTTTTTTGTATAGGAAAAAAAAACATTGAATTAGAAAAAGTCGTAGAACAAAAGTTTTTTGTCTTGATCTACCCAAGTCGCCTTTTCGAGGTTAATCATTAAACACCTATAACCCTGTATACTTCATTGTGAGTTAAATAATTTTTTTTTAATAAATTTAAGAAATGGTTGTCTTCACAGCTTATGAGGGAAACAAAATGTTCCTTGAATCTATCCTCGAACCTGATGTTACAAAGGCCTTACATAGGTACTTACCTAACTCTATCCTGCCTCTTCCATATCCATTGGGATTCCCCAAGATAGAACAGAGAATAGGATCTGAGCTGATCTCGTAAGTGCCTTCTATGACGATTGACTGACATATTATTTCCACTTTCATGGTCATGTTTTCGACATCAATACTGAAATCATACTTTTATATTATAAATGTGAAAGCTTGGATGGATGTTTGTCGCTTCTTCATGCCAAACCGACTGAATGGATCGTGCTGAGATTTTGGATAGACATAGTTCTAGGCCTGGAATAAAACACAATCTTTTCATCAGTTTTCATCCCTTAAATCTGTTCCCATGGGATAGAAATAGCCTAAAAACGTTTCCATAGAAACAAAGAATGACATGCCGCGGACAAATACTATTAAATCACTACATAGTATAAAACAAAGTCGCTTCCCGTTGTCTGTTTGTCTGTTTGTCCCTATATGTATAGGCGGTTTATTTTATTTTATTTTTATATTTTAAATTGAGTGTCCACAGTTTGCTAGTTTGCGCTTACTGTACGCAGTTTGCAGCGTTACGTGCGCCGCCGACTGTCTCAGTTAGCGGCCAACTCGCAGGTTCCAATGCTTGCGTTACGCACGCAAACTGATCTGAGTTTGTAGCTGTTCGCCACAAATTTGCGGCTCACTCAGTCGGCCGCTCACAGTTTGCCTACTGGGGACACAGCCTAATACACCCTTGCGAAGCGGGAGCGGATCGCGAGTATAAATATAAATATTTATTTACTTACTCGTAAACAGGAATTGCACAATTGGTTCCATTAATGCCATAAGCTTTACCCTCTATCAGAGTAATATTCATCAGGCCTAAGAATCTCACTCTAATATCTTTCAGGTCCAATGGAGACAGCACAGGTATACCTTTATCTGGAAACCCTGTGTTGGCCTTCTGTAATGCTAAGTTTAGCCAAAACAGTTTCTGGCATTCACCATCTGATACACTGCATAATCCAGTGCAATCAGGTTCTGCAAATAATAAACTTTTTTGTGGTGTTTATTAAAAAACATAATTCTTATAGTGTGAGATCCGAATGCAGAATTAGCCCGCTCATCGTTTTTTGTTTAAGACCAAATTTTTATGTTTATTTGTAAGAAGGAGAATACAATAATATATACCAGGTTGCCTATCAAAATTTGGCCGCAAGTATTTTTTTGCTTCGTCGGTATTATATAGTTTTTTTCCGCTTTTTCCTCTGGTGGACAAAAATTCAAGCGAAGAGAATATCAATTAACACCATTTTTTATATTATTTTATAATTTCTTACAGTTTACATTATGTGAGCCTAAAAAGTAAAATTTGATTTCTGATTTCTGGTTTCTATATTTTCGAGGGATAAACTGAGAGATAACTGGTAGATCCTTATATTAAAATAAATATTGGCCTTTGTTGTACACTCTTGTTTTTTATTGACTTACCTGCAGGTTCACAGTAACCATGGCTTATAAAATAAATTAACAATGCAACTAGCACTGGGTATCTGAAATAAAACATTTCAAAAAAGTAATATAAACTGATAGAAAACAAAACGGAATCTTCTACTTATAGGTATTTATATGTAAAATGTTAGGGTTCCACACCAAAACAGAATAAATGACCGACTCAGTCACTTTCTACTATCTAGCTAACCTACTTATAAAGTTGTTTTTTTTCAATCTTTGTTATCTAACTACTAGAGTAGAATACGCTCTATGGCCAGATGGGATGATGTTCTACATATTATTCTGCAGTCTGATGCTGGAAGCGGCAAGCTGAAGACAGAATGCCATTGCAATCATTAGATCAATTAGGGCTTATGACCTAGCTAGCTGGCTAATTTATATACTAGCAATACATATCATATTAGTCAATTAAGTAGGTTAAATCTGAATTAGCAAGCTGAAATGGTTGTGGACCGGCCGTATCTCGCGAAGAACCGACAAACGTTGGGGTAAACGTGTTCTTGAGTGGAGACCGCGACTTGGCAAACGTAGTGTAAGACGCCCTCCGGCCAGGTGGTATGACGCTCTGCGAAAAACTGCTGGCAGATGCTGGATGCGTCAAGCTGAAGACAGGGCGCTATGGCGCTCATTATGGGAGGCCTATCTACAGCACTATATAGGCTACTTAGAGGTATATAGGCTAAAAAAGTATATAAACGCATTTGACAAGAACCCTTAACAATTTTACCTAGAGTTTGCGAATTTGTTTAGAAATGACTCGTATTTCAATAAGTAATTAACTATTTTGGTTATTTATTCTTGAACAGCAATTTATTTCTAGGCGCTATTGATAAAAAAACTAGTTTGTAAGGCTTGTTAAAATTAAAAGGTTCCTCGAAATTAGTTTAACTCATTTTATTTTTGTATAGCCATTCTTTTGAAAGATACAAGGTTTAAGATATAAGGTTTTGTAGTGTGTATAGGATATAATGGAATAAAATATAATATAATACGTATGGTATTGAAGTACATGCACCAAATGAGTTGCATTTTTACTGCAGTTTTTTATTTGTCATTTTTTTTATGTCAATAGTTTCGTACGGTTTTTAATTGGATGGAAAAAAACATGTATAATATACATAATGTCGTGGCCCTCTAGTATGTGAGGTTGATTTATGTTATCAAAAATGTAGAATACACTTGCATTTTAATTGTAATGTAGTAAACCAAGCGATCTATATACCGCTTAAGCCAGTATACATAAAGTCTTTAAAATAATAGAAGAAAAAAAAGTTTCAATTCTTTTACTCAAAAAGAAAATAATTATAGAGTGGCGCAGCGGGACTAAATAATAATGTTATGCCCTAGGGTCATAACTTTTAATTTTTACGTCAGCACAACACTCAATGACTCGACTTTTAGATGGAAAGAACCGATGAGTATTTATTTGAATTTGTTTTTTTTTTATGATTCCTTCGCCTTCTTGGTTGTTGGATGCTTTTAGGAAGGTTAGGAGAAAGAATCTTTCTCTATGCTAGAATGTGTACTTTGAGTTGTAACAATAGCAGGTACACTCGGGCGTCAATAGTTCGAGGGACTACATAAGTTACTTTCACCCGAGGTAAACACTGTGCTTTTCATTATGAATACAAGGAAATATAAATAAAAAACATGAGAAAACAAATTAATAAAATTGCAGCTATTTTTTTTAATAAATTAGTCCATATAGCACAGGCGAAAGCCATAAAGCCATACTGCCTTGTCTATCGTATTTTTTTAATTCAGTGAATTGTCGCTAAGGTGTTTTTTTTTTTGGCTTCAGCATTTATTCTGCCACTATCATGGTTCAATAGTAACGTTATAGCTGTCAGTTGAAAACGATTCTCCCTAGGGCGGAAAAGTATCACTTTCAATCCGCTCTTCAGGCATGTTCAGACCTACTTTCCGAGTATGAGTAATGAAAAACTATTAAACAGTTTTAGAAAAGTCGCAATTATTTTGTAAATGTAAATTTAGATAAACGTGACGCAAAAATTAAGATTTATATGGAACAGAAGGGCAAAGAAATAATAATTAATATGAATATTTTCTTCTATTTTGAAAAATAATAATGATAATAATTCCGGACAGTCCACACAGCATCATCTAGCCCCAAGCTAAGCAGAGCTTGTGTAGTAAGTATTGAATGACTGAGGTATACCTACTTAATAATGATACACTTAGTACAATACATTACATAGATAGAATCAGATATATTTTTTTATACATAGAAAACATCCAGACCAACGGAACAAATTTCTGCACATCATACACAATTTTTTCCGAGCCGGGAATCGAACCCGCAACCTCCTGCGTCGCAGGCGGACCTTCGCCCTCCGCGCCACATCGGTCGAGTGAAATATGAAAAAGTATAAGAAAAATATTCCATTTTTTTTTATGAAAATAAGACCTGATTGTTCTAAGGGCAATTGTAGTGATAAGTTGTATTTAATTTGGGCCAAAACCAACCCTTATAACTCGGTTTTTGCATCTTAGTATAACGGCTTCGTTTTTAGTGGGGTGTTTAGTTCCTTAAAAACTATCTACTATTAGTCCCTTATAAAACTATCTACTATTAGTCTCTGTTAAAACTATCTACGGCGAATAATTTGATGGATGTACGTAGAAAAAAATTCAATAAAATCAAAAATAGTCTTCAAAAACATTTAATAAATTAATTAAATAAATAAACAAAAAAAATAAATAACCTATCATTACAACCATCTCAAAAATTAGATCTATTTTGAATTTATTAATATTTGAACACACTATTCATCACTTTAGGGTTGTAGCGTTTTGTGTCTTCAACCTTGATATACGGGCTCAGATCGTCGGTTAAATACTCTTTAGCTGGTATCGAGCTAAAGAACGTATTGATGTCATCATGGCCCAGAGAGTAGCCTTTGTCACTGAAGAATCTTCCAAATGACCTCATGAGATTTTCCCAGTGGCGGTTTAGGAATGACGTCACGGCTGGGGCTGTAAAATTTAAAAAAAAAAACCTTTTAGACAAGCATGCAAGGAAAGTCTTTCGTACCTCCTTTGCACAAGAAGGGACCCAGTATCGATATACTGGCGAGATGACTATATTCGTTTGAAAAGGAGGAAGTTACGATCTCCAAATCTCCTTTTTTTACAGGAGAATTCAATAGCATAACTAAATGCATCTTAGCGAACTTCAAAACTATCTATTTTGAACTTATTTTGTTTGATAATCTCAAAGAAGGATATTAAATCTTGAGAGTTATAAAACACACTAATTTGCAGGAGCAAATAAGTACCTGCCGCACAAATTTCAGTCTACTCTGAAGAGGTAAGTACTTACTATTTTTAACTTCTCTTACGTTTAATGGACTCTGCACATTAAGCCTGCTTCGCATGCGTTATTTCTATGGAAACGTTTCAAAGCTATTCCTATATCCCATGGGAACTGATTTATGTTATTTAAATTAGCCTTTGTGTTATTCCAACGCTAGAACTACGTCTATTCAAAATTTCAACCCGATTAGTTCAGTAGTTTTTGAGTGAAAGAGGAACAAACATTCATACATCCCTACAAACTTTCACGTTTATTAAATTAGCAAGGAAGTGATGTTTGTCTCTGGTACATAAGTGCTGTTCTTGCCATGGATACTTAACTGTTCCTTTCCAAGTCTTTTGTAAAATTGATCAAGAGAAAGAGCAGTAGATTTAGAGGGTAGTAGGACTTGTCTTACCGATTTCTAAGCTGCCGAAAGAAATCTGGTCCGCAGCAAATGTAACTTTCTCCATTTCGTACGTGTAGTTCCCGTTCCTAGTATCCGGAACAATTACAATTTCTCCATCTTTCATTTTAACTTCGTAAGGAGTTATGAAACTCATTTTCAATTTATCTGAAAACAAATCATTTATAAAACCTTTGTACTAATCAGTCTACTCGGCCAAGACTTCGGACCATCAACTCGATAGGCTGAAGATATTAATATAGATAGATAATCCTTTCAGAGCCTTATTAAACAATATAAAATATTGCAGTGCTTAATGGATGGAGGCAGCTTGGAACAATGTTATTTATTAGTACACTAGTAATAAAACCTTAGTAATTTGCAACGATAGCATTTCGGAGAGGCTTATGGCGCCGCGGCGCCATAAGCCTCTTTCTCTTCGCCTCTTCCACTTCTGCACGGACGTGAATTGGACGAAGTGGAGAAGTGGACGAAGTTGACATTATGATGTTACCGTACCTGTGTGTACGGAACCCTAAGAGAGTCAATAAAACTTAAAGCGGTATTACACTACATGATATTCAGGGCCCGGTAGTTAGGGCGATTAGGGAGCAAGGCTTGCCGGGTCCGTCCGGTCGCCGCTCTAAATCTTATTACACCTCTCTTAGTTAGGGTAAGGGTCCCTGAATATCGTGTAGTGTAATACCGCTTTAAGTAAGACCATATTACTAAGGCTGTATGCCCGTCAGTGAGCTGTCTCCACAGAAATAGTACGTACAGAATATTTCTTATGCGAATTGACTTGAACTTGGTCAGTTTTATTTTCATAAAAGGAAGCAGATTACAACATGAGATTTCTTTGTTTGATTTATTTATTCTATGTATATTTCTTAAAAAATTCGTTCGGTAGTTTTACTGTGAAATTGGAACATACCAATTTTAAGTTGATTGATAACATTATCAAAGGCCCCCGTAATTAACGCAAATAATTACATTATGCAAACCATTACCTCTAGATAACTTATTTTAACTATGTAGACCTTAATTGAAGAGAAGGAAATAAAAAAAACACAAAGATAATACACATTAATAATATTTTTTTGTATTACCTACCTTCGTTTTATACCTAATCAATTTTTATTTTTTGTTTGGGTACAATAAAGCCATTTTTAAGCTAAAAAAACTTCAAATGAACTTGTGTTTTGTAGTATTCTAAAAACTCGTAATCTATTGCGATTGATATTAAATTTCTTAAATGTTGATAGACTCCAAAACAACAATCGATAGAAGTTTGTTGTAGCGTATGTACTAAAGTACTTACATAAATAGCTTCAAATGGCCGCAAAATTTCCTATTTTGTAACCCTCTTGTAAAATTCAGAGTGTACAAATTAAGGTAAATTATGAAAAGTTAATAAAATGCACGAACCATTTTATGTTAGTAAAGTAAATTAAAAAAGCTCATAGTATGCACTGTATGCACTTTAAAAAGTATTGGAATTATTCGATCCGAGAAATTTTAACCACCTATACGAAATTTTGAGACTTACCCATTACAATACTTCCATTTCCTTCCCCGGTCACGATATTTCCAAAGATTTGGTCAATCAAAGGTGATGATCTGACTCTATACACGCCTTTGATTGTGAAAACATTGCACAGGGTATCAAAATACGTGATGCCTTCTTCAATGTTTGTACTGTAGGAAGTATAAAAATATGTTAGTCGTTTAAAATGCTGTAAGCAGCTTATCAAATCACCTAGGTAATATCCCAGTTGATTTGTTGTATGACCTGTGATTATCAGCAGACAAATTAGAGATTTCTAACATACCTAACGTAATGCAGCCAGTGTCTTGGGGACGCTTCCGACTGGTATTGAGCTAACTGCAGACCGTTGCAAACAGTCTAAAGGTAGCTCAATTAATCCATGTCAATACCAAAGCGTCCCCAAAAAACAGGCTGCATTACCACGCTGTATGGCAATGCTGATGCGGCATTAATTAGATATTATCTATAATTGACTCACTAAAAGGATTCCAACGTGCAATCTTTCATGCCTTCAACTACACCGTCCACCATGGTGACGTCCATAAGACCCACAACAGATACTGTTTGATCCTTGATCTGGTAGGGATCGTAAGGGGGTATCTTCATCTCAGGAATGCCAAATTCACCAACGTATTGCATCACCCTTTCTGTCATATCTTTTAGACATTCGTTGTCTTTGATGCTGCATTTTTGAAGAGCTTTGCCTAAAATAAAGTAATACAAAATAAGAATAAAGAAAATTTAATAATTAGTGTTTTTGTAATGGAAGATTTTTGACGTTACGAGCGAACCTATGGTAATTTCCAATTATTTTTAATGGGAGCTTATTACATATACATTTTAATTCCTATGACACTAGGAAGTTTGTCAGACAGTCAGTATGAAATATTGCTGCCAATTGGGTTTTTTCCATATACATCATAACACCCTTTTCTTAAAAATTTGATAAAATTATGAACCAAAATATTGTTCAAAAGAGACTTAATACTCTTTTGTTTTATTTTTATTTTGTACACAATTTCACTCTAACACATTAAAAAAATTTCGATAGTTTAAAAAAAAACGGAAATGACTTACGATATGATAGTTCACTGTATGATAATGTAAAACCCGCACATAAAACTAAGAGAACAAATTTAGACATGATGCCTGAGAAAAAAAAAACTCAACTATCACTCGAATGAACATTTCTTCTTTATATACAAATAAATAATATGAAATTTACATGCAAATATTATGCATGTCACCGATTTTTAACTCCATAAAACTTTTAGACTACTTTCAAACAAAACCGTTAATTTAATATCATTGTAAAACTTTCAAAACCAACTCTTGTTATCACCTTAATATCAAAGTCTATTTATAGTTTACTAGTTTTCGGCTCGCTGCTCACGTAGACTATACCTACCTACTACTTAGTCTTGTCTTGGTTTTCAATCTAATAGAACTAGAAATCTGTGTAGGTTTCAAGCAAATCGGGCTATTGGTTGATGATAGTTACAAAGAACACAAAAAATTAATTCAATCCCCTTTTCATCCCTAAGGGGTAGAATTTCCAAGATTCCCTTCTATATAAAAAATACCTCCAAATTTCAGCTTCAGCAATCTACTAAAGCTGACATTTTTAGGGCTGGTCGTGGTCTCCAAAAAATCGATGTTCCTCTATAACAAACAATATATAACAAAAATTTTATATTATATAGGTTTTAATATTTGTGATAGCCCGAAATTATTTAATTATTCAAAAAGCTAAATAAGATGCATAATGCTGGACAATCCACACATCATCATCATCTGGCCCCAAGTTAAGCAGAGCTTATGTTATGGTATTAAATTAGGGGTTATCTCAGGGATAGATATTTTTTATTGGTATTAACGATATTTATATTATTATATATATTTTTATATATTATTACGATCTGAAAGTATTTATTTTGGATGTTTTCTATATAATAATATTAAAAATTTCTACTTAATAAGTAATGTATTAAGTTACCAATAACATAACATAAGCTTTGCTTACCTAACATGTTCAGAAACTTTACTAGTTTTTTTTTCATACCTACATGTGACCTTTTCTTCATTAACTGACGCGGGATTCAAAAACCACAACCTCTTAAAATTCTTTCGACAATTGTATACATTACAAGGTATCACGAATAAAGTATACTAAGCCGAAAGGTAGCTGGATCTCGAAGGAATCACCTTCTCTCCCTCTCGCTCTACCTATCTATCGATAAGATTCTTTTGAATTTCGAATTTTATTTGTTTTCTTAATCAGATGTTTTGAATAAGAATCAAAAATATTCGAGATTCAAAAAATTCTCGAAGTTCGGATTCCAGAATCACTCCTTTTGGGTTAGATGTTGACTATGACAAATTATACCCTATGTAGCTGCTATGGTTCAATAATCAAAACACAATTGAAAAAAATCATAATTTTAATCACAGCACAAAATAAAGATTCCAATCACATCATTATTTATCATAAGATTATTAGCAACAATCTATAAACTCTATTCTTTGGCTATAGAGCTCAAATCGTTGGAGATGTAATGCTTTGTGGGTACAACATCAATGAACTTTCCAGCAAAATCGAAATATAATTCTGTTGCCTTGTCAACGAAGGGTTTGCCGAGAGTTTTCATTATGAACTTTTCATTATGATTAATGAACGGAATGAGGGTTGCACCTGAAAGAATAAAAATATTTTTATTAAAATTCTAGCTTAGAAATACTTAAATTATTCTCAATGGACTGTAAACTTAACACAGTTTCTTAGCTGTGTTATTTTTTATATCTTTCATTCTGATTTAAATGTGAATAGAAGAAGACAGAGTGAGATTTTTTTTTTTAACATTGAAATTGAGGATTTTTTGTTAGACTCACAGACACAGAAATAATTGAATATATTCATTGACATTGTTTTTATAATTCGTTGTTAATAAATTCATTTACTAAGTCTTTATTAATTGAAAATCTAAATTTTAATCGCTTTATTAACAACGAATATTACAAGCAAGGAATAGAAAAATTACAACTAGTATTTACAATTGAAACCATTGAGCTAACTGCAGACGGTTGCAAATTTTAATTAATTAAATTTTAATCTGTAATTGAAAAAAGTATTTGCTTCAATATTTTAGTAAGAACTGGACGAATTATAAGAAACAAGGGTTATGTGTATCTTTGACATGTTGAATATGTTAGGATAGTTATTTGAAATCTCAATTAGTCATGTTTTTATACGGAAGAATATTTTAGGCAATTTTTAATTTACTACGGTCTATAACTTGATAGTTAGAGGCAGTTAACTATACCCACTCGTAAACCACAAAAAATAATTATAATGAAGCAAGCAATACAGGAAAATAAGTCACAAAAAGTTATGTAAAGACTTATAATTTTGAGATAGCAATAAAGCAATTAAAACAGGTGTTTTGCGTGGAATTTTTAGACAAAAGTTCAAGGTTAGGAACTTTAATTTAAGAAAACGAACAAAATTGATGACATCTGTTTTGAGAGACCGAAAAAAGGTTTACATCTTGCGAATGCATTTGTTTTATTAAATTTGTTGGATAGGTAAATAAGTAATTATGTGTTTACATGAAATAGGCTAAGATTTTAAGTACCTTTAGGTAGTATATTATAAGGATAAAATCACATTTACATTTGCGAAAATATGCACACGCACTACCCACTGCTCTAACTTGACTCTCTCCCAATAAGGTTTGCTGGAAAGGAACTATTTTTAGGATTAAGCTCGCCTGTGTCATAATTTACCTAGTTTTAAGTTTTTTATGTATGTATTTTTCATTTGTGCATTAAATAATTAAAGAATTAAAGGCCTTTTACTACTTCCTGAGTAAAATTCTCATAATTTTAAGAAGCATCGATGCATAAGCAACTTTCTCACAACAATTTTAAAAAAGAACTAGGTAGTTAAATTTGTATGTTTGTAAGAAATAATTATAGTAAAAATAAATTTAAATGAATTTAAATAAATTTAATAATTTAATACATAAATAACATCTTATTTCTTCAATATTTTTACTTCACATAAAAATGCCAAAAACACCCAAAATAAATATTTACAGACCGTACAAACATTTGTCCTACAGTGGGAATCGAAACCGTAATCACAAAAATATATGAAAGAAAAAAAATCTCTGCGCAGGACTGATGCTATTTCAGCTTAGATACATAATTATACAGATCATCAAAATACTTTTATTGCCAATTAAAAAGTAAGAAAAATTTTGAATTTAATAAAATAATTTATAACGATAGTTGTCGGTCTTTTAGATCAAGAGCAATCTCTGCCAGACAACCTGGTATGGATAGGGGTCATTGGGTTATAATGAGATATGACTTCAGCGTCTTCTAATATGGGTACTAGTCAAAATAAACGGTTTTTATAATACACATTGCATAATATATTTTATTTACATAATTATATATTTACTTAAATATAGTATAAGAAAATTTGTCCAGAATACTGTCACTGAGTAAAACTTATTTTAAGTGATAGTAGGACAAATAGTCTCTCGTAAATAGTCGTCAAATAGTCGAATTTCTTTACCATATTCCTGAAAATTGTTAGAGACTTTGCACAGCTTATGGTGGGTCCAGACTAAGCGAACGAGAACGAGCGAAAGCAAATGAGTAGGATTCTACGATAGGTACGGCACATTCACTAGCGTTCGCTGTTGCGTTAACTTAACTCTAAACGAACGCAAGTGAACCCCAGCGGAAGCCGGCGACGGAACACGGTAGAAGGTGAACGGAGTCCCTCGCTAGCTTTCGCCATGACATATACTAGTTTGTTTGCGTTCGTTTGTTAGCCTTCGCTCGCTCGCTTGGTCTAGACCCACCATTAGCAATGCGGTCCATGGGAAGACAGCTCAGCAGTAAATTAGTAGCCGTAAAAAGAAGTTGAGTGGACAGTGTCGTAGGTTTGATACACGTAAGTTAAATAAAAGAAAAGTTAGATAATAACAATCTAGGGCTCAGTCACTTACTTGTTTCCACTCCTCCTAAGTAGATATTATTGGCTTCAAAAACAGTTTTCCCTTTAATCTCATATTCGTATTCGACATTCTTATAGTCTGCTTTCAAGTATGTCTCACCATCATCTCGCTTTTGGACGTAGATGGGGAAGTCGAATTTTATGTGTATGTCATCTGAAATTGTATAAACATGTTAATTAGCCAGATATTTTTTATATACTTTACTATCTGTACCCTGTGACTTCGTCTGCATATGATAAGACCGATTTTTAACCGTACAAAAACGCATTTCTTTTCTTAATACACCCTTTCATCATCAAGTACCCTAACACAAGCTCTTCTTAGCTTGGAGCTAGATGATGCTGTGGGTTGTCCAGCTTTTATTATACTATTCTTATTATGATAATGCTGTCCTGGAATCAAATCAGGTGCAAATTGGTTATAGAATTTTTCAAGTTTTTCTAACTAGAAAAGTCTTTACACTAAAAAAAACTATAAAACTTTACAGTGCTTTCTAAGGTAGAAAAGAAAAAAGTTGCGTCATCGACATTGTCATCGAATGCATTAATTTCATACATTCAAGCGGAATAATTTACGCAATGTATGTGCGCTGTTATTTCTGTCTAAAAAAACGAAGGACTTGGCTTAGCGAAGAAGAGCTCGTTAAGAGTCTGGTCCTTGGTAATCTTCCTCGATCGTGTTTTTCAGTCGTTCCATCGGATTATGAGAGAGATACTCCGTTGGAACTCGCCACCGTGGATGAAATAAGGCGAAGAAGACATCAAGTAGGTAATCAAAATGTGTAGTAGCGCATAATTTAACTTCATGGTTTAAACTTTTGACCGAATGTGTCTACAATTAGTGTGTACATTATGTATTTCTGCTATTTGATGGACTCTTCTTACGCTGTGTGGCCAATCCTTTATATAAAAGATTCGATGACTTGGTCAACGTAGATATTACGTGTCGTCCCACCTTCTAAGGAAACGGGTCAGATGAATATAAACAAAAATTACTCACTTATTTCAATCTTGGCGTTGCCTTCGGCATGAATAGCATTTTCTCCCAATATAGTGTTAACGAGCACGTTAGGCTTAACTTTATATTGACCCTCAAGAATAATGCTGCAAGTGTTCTCCTGATAACAGGAACCTTTCTCGAGGTCAAGTCTAAAAAAAATTGGAACTCTTAGTTATAGATATATAAACATCTTTAAAAATGCAAATAATATGACATCACTTTCAAGTTGTTCTGGTCGACCAGCAAGCTATGCCGTTAGCACTTTAATTTTTAATTAAGTGTCAAAATAGAGAACATTGACAATTTCTAAAAAAGCTTGATGGTTAAAGCTAGTAAACCATTTTCAAAATGCTAATAAAATTACATCACTTTCGAGTTTTTCTGGTTGACCAGCAGCATGCTGTGCCGTTAGCAATTTAATTTTAATTGAACATTAAGGCAAATAATTGGACATCAATTTTATTTCAAGATGTTCTGATCGACGAGTATCCTGAGCCGCCGTGAGCACTTTAATTTCTTTTCTTTAAAAAATTAGTATACTTATTAGAAGTAAAATATCATCTTCAAAAACGCAAATAATATGACATTAATTTCAAGTTGTTCTAGACAAACATGCTGTGTCGTTAGGACTTTAATTTACATACATTTCAATTTCTTGCATATTAAAAGTTCCTCAAAATATATTTTAGCTACTACTCACTTGAACACATCAAATTGGCATTCGCTGATTTTTTTTGCAGTGCCGTCCACAAGGATCATGTCAACTGCACCAAATAACGAAACAGTAACATTCTTCAGTGCAATAGGATCTACTGGGGGTATACCATAATCTAATAATCCGTGAGTTCCAATGTGATTCACCACTTTCATGTACAAATTTTTCATACACTCGTTGTCTGTGCTTGGGCATTTATCGAGGGTTTCGACTGTAACAAATAATTTGAATTATAGATTAGTGTGTAGCAAATTATATTTTAATACTAAAGCTAACTTTATTTTTATTGGATTATAAGTTAGTTATTCGTTAGTCACCCGGTAAAAAGTATACATAATAATCTTGAAAAATAAAAGTAACACTAGAATCTTCGATATTCCCTTTTCAGTAGGTACTAGGTACTCATTACAGAAAAGATAATCAGCAAAAACTTTGTGGCAGCTTTAACAAAGAACTATTATTTATTACTCTGCGGATGAGATAATATTTCAATTTATTACCATAATTTGCCGCGCTGTAACCAGCAAAAACACAAATTAAAAAGCTTAAATACTTCAACATTTTGCTTGGACTAGGAAGAGTGAACTGACCGTTTGACTTGTGTACTTCTGAATTTATATCTGAGCTTTAAAAATAAAATGAATCCGGAACTAAAAAGGTCGTTTGAAAAACTCAAAGGCAAAGTGATTATCTGACGAGGCAAGGATGGTTCACATGTTATGCTTCGTGATCTCAAAGCAAATCTAACACCTGATAGGCGTGCTTAGCAAAATATTTGTTGGCGATGTAAAATTTGCGGACGTGATTTTTGGAGGCTAAATTACTTATATGTTTATATGTTTTTATGGTCTCAGTCAGCTTAATTTGCATCTTCTCTCCTTTTCCTTGACTTTTTTATGACTTTCATCTATAAAGTTTTTTGACTTCTCTTTCCACTTCTCTTAACCGTGAAAATTTTATAGTTATTCTTAGTCTTAACCTAACGCAAGGTCTTCGGAAATATAATAGTTTATTCTATTAGATGGTTTTTGATCACTTTCATAAAAGGTGTCCAGAGATCTTTGTTTGACAACAAGAATGTTCAGCGTAATATTTTTATGGTGTTGATGACATGTGTTTACAGATGTACTAGGGATGCTACCGCATCATGTATTCTAAAGGTATTATTTTGTCTTTGTTTGTGTCCTAACTACAGAAAGCGAAAATTTAGATATATGTGCTCCTTATTGCTAGGCGACTCTACATAACCGACGTCGACGAAGTTCTTGTTGTGTTCTAGTATTCATATGTAGAGGGTATTCGCCCCCGACATTTGAACAATGTGGACTGGTCTATAATCATGGGTGAGCTAGATCCGACACGATTTTTTTTTCCAAGCATAGAGGGCTGACAAAACTCCCGACATTTCTTGTCGGTGCCGACACAACATCGGTTTGCAATAAGTATGAATAGCTTCAAATAAAACGCGTCTTTGCTCGCGTAGTTTCTATGGAAACTTCTCAAGGCTATTTCTATCCCATGGGAACTGATTGATGGGATGAAAAGTAGCCTATGTGTTATTCCAGAATCCAGAGCTAGAACTACGTCTGTTCCAAATTTCAGCCAAAATTCGTTCAGTAGTTGTTGCATGAAAGAGGAACAAACATCCATACATTCGTACAAACTATCACATTTATAATATAAGTTAGGAAGTAAGAATGTTCTGCCACTTAATCATCTGATTAAAACCCGGACCCGACTGATGACAAGTGGGAACGAGCTCTTACAGTGATTTAAAAAAAAACATCTATGAAGGATGATTTAAAAACCAGATAGGTGAGGATTCGACCGGATTGATGCACTTCCTTCCCGTTCATACCAATTATAAATATAATCGGCACGTTCCTGAATTAAACCTGATAATAAGCGGGTTCGACTCTAATTAGATAAGAAACTTCAGAGTGATAATATGGAAATCGGTAAGTTCACCTTAGATTTGTTAAAATAGGTATCTAGGTTTTACTAAAATAGTTAAAATAGGTATCGTGTTTGTTCAAATACGTATTAATTCTACGAAGTCGACCAATTAGGATGGGTTTAAACCAAATGGTGGACCTTCAATGAACTCAAAACTTCTATCTGCAAGATAAATAAATTATAGGAAGTAAGAAATCACAAAAAACCGATAATAATGAAACTAGCCAGTTTAATCATTTTCCATAAAATTCTAGTTAAGTTTATTGTGTTGTTTGACCATGCGTCATTCATTTTGATTTTATTTATTTAGGAAATTGATACATAAGTACCAACTACTTGCTATTAAATTTTATCCTGCCAATAACACATTTTGGAGAAAAAATTGTCTCGAAACGTAGGCTAAGATTAAGGTTTAAGTTAATCTAATTTTATTTCATGCTCATAAAGTATTTATCTAGATCAGAAATGTCACTAAAGTACTTGTCTTATTAGGTAGGTGCATTTCCACTCCACTACCAAAAAATCGGTAATGCGAAATTCTCTTATACTTTACAATTCTGCAGCTAATAAATATCAAACATACGTGACATATCAAACGTATTCTGTCATCATCAGTGAGGCGTTATTTTGCGAAGATTTCTATTATTTAGGTAACACGAATTTAATCTTAGGGATTAAGTTCCTTGATAGTAAGGGTCAGTATCTTTTGGACTACATATGTATGATTATGTCCTAGTAGTCTGCAAGCCTAAATCACGATATGCGATATGACTAAATGTCGATTGAACACAGATCTTTTAGTCTTATAGTCTACATCTCGAAACCATACAATCCTAAATTGCGATATGGCTAGATCTCAATTGTAACTGAATCGCGATTTGATGCACTAGAAAAAAGTCTTTACATCTCCAGGAGTTTAGATAAAAGGAAGAAAAATACACTTAGGTACACTGTGGTCTGTGATACCTATGTCAAGAATAACTCAGCGTATTTTGGTAGGTTGGTACAAAGTGGTAATAACCCAGCGAATTTTGGTCTAAAAGCGTAATGGCCGTCCATTTAACAAACGACTTTATCTCATAGAAACAGGTCGAAATCACCGCTTTTCAGAATATTCCAGATGATTCACGTCTATTCATTACCCAGCTCACTAATCAAAGTCACAGATATCAACATAATTATTACAAGAGTCTGGATAATCAAAGCAAAAGTAGATGAATCTTTGATTTTGGTATGCTGTATCGAGTCGATAACAAATTGTATTTCGAATCATTTTGTTCATCCAATTAAAATTAGAAGTGTCGTATCGCAAATAATGAGTAGTATAAACTAATATTACGGGAAAAACAAAATTTTTCGATTTATATCCAATTGATAACCTAGGGAACTAAGCAAATGTTTCACTTACTACCTATAACTTATGCTACTTGGAGTATTCTCTATACTGGAGCCGCGACGATTGCATACATAGATGATAATGACTTACTTTTTCACGAGGTACCTACTGAACTGAGCACACAAGTATACTGAGTATACATACTTGGTAGGTGGTTTGACGTTACCCACCAAGCTAAGCACTAAAAACTAGTTATCTTACCATATAATTCAAAAGGCAAATCCCTAGACTAGATAATTACACAACTGTAAGGTAAAACAACTGCGTGGAATCGAGCCCTCAAAGTTACCTTGCTCAGATAAGTAAATTCAAGCTGTTGCCTTGATATTTCGAAAGCTCGTATCCCCATCCGTTGACAATGCAATCCACGTGCGTTCTATCCAGAATAGTCACGCTAGCCATTCGCATTTGCCGAACGGATAAACAACCAGTGTTGCGTGAAAATCGGCACATCAGCCGATTTATGCAATCCCAAGAACCAAAGCGAAGTTGAAAGAACACGTTTCAATTTACATAAGCGAAGCGAGGGTCAAACCGCAAGTGCGGCTCTGTGCAGTATCGTTATAGTTTACATGGTTTTATGTGACCAGGATGTGTGACAGATATGTGGTTTTGGTGCTTCTGGCATTTGTTGGCGGCTCGGCGGCTAAGCTTGCACGTGAGTATTGTTTATTTTCATTCGGACTTTGAGGGCTGAAAGTGGAATGCCCTCATATCGCAAGCATTCCAATCGCAACAACCTACCATCTCGAGACCCATTGATTTCAACACCCTGACAAATCAAAAATAGTCAGGCGATGTTAAATTCGATAGAGATAATTTTAAATTACAGGATTCGGACCTTACTTTTCATCAAGTGAAATCATAACAGGAAATTCCTGGAAAATATATTTATAATTTGAAATATTGTCAAGTCCACTCTGGTATCTGAAGATAATCTTGAACAAACAAATATTTTTACCTTCTTACAACATAAACACGAAATTCCCATTAGGGACTCGGAAGGTCGAGCATATTTAAAATTTATGTATTTGCTCCAGAAAAACAACAGAATAAAGTAAGATGAAGACTTTTTATTTGCAGTTAATGATATTTGATTAGTTTCAATTTAAGTACCTAGTGCATAATGGTAAATTTATCTTCATAAGGATATTTAATTAAATTTCGGTTTGACACTAGCTAAGTGCATCAGAGGTAACCTCACAGTTCCAAATCAGTATCAATCGGAAATATGTCTTGTACCTAATAACAAGAGTTAAAATAATCCAAATATCGTCACAAATGTCTTATCATTACATAAACATAAATTTAATTTTGTTTTCTTATGGGAGTGACATAGTCACTGTGTGACAAAACTCCATTATATTAAATAAAGATAAAAAAAATATAGTTGTTTGACCAATCGCTTCAAAGATCCACGAAAGAGTTTAACAAACTTTTGAGTTCAATCAATCAGAATGTAGATGATTTTTATGCAATGTATGTATCTACATGGAAACGCAATCGGCTTCTCATTACAAGTTTAGTGCGCATTCTAGAAATGGCCAGATCTTGAATTGCAATTCCAACTCGATGTCATACAAATCCACTGACACTACCAGTTCTTGATACTACGGTAGCTTGTTATTTCATAATTTTCCCCTTTAAAATGGAAATGACCACTTGTACCCACACTTCATTGAAGAACTTCTTCTACCCGCGGTTTCAGACGCTTTTTCCAGATGACGTCAAAAAGGAGGAGGTTGTCAATTCGACTGTAGGTTTTTTAAGTCTTTTACTTCAGAACTTTTTGTGGGTGAACGACTTTGATGGTTCTTTTTTTATTTGAAAGCTGGTGCTTCTTATGTGGTCTCACATGAATTTGACAAAGATCTGACAAGTAGTTTTTGATAATTATAGGTACCTTTGAATATTTTGAAGCATGCCATTTTATTCGGTATATTATAAAGTCTTTCCCAGGTTCAAATCAATTGAAACATTTTTTTTTAAGATTCGTTCTGCCGTATGTCAGCACAGAACACAACACATGTTATATTTATTGTTCTGCGTATTTATAAAATGTTAGAATATTTTGATAATAATGATACTTATATGAATTAAAAATTCAAAAAAATCAAAATTCAAAGTGCTTTATTTCCTTAAGACCTTACAGGACACTTGGACACTTCATAAAATACATGTTCAAAAATAATTGAAATTATGAAATAAGGTGCTCACTTTAATTATTGTTCACTTCGGTCTATTTAGGTAAAGGAATTACACTACATTGCATAGAGACAAAGTTTTATCCAAGAGAGGCTGCTAGATTCATAGAACTGGTACAAGGTAATTCAACGCAAAGTAATAAAATAAAGCTAAACCACTTTGTTTCTAACTTAAACGCACCAAAAAGCGGTTTACAATTCCGCAGAGTACGTAAACATTACCATGAAAAGTCATGGTACTATACATGGTATTGTTATTATCTCGGAGAAATCGTCATAACCACACACCGCGTGTCAAGGTCTCAGGTTTTTAACATACATTGCCTCGTTCAAGGCGTGATTAAAAGTTATGCAATGTTTACTTTTATTTTCATGGAGTCCGTGTTGAATTAGCATAAATATTAACTTTCGCGATTTATTAACATGACAACGAGTATTTATTGGATATTTATCACATACCTTGTGTTTTTAATCGCGATAAACAATCGTTATAAATTTAGTATTTCATCGGCGAAGTTTCGGGAAATCCTACTAAGATCTAGTTTACAGGGTATAGTCGTCGAGAAAATATTTTATCTCCTTAAGTCTTTTAAACAGGTGAACAAAAACAAAAGTGATCACTTTATTTCCTAGTTTAACTTAAGTTAAAGAATTTGAATTTCAGACATGTTAAAGCCAAGAGTCCTGGAAAAAAATCACTCGAGTTTAAATTTGGTTACAACACATCTTTCACCCTTTGGAAGTCCATAAACTATTCAAGGTTATTAAAAGCTACAGCTTCTGTAATTATAACGATTTCATCTTACTTAAAGTAACCGAAAATAGGATTACTTTAGTCTATTAATAATTCTATTATGTATGTTAATGCAACCTCAAAGCCCCATTTCCAAGTTAAGTCTTCACCAAAATTTCCCTTTGTTTATCAGCGGTTGTTTACAATTAAACAGCACTATATTCATGTACGGACAGAGTTACAAATAAGTGAAATTGCGGAACGCTGATGGGGATCCAAAGGGGTTACTTATTTGAGACGCTGCCTGTACCATAAGAATAAGAACAGATATTTATTCTTATGCCTGTACCTTCTTATCTCATTCGAAATAGAACGCAAAAGGTAAGAACTCGTTAAGATTGAATTTAACAATTTTACTATTAGTTGGTTTTTAGTTTTTCTTACAAAAATTAAAACGACTTTGAATTCTTTTTTATATTGACATGCACCTTATCCCTCGAGTAAGTATACCGATAATTTTGAGCGGTATCATTATCTCTTCACGGTTCATATTTTTATCCAAATATGGCAACAAAAGAAAGCAGTATTTAGGTAATATGAGTAACAAACATAAGAGATAGCCGAATCGTAACTCTAATTATATTTAAAAAATATGGTAAGAATCAAAGAAGGCTACGCAGCTACGTACCTACAACGCTATGCGTGACGGAGCGCTTCAGCTTTGGTATACAACGAGGCATTGCAGCCAACGCTTCTGATTGTTACTGATTGGGAACAATAAAGATACCTATAAGTAGATATGTTGTGTGCATTTAGCTGAACTATTTCAGTCAAGAGACTAGGGTCAGTGTTCTTCAGGGTTGGGTCGGACTCAAATCTTACTTCTTACTATCTTACTATTAAAACTAGCGACCCGCCCCGGCTTTGCACGGCTTTATTATACGTATAAACCTTCCTCGTGAGTCACTCTATCTATTAAAAAAACCGCGTCAAAATCTAAGCATTCAAAGGGACATAGGGATATAGGGACATAGGGACAAAAAAAAACGACTTTGTTTAATACTATGTAGTGATGGGAAAGTCTCTGTGAATGTTTGTTATAAGTAATCTTTATAACTACTTAAGTTATTTAAATGAAATTTGGTACGTAGATAGTTTAGAACCTAGAATAGGACATAGGCTATTAAAATTTGAAAATTTTAACCTCTAAGAGGGTTAAATAGGGTGGTATTCCAGACGCAGAGCCATAATCAAGAAGTTGAAGTTGAAGTTGAAATAGGGTGGTAAAGTTTGGATATATTTTTTCCTTGGTACGTTTCACTCAAAACTCGGTATAAATAAACTATGGAGTAAATAATTAAACACGTATTTTTTGTTTTTACACAATAAACCCCTAGGGGGTGTGCAATAAATTTCTAAAAAAACTCTGGTTCACGGTCGAAGCCGCGGGTCGTATTTCTTAATAAAGTAAAATAATACCTAATCTAAGTGCTAAATCGGTGAAGCTGTTAACAGTTCGATTTTGTTATGGTGAACACTACTCTAATGCTTTCAGACAAACCGAATCATGGTTTTAGGTAAACTATAAAAATAAAATAAGTAGGTAAACTAAGTACTTACCTGTTTGTTAAACATAAAAGATATGAACACCAGTTATAAATTGTATCTAAGACCTAAAACATCGCGTGTATATATCGCGCAACAGCTCATGTGTAGCATCTTGCCCAACGATATGGATTTGGTTCAAATGTAAAATGTAACAATTTAATCAATTCTCTACATTAAATTTGCAGTAGGTAGGTACTAACACACAAAGCTATGAACCATGTTAGTATTGGTTTTATCAGCTGAATTAACTAAGGCCTACTTTTAATACGAATCGTTTAAAAACTCCTGAATCGAGTCTGTACAAAATGGGTTTCAACGCTCCGAGTATCTGTCTGTAGATTAGGTACAGTTAGCGTCAGTAAATAGAGTAACTACCTCAAGGTAATTTTTATACTTTAGTACATACAGGTTACTACGCATTTGACGTCATGAAATGGTTCTATCGGAAGACCAGCGTTGGTTGTAACTAGCTACTAGTTACAACCTCAAGTTACAACGGCTCAGACCGACACAATACAAAATTTGCAAATACCATGTATTCTATTCTATTCGTAACTTTGTAGTAGTATATTTTATAGTACTATTGACAACTGTGCTTACGTGCTTATATATTATGACTTCTGCGAAAGCGTTAGGTATATACAATTAAAATTCTGTAATTGTTTAGGCGAACTCATAGATACAGGTTGTTAGTGTGAAAAGTCTTATCCTTGAAAACACAGCCGGAATTCCTAGAAAAATATATTCTTTAGCTGTTTTTTTTTCTATACTTAGGTAGGTACTTGAATATATTTTTTTTTCGATGGTTTTGGACTCTACCTCATCATGATACTAAACATTTCAAACTAGTATTTAATAATTATGAAATAGGTATGCTTGTATTTCTATTTCCCAATTAGCTATGTTGCTAAGCATTTTTATTCGTGTTTTGTATGTAACAGGCAATCGTCTATGCATAATATTCCTTTATATTGTCTAGCAAATTGTTAAATAACTAAAGAATTAACACATATCTACTCAATTAGTGCATTCAATCCAAGTCTAACAGTTCCATCAAGTTTTTGATTTTTTTCTCTCATTTCTCGCTTATTTTGCTTATGTTAGTCTATTTTTGTATGAGTTTGTATTGTACTGAGTTTATGCTAATTTAGCTAACATATAATATTTTTACCGTGTGATATCAGATATGCCGACGTCAATTTCATAAATTAACCGATCCATGGATGGATATATCAAAAGGTTGCCTGGAAGATCAAAATCAAAGAATAATTCTTTCTCGTAGAGAGACGATTACCTAAATCGTCTATATCATTGTTAGTAGTAGTAGTAGTATTAGTAGTAGTAGTAGTAGTAGTAGTAGTAGTAGTAGTAGTAGTAGTAGTAGTAGTAGTAGTAGTAGTAGTAGTAGTAGTATTAGTAGTAGTAGTAGTAGTAGTAGTAGTAGTAGTAGCCACTTTAGATATATTTAGTATTAAGCTGCTCTTTAGAAAATGTTGATGGTGCAATAAAGTAATGATCTATCTATCACTCCACAGCTGATTTCATCCACCCTTGCAACACCACAGACCCGGCATGTCTGATCAAGTCAACTCAAGATGCGATTCTGAACTTTTCCAAAGGCATGCCACACTTGGGCGTCCCACCACTGGATCCCTTTGTGATTGACAACCTTCCAATACAACTGCCAGGGATCAAAGTCACTTTTTACGGAGGGAAGGCGACTGGTTTGCGGAAATGCCAGGTTCTAAATGTTGAGTAAGTGAAAATTTTCTTATTATGTCATGTCAATTCAGATGTAAATTTAAGTATCTAATGGATGTTTATGAAAGGGGTTAATAAACCAAACCAGTTTAGTGGGGCGATCTGCATTGACACCTTGGAATACTGATATCATATTCATAGTCAGGTATGCAAGCAGAACTGAGATATAAAACTCACTGAGGCATTCTGTGTCACCGTACTTCGGCCATAATGTTTTCTCTACAATTATTGCCTCACTCAAAAATACTGGAAAATCCACACAGCGTTATCTAGCCCCAAGCTAAGCATAGATTTGTGTCATGTTATGGCCGACAATACAGACACCATAGTTTTTTATCTCTTTGTAGATCTTTGCGTGGAATTACTTTATAGGAATTTCCGAGAATATTAATCTAATCATGTGAAACTACTTCTAGACTGTTTGCATTTAGTTCAATTGTTTCTTTTATATGTATGTACTAGTTTCAATTTGATTCTATTCCTTGATTGTAATTTGACCTTATCATTTATAAATTTGTCTATTACTAGACTGAGGAAATAGTACCTATCTACATACTTACTCGTCCTTTCCGAATTATTTATAAGAACAGTTATTAGAATACCTTTATTTATAATTAAACATTAGTAGTTACATATGTAAATGAGCATTTAAAATCCGTATATTGCTACAATACGTTTTAACCAAATTAATTGTTGGAAAAACCGATATATCTAACACAACTTTCAACGCAAATACACAAGGCTACTCTATCCTGATCCTTCAACGTTGAAAGGTATGCCTTGCTTCAATGCAATCACAGAAAGATATCTAAACATGCAGTAGAATGACTAAGCTGGTACTACAAGTGCGTTACGCAAGACACTCGTCGACTGGTGCCAAGGCTAATAGTAACACGTACTGAAACAGCACAAACTAAGTGTTCGGCTTTTGCTTAATCAAACAAAGGGTATTTAATTTAGTTTGGCCATCAGCCAACATTTCGAACAAAAAAGATAGATCCTTGAGGTTTTCCAACGGCGCCTGGTATGCAAATTCGAAACAGGTCTTCCCCTCGCACTCGATGGACCTAAGACATTGTAGCGGTTGCGGGGTCAATCAATGGACGCGTCGCAGGACCTCTATTTGTGACGTCAAGGGGAGGCCTATTGTTCGGGTAAACCGACACAGGAAAGAAATTTAATGAATTGCCAAAAGTCAATTCAGTGCGCTTTCAATTGAATGCGTGTTCAGTCGCGAAAATCTACTTAGTTTGCCATTGACAGCCATCATTGAGGGTTCATGTCAATATTACCTACAATTTCAACAATTTCATACAATTTCTTCAATAAATTGGCGCTAATAGTTTTGATTACCTAACAATAAATACCGTGCTTTGTAAATAATAGTGCGTACCTTAAAATACCAGTGACCAATACTAGGTACCAATCTCAAAAGCGCAGTTTGGGGATTAATCATCAACATCTAAGACATAATCCCAACCACACACAAAACCCCTTTCATATTATGTTAAGTAGTGGACTTATACAGGCTGATAATGAAGATTTCGAATGGAACTTGGAGGGTAAACTTAATGATAAAACGACAGAACGAATGAATCGTTCGTGCATGATCATAAAACCACGTCTTCTCAATGCAACTAATTCTAAGTGGGGGAACTGTGATCTCCACAGAAATCTCGCATGGGAGTGTGAGTGCAGTCTCCCTGCCTCTCTAAACAGACTAGCCCCTTGAAAAAGACTCAACTTATCGTTTTAATTTTCAGCTTAGCAACCTTTGCTTAGCTTGTCTACTGCTTTCACAGTTCATACACATACCGTGCAACAATATTGCGGTTTTATTCGCACGGTTATTGTGCGCATTGAGTTGACGAAACCCTTTGTGTTTCTGGCTTGGAAAATTCTGCTTTCAAAGCGAAAATATACTGGTAATCCACCATAGTCTTAAAAGTTATAGCGGATTAGGGATGCTATTATTGTGATTCAATGGGGAAAGCCTGGGAATCAGAGTCATTGTTGATTCTGTTAAGTCCATGATAAGACGATGGTAAACTTAACTACGAGTATTTCAGTCATAACAATATTTATTTACCACCATAGCGCCCTACCAACTTCCAGCATCTGCCTGCAGTCTTTCGCAGCCTGTCAACCCACCTTTCCGGAGCCCGCATTTGACGAGTCGCGGTCTCTTTCATTTCATAGCTCACTGAGCGACTTTTTATACGCGCTATAAGTATTCCGACAATTCCACGAAACAAGAAAATAATATATGAATCCAATATAACTCGAAAAACAACTTTTATCGAAAGCCTCCAAAATAACGAATAATCGAAAACGCAAGATTAATGGGATGCTCATAAAATATTTGATGTCACAAACGACGAAATTGTACCTATACCTACTTACTCATATGTATGCATGGTGAACTTTAAGCAACCTCCTTCGTTTACCCTATTTTAGGGTTGGTGAGCATTTGGTAACTCAGCCATGATGTTTTCTTTTCCTTTTTCATATCTGGGCATCCTGCTAAATAGGAAAATGCTTCCCTGTTATTTAGAGCTTACTACCGCGATACCGTTTACATACCTATACCTACGTTTAGTAAATCTAGGCCAAAACATTTTGCACTATATTCTTAATAAAAAATCTGTCCTAAAAACTAAAAATCTGTGTGTCGACGATTTGTCTAAGTGCTTATTTTGTAAGCCTAAAGAAATAAAGTTATTGATTTCTATCTGATTGATCTCACATTTCAATATTTTATCCTCAGAATAAAAAAACAAAAGTTGATATTTTTTTATTAGTGAAGGGGTTAACAATACAAATCACAAACTGAAGTGAAAAGTTTCAAAGATATTTTTTTTATTGAATACCTAAATAGAGTGACATGAATTTGAGTGACATGGATTGAGACATAGTTTTTCAACCATAAAACGATCGTAGCTCGGTCTAGGTAGGTGCTTATTACCTATTTAAGCTATATACAATTAGTACACGAATTAAACTATTGTGTGAGATAAACAAAATGGTGTTACATTAATCACAAATAATTTTAAAGTCACTTTTCTTAATTTCAGGGCCTACCTAGAAAAAAACGTGTTTAAGATAGATGTGCGATGCAACATCACAATTAGAGGCAAATACACTGCAGTTGGACGATTACTGCTCTTTCCTATAAACGGGGAAGGAGACTCTAAAATCAAAATAGGTGAGTTTGTAGATCTTATATTGATGTGTTATAGGTATTGTAATATTAATGATGTGTCAGGCAAGGATAGGCTTTGTCTGCATTTAGACTCGATCTTATATAATGACTTTAGTTCCTAGTAGAGACAGCCTAAATCCGTCCAGAAGCGCAGTATCTTCATGGGATCATCACTAGCTACGCGGAGTGACTTCGGCATGTTAAGGATTTCTACTCGTTGAGCTGTTAATTCTCTACTATATTTCTCTACTTTTTCTGCTAATTTTAGAATTATGTTAACATTTAAGGTTAAAATAAGCCTTATTCTATGAGGACAAAGTCGCGTATTGCGGCTGGTTTTACTTTCGTAGTTCTTTGAACACAAACTAGATATGCTGCAACCTGCAAGTCAAAATGGCATAGATTCCTAAATCCATGTACAATGGTTCATCAATATAACAAAATACGGCAATTGTTTTCAATCACCAATTGGTACGCGATCGCATCGAACAAGTACGCCGAAAATATGCCATCACAATTCAGCATACATTCAATGTGTTTTTATTAGCTATATTCACCTTTGATAAAACCATCCGGTTTTTATTTCGGCGATACAATGATAAAACATTAGTAAAGCTGACATGACGTTGGTAGGTACTTGAATACAGTAAACAAAAAGTTAGACAACTGACATTTTTTTAACGAGGTAATTACTTATTTGGAATTGCTGCTTAATTAACAACGTAGACATGAGACGTTAACTCTGAAGGCCTAGCCTACCAGCGTTCGCTACGAAGCAATTCTATTACTACAAATATCATCGTTCAAACGAACGCATAGTTCGATTGCTTCACGAGACTTAGCGAAATCGCTTGTCAAAAGTGCCATTTGGCATTTGTATGAAAGTAAAATTGTACGATGCGATTCGCTTGATAGCCTCGAAACCTTTGCAGGTCTTCTTTCTGCCAATGGCCTTTCAGTTTTATCTTTTTTTACACAGAATTTATATACCTAATCTATTCGTTAACAACAGACTATGTAACACCTATTGGTAGTATAAGTCAAGTCCATAATTTTTTGGACTTTTTTACCAAAGTTATCGTTAGCCATAATGTAACGTTGTGCGAAGATAAAATCAATTAACACTTTATTTCTTATATCATTTTGATACCTAAGTTATGATTCAAAATTTGACTTGCGTGCTTATCTTATAAACCTAAAGAAGTAAAATTATTGATTTCTGATTATTACTACCTAAGTAATACAAGCGCTTCGTAGCGAATGCTTGTTGAATAGGCCTATATACCTCGGGTCTATATTGGTATGAAATCCCAACACCTCGATAAAAAATAGCAGTTTCATAACTTTGTTTCCTATAAATTTCTAAGTACCAGCGTCATGCCTGCTTTTTTACTACTTGACAAGATTTTTTTTTACATTCCAGTAAACTCCATCATAAAGCTGAACATCAATACAAAGTACTATAAGGACAAGGAAGGCCGCGACCACTTTGGCATCAAGAGCTACAAGTATGAATTCGACTACGGTGAACGGATACATTACACAATCAACAATCTGTTCAAAGGGAATCCAGAGCTAAGTATGTTCTACATTTACTCAAAGATTTCAAGAGAAAACCACAGCTCCCCCTGTTTCAATTTAATTGGTGTGTAACATTTGAGTGACATGGAGTGAGACATTTATACTGAAATCGGAATTGATATTGGATAGCTTCTTAATTCGTTTTATTACTTTTACTACTAAGATATAACTGACCGGGTTACTAGACGTGAAAAATAAAACCGAGTCTGACTCATGCACGAAGGAATGAATGAATGAATTGGTTCCATACCTTCCTTTTCCTTACTATGTAAGTATGGATGTTTGTTACTCGTTCACGCAAAGATTACTAATGGATCAGGCGGAAATTTTGAATAGACGTAGTGGAATAGCAGAAATAGCCTTGAAACGTTTCCATAGAAACCGCGCGTGTGAAGCCACGGGCATAATATACTAGTTAAATTCTGGTGACAGACGGACAGATGGACAAAGAAGTCTTAGTAATAGAGTCCCTCTTTACCCTTTGGGTACGTTACCTAACCTTAAAAATGTAGGTATATTGATACAAAGCTAACCTAAACTAGATATTATTGTCTAGATTGCGGAAAGCCTAACATCAACGATGTATTTGTTGGGTTGGCTATCTATTAATCCATTATGGAATCAAACCGTCAATCACAAATAACCCGTATTGCCGATCCACTTACCTTTGTGGTGCAACTCTACCGAGAATCCAACGTATCTATCGTTTACTTAGGAAACTAATTAGAAGAGAATCTGAAAGCAATAGGCCTTCGCATCGAAGGCGCCTTTGCTTTGAGATCTTTTACGTAGGTAAACAATTAGGTTCAAGTCACACGAGGATGGTATCTACCGTCAAATAAAAAGAGATTCATCAAAATTTAACTTAGATAAAGTTATGAATCCAACAAAATAACCAGTCAAATTGAAAACCAAAAACACTTGAAGTCAGTTGAAAAATAAGTAGGTACTGTGTACCTATATTTCATTGTTCAGGAAAAGGCACAAAGCGAACAAAAAATATTTAATTTCGGTGATTCAGTTGCGTTTCAGTTCCATTTACATTTCGCTGTACAATTGACTCAACTGTTGACCCGAAATATAATTTAATTGGCAAAGAGCTCATTACAGCAGATTCTCCAATTAATGTAAGCACCAGGGAAGTCCATTAATCACTTTGTTTATCAACGTTCACACATGGGGAAACAATTAATTAACTTCAATATTTAATTAGTTGCCTTAATTTTCCAATTCTGTACGAGACACAGATTATCTGGTTTCATGCGATATTGTTGTTTGTTTACCTATAAAAGAAAAATTCAAAAACTATGGAATTATTAAAACAAAGTTATAAATCAATATTTTATTTTTATTTTTTATTTTTGGTTTATTTGGAGAACAAACAGTTGTACAAACATTAATAATTAAACTTAAAAATAACTCTTAACCATTAAAATGTCCTCGCATATAAAAACTAAACAACTTGCTTGCAGATGCATTACCAGAAAAGAAAAAAACAGAAACAAAACCTAAAGCTTTGTTGGCTTTTTTAATAATGCTATCAATATGCTTGTCATAAGCAAGCTTGCTGTCCTGAAAAACTCCCAGGTCTTTAACCTCATCTACTACTTTTAACGGTGTTCCTTTCAATGTGTAAGAATACTGAGTAGGCATAGGGCTGCGAGTGAAATGAATAGCCATACATTTTGAAACATTCAAGTCGAGCTTATTTCGCTGACAGTAAAGTTCAAATCTAAATAAGTCATCTTGCAAGAGGATGCAGTCAGTAACGTCATTAATACGCATAAAAACTTTCATGTCGTCTGCATATAACAAAAATTGTGCAGACTAATATGAAACATCTGAAGGCCATCTCTGATTTTATTTTTTTTTTCAACTGCGAAGCAGATTATTTTCTATCTAACATCTTTAAGATTTAAAAGAAATGGCTACTTTTTAAAATATTTCTTAATGTAATTATGTAAGTTATTTCTTAGATACATAGGCTTAACTTATATAGAGCCTTTTGTTTTCCACCAAGCAGACAGCCCAGTGTTTTACTCCTTGATTGAAAAATAGAAGCTTAGCCTGATAAAAAAATCACAGCAAATATATCTAGCAGAACTGAGCTACACATACAAATGTATGTGTAAACAATACGCGGATATTCACTGATGATGTCGTTTTATTTTCAGAGTTCCGAATACCAGAAAGTAAAAATAAATGGAACTTGGTCCAAAATTTTAGTTAAGATTCTCATTCAATCCACACTCATAATGACACACTTAGTTAGGTAGGTACTACTTGAAACAAAATTATCCACGTCATTTGCAAAAATGCTTAGCTTTTGCTCTACTGAAAACCAGCGTAGCATTGTGTCTAGCCCACACATGCAGAGATAGTGACCCTTTTTACCAACCGTTTTATTTCTCTGTTTTTTATTGTTCGTACTCTGTTATTTGTTTCCATTATATTGTTCTGTGTAGGTGTATTTTAAATAGATACCCTAGGTACTTAACTTGGTTTTTATTTCAAACTTTTGCTTTTTAAGGGTTAAAATAATAAAAATCTTTCTGTTGTTTTTTGCACTTTTTTTTTGTTTTTGAATTTCATGCTACACTTTCGACTATGTACTTCTCCGAGACACCTACGTTACTAACATTCAATAACACTTCCTGAGAGCACTCAAAATAATTTAACTCAGCCTGGAATAATATTGTTCGTCAACATCGTCGTAATGCGACTCCTGCATGTAAATATTTAACCCATCTCATTCCAACAGCAAACATTCAAACCAAAAAGGTTAATTTCACTTGGTTAAACTATTTTGTAGTTCAGTGCTTACAACTCTGGCAGAATACGAATTAGTTTTATTTTTATTTTTTGCGTTCAGCAACCTGAATTTAAAATGCTTTGACATTTAGTTTGTAGATTCCTTTTTTGATTTATTTTATATTAATGATTGATAATTAATTATTTTATTATAATGATAAATCGATGATTGATAACAATAAATTGTAGACCATTGACTCTGATTACTGGCACATTCATTGAAGGTGGAAAACTAGAAGAAAAACATGCTTATTAAAAATTTGAGATTTTCTCGAATCTAGAGGACAAAAAGCTTGAAAATTTAATTGTGATCCAAATTCAAACTAACAACCTACCTAACAAGGATCCTTTAAAGGACATACTATAACGTACTATAACTTTTGATTTAACTTCGAAACATAATGATATGATATACGATTCCTGCCAAGTTTTTGTGAGCAACCACAACGCTGTCACATAGGTAACTGAATAAGAAAATCAAATATCCCTACCTTAACCTACCTTCTCAATTAAATAATCTTTAAACCGTCTTCAAAAAACGGGAGGCTCACAATTCAATTGTTTTTTTTTATGTAGTCCTAGTAGTAGTGTAGTGTATGTCCTTTTTTCTAGGTGAATCGTTTGTGGTAATTTTTTTTGAAAGGTGCGTTTCATGTAAAGTTTTAAAAAGATCTGCCCAGTAGTTTTTGAGTTATCAATACATACAAGTAGTAGGTATAAAACAAAGTCGCTTTCTCTGTCCCTATGTCCCTATGTATGATTAAATCTTTAAAACTACGCAACGGATTTTGATGCGGTTTATTTAATAGATAGATTGATTCAAGAGGAAGGTTCATACGTATAATTAAACCGTGCGAAGCCGGAGCGGGTCGCTAGTTCTCCATAAATGATAGGCTCATTAATTTGCAGTCAGTTTATAGTTTTTTAAAACATGCTAAATGTATTTATTCCAGGTAAAACAGTCCTGGACTTCTTGAACGAGAATTGGCGCGTGGTTACCGAAGAGTTTGGACAACCCGTGGTCGACTACGCAATCAACGTTACAGTTCACACTACGAAGAAATTCTTCGATTCTGTCCCGTATGACGAACTGTTATATGTGCCGATTCCAAAGTACTGATAATCTTATATAATTAAGCTTGTACTAAAATAAGCCAGAAATTTTACAGTATTTTATAAGACAAAACTTATAGACTTTTCTAATATGTCAGCACAAGCAAGTGCAATGATCGTGGTATAGTTAAAGTCTCTTGCAAGTAAAGTCCAAAATCATCAATCATGATGATAGTATCAAAAGTTCGGGAGACTGCTAGATTTAATTTGAGTTTTATAATGTTAGTTTAAAAATATATACTTTTTTATAAAGAAATGTTTTATACAATATCAAAAATGTTTTTTTAGGACGAACTGTTTTTATAGGCAAACAGAGCAAAATTATTATTTTAAAGATACTTAAAGTAATCTTAAGTTTTCATCTTATTGTAGTGCTAGGGTAGGACTGCCCTATTCTGTTTCACTATGACATTGGGATAGTCACAGAATGACACATTTTGGCGTTCCTCTGTTATTGGCAGAAACTATAGGTGGAGGAACGCATAAATGCGTCAAAGATGCAACAAGTTTAGAAATCTCTCCGTGATACAAGCTTTACGCAAAAATATGTACAGTTCAAGCAACCTGACGATTCTGAGACAGTACCACTGTTGTACTAAAACGATTGCTGGAAATGTATATTATATGTTACGATTTGACCTTAAAAACTTTACAGAAATTTCACTCGGCAACTGTGCAGAAAATAATAATGAAAAGTGCCTACTATTTTGGCTTTTACTAACCACTACAAACTAAGCGAGGTTCAAATCCCTCGCATGATATTTGCTTGATAGGTTACTCTAGGGTCAACATAGTCACCCACCATAGCATAAGAGCTAACGTTTTAAAAATTCACTACTCGCTTCGCTCATTAATAATACTTGTAGCATCTGACCGTTGACCACGTTTAATTTCAATTTACTCTCTTCCGCAAACAATTACTAAAATGATAACTAAACTTCTAATTAACTGAAAAACATGAGTTTTCACAGCTCTGTCCGCTTCCGGCAATGTAAATATTTTTTCTTGCTAGAGCACAAAGGTGGAATATTATTATTATTTTTTGCTCTGGTTTATCTGAATTTGCCTGACATATAATATCAGTAAAATTCAGATTTCAGGTTTTATGTCAGGACTTTCTCGTTCCTAAAACATCTGGTAATCCTATGATATTTGGGCCAGCTTTTGGCTACAGTGACTATGTGACTGGTCACACTATATTAAACTATTATATTAAACTTAGGTTTAATTACGAGTAATATTACAAGGCTCTACGCCTTCTTAATTCGTTTTTTTTTTTCAAATAACATTTTTTGCCGAATAAGATAGTCTTAATTTGATTTATATAATTGTAGTCTAAGACATTTTTGAACATCATTTAGACTGAAAGTAGTAAGTTCTTCTGTCAGTTTATAAATATTGTACCCATAACAATAAATGCATATTGAACATAGGTAAATAATTTCACAGAAGCACCAATAAAATCATACCTTTGTGCCACCATTTCAATGTGAATAAACCATTCAGCCAAGGAGGAAACTAAATTAATACATAAATAATCCTAACAGTATAATGTTTAGCATAAATTTATTTTTATATAATAAATATATTATTTTAATATTAGCATAAGTCAAATTATTATCTGAAAACATACTATACGATATTATGTTGAGGCTTAGGTATAATTTAAGGAAAAAAATATGTACCTACCCAGTGACGTAAATAATTAAAAACATTTTGATGATTCATTTTACGTTACAATCGAAATTTATTATGTATTTTTTTTTTTTTAATCTTGGATTTTTATTATTGTTTCCATTTCCTTAATTTTAAACTTGACTTATTCAAGAACTTCAAACGGGGAACAAGGTAAGTATTTCAGAATAGTAAATGTTTTTGGCTTACTTATGGCCCCCTTGTTCGAAGATTTAGGCCAGGAAGATTTTTCGAAGCCCGCGGGCGTCGCGCCGCTCGCGAGTTTGTAGGTGTTTGTTTAGGCATCATTAATAGGAAAATAACAGTACAACATACAGCTCAGCGATTTGTATTAGAAAAATTATTTATCTTTGGTGTAAAAAAAAAGATCAATAAGTTTATTATTTTAGGCACAGTATTGAAAATGTTTTTAAAAAGAGGCAACTTTGGTATTTTTTTTCTATCGAGCGAAGTTCATCTGATTGTGTAAATGTAAGCGAATTGTACTTTGTAAGATCCTCAACTGAAACATATATTTTTTTCAGAAATTTACGTCAATTTTTGACTGATTCATATTGATTTTAAAAACAGCATTTGCGGGATAACCCTTTGCGGGGGGCCTTAAAGCCGCGATTTTCAAGCGCGTCTTGTATCGCGCAAATTCTTGCGATAGTTGTTTGCATTTTGTACTACGACGTAAACTATCTTACACACAACCGTGATTATACCGACGCGATAAAGGTTGCCGCGTTTCCGTGTTCTGCGTTTTTGCAATAACTTTTTTGTTCACGGAACATTTTGTACTAAGACGAATGCCATCTTACACACAGCGTCTTACATCTTGCGATTATTACGGGTGGTCCAGGGCGGCACATGGTGGCTGAATATCGCGCTTACAAGACGCAACTATTTAAGTCATCACGTTATGAAATCGCAAGAAATCGCGCTACACAAGACTTAAAATCGCGGCAATGGGGTGGAGGCTCAAATCTCTTTCATTCTCAGAATTCTCTCGTAACGTAACTCCCTCGCTGCCCTCATGACAATCTCAGCTTGCACTCGGAATTTATACAGCGATCTTGACTTCGAAACCAGCTTTACCCTCTAATAATCTGATTTTACAAAACCTAGTAGTAATATCGGATTCATAACGACTATAATTATTATAGTAAAATGTTTTAAAAGTAACTAACTATAATGGATCTCAAGCCTAGAAATAAAGAATTTATTATTTCATATTATATCCGACAGAAAACCAAAGTTATTGACATGTCTCAAAGAATTTGCAAGCTGGTTGAGGGCCGGCCGTATTTCTCAAAGAACCGACAACCGCTGGAGTAAACATATTCTTCAGTGGAGACCACGCTTCAGCCAGGTGGGATGAGAATCTACGAAAAACTGCGGGTAGATGCTGGATACAGCAAACTGAAAACAGGGCGCTAGAGCCCTTATTAGGGGAGGCTTATGTGTCGCATTTGAATAAAATAAATAAATAATAGTGGACGATCCACTTAGCACCATCTAGCCCCAAAGTAGGTAAGCTATACTCAAAGCTTGTGTTATGGGTACTAGATAACTGATATATTTAATACATTATATACATAGATAGATATTTTATTATACATAGAAAACACCCAGACCAACGGAATACATTTCGAAGGGGCGGGAATCGAACCCGCAACCTCTTGCGTCCCAAGTGGACTCTCGCACGCTCCGTCACTGAGGTCGTCAATTATGAAAATTGATGACTAGGAGTTTAGTTTTTGTATTGTGATTTAAATATTTGCTCATTTTAAGTAAATAACCTTTACCTTACCCTCGATTTTGCCAACGTCGATGGATGGATGGACACGATTACTTAGTTGCTGATTGCGTAAGTTCATGACTGTTATCATGTGCATTATCTTATTATCATTCATTTGAATCTTCCTTTTCTGCCTTTATGCATATGTTGCATCAAACCAAATCAAACCTGCCTTGAGGTACTTAGCAACTAGGCGCTAAAGCTAGATAAAAATGCACCTATTTTTTATTTTTTCTAACAACAAACTCCAAAATTCTTCCATCTAACTGCTGGTCAGAGACCACTCGAAAAGCACACAGTAGGTATTAAATGAAAAGAATCATCAAAATCGGTTCATCTGAAAATAGAATGGATGACACACTTAAAAAATACTTGTACAGTCAAATCCCTCGGAACTATTGCGGAAGTCGGTAGAAAAAGTTAAGATATTAAATAAAGTTTATTATATAGTTTAATACTTTATTAGTCCATTAAAGTTATGCTTACTATTAAAACTCTAAAATCATGAGATCAAATCTCGATCACAATACTGGTTATCACAGTCTTATAAGCGTTTATAAGTCTAATTTTAGGTTGTGGTTTATTAATTGAATTCGAGGCAAAAAATGTTTATTTTATTTTATCATAAACTAGCAACCTGCCCTGGCCTCGCACGGCTATTTTAACGTATAAAACTTACACTTCAATTACTCTGTCTATCAAAAAAAACGTATCAAAGTCCATTGCGTAGTTTTAAAGATCTAAGCATAGCGACAGACAGACAGCAGGTAGCGACTTTGTTTTATACTATGTAGTGATTTTTGCCATGCTCTATGGCGCTATGGCGCTCATTAAGGGGGCCTATGTCTGATATATGTTGATGAATGTCTTTGGTTGATGATGATGATATATTTTATCCACTGGCTTCTGAAATAACTAGAATAAAATAAATTCTATTTTACTTTGTTTATAATTTTTATTTTAATAGCACTCATTGCTGAAGGTCAGTGCTTCTAAATTTAACATTATCGTGCAATAAATTTAGTCGGATTGAGAAACTTCCTTTATTCAATCGGTCAAAATTAGATTTCATTGAGTTTTTAAAATTACACAAGTATCGATCGATCCCAATCAATTCAGTTCATCACGACAACACAAGCGACTTTATTTTATACTATGTAGTATAAAATAAAGTCGCTTTCTCTGTCCCTATGTCATTGTGTCCCTTTGAACGCTTAAATCTTTAAAACTACGCAACGGATTTTGATGCGGTTTTTTTTAATAGATAGAGTGATTCAAGAGGAAGGTTTATACGTATAATAAAACCGTGCGAAGCCGGGGCAGGTCGCTAGTTTATTCTAAAACAATTTTACATCGCATATCATCATCAATAAGCTACTTTAGTATTGTTATTACGACATTGAAAAATAAATACAAAATTATTAAATAAAGATCATCAATCAAATTGAAATTTGAAATCGAAAGCATAACAGTTACTTAATCATCTTGTTATTTATCTTTTATATACGTATCTAAAATTATAAACACTGCAGTAGCTCAATATTAGAAACACATTATTTGATGTATCTAAATGATCCCTTATGTTCTTTTTTGAAATTCGACTGAAAATGCACATACCTAGTTATACAAATTATGTATTGGATTAAGAAGCATTTGTTCAGAACTTTTTTTTTTGGATGAACCGAATTTCATGGTTATTTTTTTATTTAGGAGCTAGTGTTTCTTGAGTATAGCTCAATTGAACCAAGATAGTTTTTGAAGTTTAGGTTTTGAGTTAAACTTTATAAAGCGTGATATTTGAAGTAGATTTAGTTTCTGTAAAAAAACTTCATAATTCTGTATACAACCCCCCTATGGTGTTTCCTATTTCGGTATAATATGTACTGGACCATAACATACTTATATAATTATTTATAAAAAGACAAAAAAACACTTGTTCCACGAACTGGAATAAATACTGAATATACCTACTGAAAATGGTTGAAATAAATAAAATGTGCATTCAATCGTGCCAAACGTACAATTTCGAGTTTAGGAACTAAATTCATATTGAAATTACAAATAAGAAGTGCGGAAGACAATTCTCAAACATTTTTAATAGTTGAGTTTTATGATTTGATCATTAACTTTGCAGTAAGTTTAGTAATTTATCTGTAGAATTTGACTTCAAGGTTAACTAGATTCAGGTCTTCACAAATCAATGTAACGATTATTAAAAATATCTTTTTAATAATTAAAAGCGTAGGTAATCGTAAATCTGTTTGACTCTTTTAGCTGAAGTTAGAATCGCACGCGGAAAACGGTTTTTTATTTTTATGGCTTCTAAGGGTTAACTCTTTCACTGCCTATGATGCAAATGCCTGTCTTTGGCTTTGCTAGCGACGGCACGAGCTGCTAGCTGTTCGGGTTGCATTGCCGCGCTAAGGCTGGGCATTGAATGCGATAAGATTATGTAGAGTATTGTAGAGTATGCTCTGATTTTGCGAGCAAGTCAAAAGAGCTGTCAAAAAGATTACAAATTTGTGGCTGGATTATATTATGTACTAGCTGGTGCCCGCGACTTCGTCTGCGCATGATTAGTATTTCGAGTACTCGCGATTTTACTTGCGTAATTCCCTTTCCCGTGGGATTTTCGGGATAAAATAACCCATGCCTATGTGTTATTCCAGCTTATAATCTATCTCTGTGCCAAATTTCATCCAGATCCGTTCAGCAGTTTTTGCGTGAAAGAGTAACAAACATATCCATCCATCTATCAATCTATCCATCCATCGATCCATTCATACTTACAAACTTTCGCGTTTATCAGTTCAATTCAGTTTGGTTCCCCTGGGCTATACGGGTTTTCAAAAATTTCTCACAGCATCTGAACGACGCGCGCGCGTCGTTCAAATGCTGTGAGAAATTTTTGAAAACCCGTATAGCCCAGGGGAACCAAACTGAATTCCGGGATAAAATGTATCCCATGTCCAATCGTCGAATTCATTCACTTCCGTCGTGATGCGTGGTTAAAGAACTTTTCTTTCACCCTCTCTCCCAGGGGAACCTTACCGAATTCCGGGATAAAAAGTATCCCATGTCCTTCCTTGTAGTATGAACTTAAATCGTCCCGAGTTTCATTCCAACTCATTCAGCAGTTTCGGCGTCATGCGCGGTAAAGGAATTTTACTTTCATACCCTCTCCCATGGGAACCTTACTGAATTCCGGGATAAAAAGTATTCTATGTCCTTCCTCGTAGTATGACCTATAATCATGCCGAGTTTCATTTCAATCCATCAAGTAGTTTCGGCGTGATGCGCGTTTACGATACAGACAGACAGACAGACAGACAGACATGAATGAAAAAAATCACAGTTTTGGCCTGAGTATCGATAAAAGAGTGCCCTCCAAAAAAAATTTTCAAAATATCTTCAATGTACAGAATTGGACCTGTTACAGTTTTATTATAAGTATATAGATAGCTGGTGCCCGCGACTTCGTCTGCGCATGATTAGTATTTCGAGTACTCGCGATTTTACTTGCGTAATTCCCTTTCCCGTGGGATTTTCGGGATAAAATAACCCATGCCTATGTGTTATTCCAGCTTATAATCTATCTCTGTGCCAAATTTCATCCAGATCCGTTCAGCAGTTTTTGCGTGAAAGAGTAACAAACATCCATCCATCTATCAATCTATCCATCCATCGATCCATTCATACTTACAAACTTTCGCGTTTATCAGTTCAATTGAAAATAAAAGAGTGCCCTCCAAAAAAAATTTTCAAAATATCTTCAATGTACAGAATTGGACCTGTTACAGTTTTATTATAAGTATAGATTACCTACCTAGCTTGTTGTCGCGACAGCGCACGCATTTTCTTAAATAAAAAGTATCATTTGTAGTTTAAGGCCTTTGGTGGCCACCAAACTCTTGTTTTCGTATCTCTTCCTAAAATATAAAAAACGAAACTACTACAGATGCATTAAAAAAAGCTTATGATAGGTTTAACAAACTGTACGAGTGAATTTTGGAAATTCCTTTTTTAACATTATTAAATGATAAAATAAGTGGGGGCGCCACTTTAGGTGCTGTTTGCGCCTTAAACATTAGTCTACGCCCAAGGACCTCACAAATGACCCGTCTTAAAAAAAACAATTTTTATTTTTAGCTTAAATAGCCTAAGTACTGAAGGTTAATACAAAAATTGCTAATACACCTATTGGTTTGTACTCAATCATTTTTATTTCAATTTTAAAGAAATAGTGCGGAACAATTCACACAGCATAATCCAGCCCTAAGCTAAGTAGAACTTCATTTATGGGTAAATTTTTATGATACACTAATAATTTATGGGTATTTTTTATGATTTTATGGATAACTAATAAACTTAAAACAGTATACCTACTCCATAGATATACATACTATGAGTATATCTACATAGAAAACACCCAGAATTTGCAGATGGTACAAAATATTTGCCAAAGAGGGAATCGAACCCGCATGCAACCTTCTGCGTCGCAAGAATACCTTCGTCCACAGCAGTTCAGGGGATGCCAATTTGTCGGTCACTGCTTGTTTTCGACGAAGGATGTCGAATAAAATATAATTAAAGAAGACTCATGTATGCGGAAGATCAGAGTATGTTTGTAATAATTTAATTGTTTATTTAGTAGAAGTAATTAAACAAAAATCGTGTATTGCACAGTGATTGTAGGATCATTCGTAAAGTTCCTCCCGCGACCGGTTGTTCGCCGACAATGTCGACTCAACGTTCGTAGAAGGTCCGCTAATATATTTCCGTTTAGTCGATATATAGCTGCTATTCACAACTCAGGCTCTACAGTGCCGCTACCGACTTTAATTCAGCACATAGTCAAGACACGAAATAATTGACAATGATTTTGCAAAGCGCTTTTGGTGTGGCGATCTTTTTTGTCGTGTTTTTGTGCCAGAATGGAGACGCAAAGAAAGCACGTAAGTTGATAATTTGCATTCATGAAGGTGTTTTAAATTTTGTTTACTTTTCGTTTGTGAAGGTGCAACGTAAGTTTGGGAGGTTTTTGGTCATTTAAATTCAAGGTACGATAAAGTTTCTCGTAGTTTTGGGGACTAATTATTGAGCGTATGAAACGAAGATTCCAGATTACATGACATTGAACCATATTAGTACTGTATAAATAGAAAAAATAAAAAAATAATGTTGGACAAACCACACAGCATCATCTAGCCCCAAGCTAAGCAAAGCTTAGTTTTTAGGTATAGTTATATACTTAACTGAAAACTGAAAATGCTCCAATTTGTTTTGATTTTTTGCAATTAAGAAAATCGACCATGAGATTATACATTTCCATTTTTTTCTGGAATGCAGCAGAAGGTTTTATTCATTATGGAAGTTACATATACTTGGTGCTATACTATAACGAAATATTCGCAAAAGTTACGAATTATACGGCTATACTATTACGAAATATTCGCAAAAAGTTACGAATTATACGGCCTTGTTATAAATAAAGTCCCATAAATCATAGCTAAGTTATGACTTAATATGTCGATGAACTCCAAGTTCAATACTCTTCATAGCGAATAACTGAATAAATTAGTTATAAAGTTTAGTTACGAGGACTAACTGGTAAAAATACCACCCTAGCTGGTAATGTATCGATTGTGAGTTCAGAAAAGTGTTAGTCCTTTGGTGCAGCGTCCATTGAAAAGATTTAGGGCAATCCTCTTACAATGACCCAAATAAAATCCACTAAGAAGGCACCTACTCGGATTTATATCCTTGCAAGGGCTGGCTTAAGCAGCATTTTTTTTTCGACATGTAATGTAGAAATAATGATTACTATGTCACGCATCAAAGACATTGGTTTTTTCTACTAAATAATGCTGGACAATCCACACAGCATCATCTAGTCCCAAGCTAAGCAGAACTTGTGTTATGGGTACTAGATATCTGATATACGTAATACATACTCTATAAATAGATATTTTTATTATGCATAGAAACAACCAGAACCCCGAGAAAATAAGTTGTTTTATTGAGAATCAAGGTTTTAAAACAAATTAAAACTACATAGTTTATATACTTAATTGAGCTAACTGATAACTATAAAAGAACGATTCTTCTCATATTTTTCCTAGTTTGTAGTACTTAACAACTTTACTTAAAGCGGAAAAAATCTTCTAAACCTCTAATATTTACGAAGAAAACATAATTTAGTGGACTTTAATGGAAAATTTTAATTTTTACAAATACCCGTATTAGCATATACTTGGTAGTTGACCTCTGAGCTTGAATCCATTTCAGGTTTTTAGGACTCCGTAGCATAGAAGACAATTTTTGAACTAATGAGATTCCTATAGACACGATAATATAAAATTAAACTTTATAATATTTGTAGATTATGAATTAAAAAATATAAATGTTTTAATGTTCGGAACCCAGAGCAGTAAGCTTCTAGTTCAATCGAAGAGTTACCTATTATGAAGAACATCTTTATTTAATAACCGTGAATGAATATTTAATCACGTATTAATCTTGATGCATTCAACGAGTTATTTTATCAAAGTTGAACTGAGGTCAACTGACATAATAATACCGGTCAGTATTCAAACAAGGCCAAGTTTATAAAGTCAGAAATTGACCTTGAAACACAAGTAAGCCAGTTTTATTCTTATCTTTACTTGTATAAAATGCGAAAGTAGATTTTTATATTGGGGAAATACATTCGTTGATATAATTATGAATTTACATACTTAAAATAGATTGTGAAATTTATTGGTTTATGTTTTCGAGTAATTTTTAGAATATTTCCAAAATATTTTGTCCAGTGTTATCAATAATAAACTATCTATTTAATTAAAAGATTTAAATTTTAACTGAAAATACCTCGAATCAGATATTTTTTCAGACATTATTTATATACCTTTAGATTCTGAAACTTTGAAAAGTTAAGGTTTTAGATATAACGCGGTAATATAGGGATGAACTAATCGCTAGATTTACTGATGAGTGTTATCTTTAGTGACACAGAATATTTAAAGTAAAAAATATAAATTAATTAAATCTAGTATATATAAACAAATTGAAACAACTGAGCTAACTGCAGACGGTTGCAAACAGTCTAAAGTTACTGACGAGTGCCTTTAGACACTCGTCAGTAACTTGAAACTTCAACTAACGTGAATTATTAAAAAAAAATATCATTTTTGTATTTTGCTGTTAACTCTAGTGTTTTTAAACTTCGAGGAGTAACATAAAATAACCAACGATGAAGAGATCTAAATCATTATGTACATATTTTTCATCTTTGATAGTTACGTTATGTTTAACGCCAGTCTAGAAACAAAATTCATCATTCTTCATCACCTTTATCAGATCACAGCCGGACAAACGTCCCTTAATAAGCAACATAAGGCCCTTTATTCAGCTTGCCGCACCTACCTGCAGCATTTCTTAAATCTTCATTGCATCCCACCTGGTCGGAGAGTGTCCACACTACGTTTGTCGAGTCTCCGTCTCCACTCAAGAACACAACCCTAGCGGTTGTCGATCCTTCAAAAGATAAGCCCCATACGCTGCTTGCTTCTATTTTCCCGGTCAACTACACCCCAAGTCTCTTCAAGACCAGAGTGAACAGGTGTCTTCTAGACCTTCATCTTCGGCCACGTCGTCACTTACCTACCATCAGGTGAGATTGTGGTCAAACTAAGGCCTATCACTATGTATAAAACAAAGTCGCTTTCTCTGTCCCTATGTCCCTGTATATGCTTAAATCTTTAAAACTACGCAACGGATTTTGATGCGGTTTTTTAATAGATAGAGTGATTCAAGAGGAAGGTTATACGAATAATAAAAAAGTGCGAAGCCGGGGCGAGTCGCTAGTTGTTGATAAAATAAGTTATTGGCGCACTGCTACTCAGCTTGCTTATTCTCAGATCTAAATCAATAACTTTGGTTCTCTAAATAAATTATTTAGAGGTTAGAGGAATTATTTAGATGTATCTTTGGCAAAAAACGTTTCTTCATGCGCAAGAAAACCATAAATGTAACCTAGACATCCTGCTATTGTCTATCGGTTCCCACTAAAACAATGTTGCCTGTTTTCATAGTTTCGTCGCTGTGCATTCAATTCTAATTGCAAATGATAATTATTTCCAATCAATCTTAGAGATTACAAAGTAAACATTCGAATATAGCTTTTGTAGGATGTTCCTTTGATGTTCAAGTGAAGCCCAGATCACTAATATCTAGAGGGACTTATTTTCTACGGGAGTTTTTAGGCGATGTTATTCTTTTAACGAGCAGCACCTAGCGACTTTGCCTACTTTTTTTTTCATAATTTTTTTTAGGATAGTTTCAGAAAACTTTGAAACTGTTCTTTATTAATTTGTAAGGGGAACTTTCATGTACAATTCTGACGGTCAACTACACACATCTACATACAAAACCTCTATATCAATCTTAAAAAGATTTGGTTATTGACTCATCACGACACCTACAGCACATAGCATATTGTCAGTAAAGATTTTCTCAAGAAAACTTGCTCTGCCTCTTCTAATTTTTAATGATAATCCTGAAAAACCTGTATATTCCTGATGCCCCTAATGGTGTTATTCATTATCTATCAGAAGCTGTCTCAAGCACTTTGATTGAACCGATTATTTGATGTTACATTACGATAAAAACCAGCTTCCTAATGAGATCCAATTTGACGTATAACTTTGTTTTTAAGTTTCCCATCCAATTTCCGTAAACATATACGGTCAAATTCTGATAATATTCATTCAGATATTTTATATAGGTAGTTGCTTTTTATTACACCTACTTAAATAAATTAGTACTACCTATAGGAATGTATCACTTCACTACATATTATAAAGCAAAGTCGCTTTCTCTGTCCCTTTGTATGCTTAAATCTTCGAACTAAGCAACGAATTTTGAAGCGGCTTTTTTTATAGATAGAGTGATTCAAGAGGAAGGTTTATACGTATAGTAATAAAAGCGTGCAAAGCCGGGGCGGGTCGCTAGTAGTAACTAAACGCAAAAACCAGGAAAAAAAACAAATTGACCCCTTTCTTGGCCGTGGACCCGTTTTGCTGGTCAAGTTGATTGTACCATTGAATACTCACCTATTTTTTCATGTGCAACAGTTACCTAACTGGACCACAGATAAATATTTTAACCGTGGTAATAAAGTGGCACTGAAAAAAAGTCAGTTGTCCAGTCAACTGCACCAATTAAAAATCGTACTGACCATAGCCAACATGCCCATCGTCTTCTAATTCATAACAATACGTATTTACAGGGTAATAACATAATATTAGCTGCGCCAGTTTTTTTCTAGTTCTACAAATCTTTTAAAATAAATAATTACAAAATTGGTCAATGCGTAAAAATAGTTAAATAAAATTAACAAAATGAAATATTAGTAATAAACATTACCCAATGAGCAATATAAAACCGTTATGATAATATCTTTTCAAATTACTGAATTTAAAATGTCAGGATCCGAATAATTCTATTATAACAGTTACTTACTTAAAATTATTTACGAAAATTATAACCTTGACTTTTTGCGTACTAAACTAATTAAAGTTTAACAGTAATTATACTATTTATAAAACACAACCTGCTGTTAATAAAAACTCTGCTAACAATCATTTGCAAAAAATCACGGCAGTATACTTTAAAAAATCCTTGACTTTGAATGATGACGATGACTCAATATAAACATAGTTGCTCTGGAGCAATGTGATTATGTCAGGTATTTTGCCAAAGCAAAGGTAAACCTTTTTTGAACTTAATATATATTTAGCAGTGAATAGTCTACGTGACTTTGTAAAAATAGCGAGTTGTCTCAATCCCAGGTTGACCATCACCGCCTACCAATATTATGACTGAGGAATAGGCATTGATAAAAATGCGTTGCTTACTTGTAATTTTACAATCACTAAATTCATTACATCGTCTGATCACTAAATATTTTTATGAAAACCGAAATGAAATTGTTTCTTAAACATCGATTTATTCTTGAGTTCTTTAAGTACTTACCTAGTAGTTTTTAGTGATAAAAAAAAACAATTTAATGAGAAACTAGACGACACATAAAAGTAGGAATATTAGGCATTACAAAAAATCAAAGATGACAAAAATACATTCCAGTAGAGTCACAACCAATATAGTCTAAAAGGTAAGAACCCTTTGGAATGAGAGCTTGATAAACAAAGCAAACTTACTGGCCTGTAGGATGGTGTTGGAATCGCTGTTCTACGCAGCAGCGAGGCAGTTTTCTTGCGGATAATGGCGTGAAAGTTAACAAACTGGGTATCAGCAAACATGAGTGATGGATGCAAAAGCGGGGCTGCCCCATCACTATGTGAAGTGGTAATAATTTGTACACGAGAGCGCTGAGCGATCGTTAGCAAAGCTAGCTCAGAAGCTGCCCAAGTACGATTGAACAGCGGCAGTAAGCTTCGAAGAGCGTGAAACACTACTAATTATAACAAAGTGAAACCAATTACATATGAGAAGAAATATACATTATTCGATAGTACTTCGAAATCAATAATATGTAACAGAAATAAAATCTACAATCCGTAGAACGTACTCGTAACATTGGTGACTCCAATGAACAATGCTACACACGTCTTAAAACTAAGGCCACGCAGTGAATTCGTTATGTCACGAACTTTACTGTTTATTCGAAAGGGATTTTTCGGTTGACAATATTAAGTATGATAGTGGTTTTATTAGTCGATTTTATTTTTATTACTACTTAAAGATTTTTACTAATAATCTGACTATGACAATCAATCAGTAGGTACGTATAATTTGAACATATTTGGCCGCCATCGCAAGTATATTTGGAGGATTCTTTATATTAGCAAGAGCTACAATCGATTGTTTTCTTCTGATGACATAAGTTTCATTAAACATAATCCATATATCTTACTTTTAGAACCTCTCTCAACTAAAAGTATTGGGGGACGTTTTGATTTTTTTTTTCCAGATTTATTTTCCCCGAAACTACGTACTGCTCTGTCTGATTCTGAAATTTATGTATCTAATGGTTTATTACTACTAAATGTACATAAATTGATGTTTTGAAATTGTTCATAAATGTACATTTACATATATTGTAACAAGCTAAGCCGCGAGCACAGCACAATAACAATTGGCTTTTTTGTTCAAAGCGTTGTAAAGAGTTCAAGTTTTATTCAATGTCACGCAACACTATGTAATGCAGATAGGTATTTAAACTTAAGCTTTATTGTCATAGGCATTTAAATTATCTCATCGTTAGCATCTATTACTTCTACAAAGTCATTTTTGTGTTTTTCTATGTCCTTGTTTGTGTTTCTTTTGTTAATGGGCTTGAGAACCTTTTCTTGGATAACTGAAGTACAATGCTTACTTATGTAGACCTTTAATCCCATGTGTACAATAGTATGTTCAGTTGACACAAGTGCTGATTAAGGTAGGTACGCTAATCTTTAAAGGTGACTTTAGCGTGATTGAATGTTAAAAGTACTTTCAACTTTATGTCATTTTTGACAAAGCTTATGTCAATAATACAAGAACAATTTGCAACTAGCTGTGACTTCATTTTATTTTGCTGCGTTTTTGCAAATTATATGTTTACTGTCTAACATCGATGACTTTGTAGGTGTTTATTACTTTACTATACAATGAGTAAAGTAAGACAGAATCTTATAGAATTCACACATATTTTTCCTTCCTGCTTATGTGATGAAAATTATTTGTACAATTTATCTCAATGAAGCTTATGCTAAAATTATAGCAAAAGAAGATTGAAGATTACGGTGATTATTTATGTACCTACTTAAGATCATATTTATTTATTTATATTCGTATCAGTACGAGATATATTATCACGATGATTTGATCATTCTGAACAGGAAGAAAAAAGATGTTAAATGAGTTAAGATATACAAGATATTCTACTGACTACAATAATAATGACTTTAATGGGACCTACACACATGTCGCCAGAGTAATTTGTGAAACAGGAAATTCATAACGTTAACTTATAACCATTTTACACGTCTAATTCAAAAAGAGCATCAGTTGACTGTTTTAGTGGTGTTTTTCCAAATGTAATCTATAGATCACGATCAGTATTGTTTTATGTTTTATTTATGAGTGTTTCTTGAATTTACTTACGAATCATTTCAAATAATATGAAGATTAACAAAACACATAAATCTTTTATGCCTGTTATAATTTTGTTAATATAATTACCTACATTCTATTATTTATGTTATTACTGTGGGTACAAAAATATATATAAATTAATTTTCTTCTTAGATTCTGTTTTGATGAAAATTAGTACGGCTTTATATGTTATGATGGTTTATAGTATTTATAACCCTCATGAAGAGATTTCGGACTATAGTGATATCAAGATTTATTTCTTTGCAGCTGACTTCATCCACCCCTGCAATGCCACCACCCGAGAGTGCTTAGTGGAATCCACCCAAAGTGCTATCCCTCACTTCGTCAAAGGAATCCCTGAACTGAACGTGCCAAGTCTGGATCCCTTCGTTATAGAGAAGCTGGCTATCCCATTGAACGGACTGAAGGTCACTTTCTACCAAGGCAAAGTGACTGGGTTCAGAAAATGCATCGTTGATAATGTTATGTAAGTGATTTTAATTTTTTTCTAGTGTAATTATATACAAATAAATTACTTTTACTAATACACTAACGATCCGCTCCAGCTTCGCACGGTTATATTAGTTCTTGAATCACTCTATCTATTAAAAAAAGCGCATCTAAATCCATTGCTTAGTTTTTAAGATCTAAGCATAGGTACATAGGGACAGACGGACGGCGAAAAGCGACTTAGTTTTATACTATGTTGTGATTTATAATTTTTTTCCTGAAAAAATCATATTCATATACGAGCCTTCTTTATTATTTTTTAATTTATTATTTATTTATTATTATCTTTGGCCAACTGTATTCCGAGTTTTAAATATTGAAATTTCCTTTTATTTTTATAAAATTTATTAAGAATATATTCATAAAGAAAAAGTCTACTCCTGGACAAAGGCATCCGTCATTTCACATCGCTGTCGTGTTATTATATCTAATAATTTAATTCTTGTTTACTAAAAAGGTATTAAAAATACACAAACATTATTAAAATATAGGTACAACTTTCGGAAGTAAATCGCCATAGTGAACGTCTATTATTTTCCTCCTTTTATATGACCGTGTGTCACCTTGTTTGCACTTAAACTGCGGGTCAAGGGAAGCTGGACTTACTCGTGCTTCGAATCCAATAATGCATTTTGTTAGACACGTAGAGATTGCCCAACTTGTTGGTTTTGTTTTATATAGATGGGCATACCTACTCCTTAAGGTCCTTCGATAATTTTCCATTGATAGTAAAGACATAGTTTTTAGTATTTATTTTTAATGTTCCTTACGTCATTAATAATTATTATCAAAAAAAATATATAATCAAGGAATATAAACTTATTCATTATACTTCCGACCCTTTTTTTCTTAGGAGGAAGTATGTCCAAAAAGAAGGTACTAGTAAATAGCACGCGTTGATTGAATGGAAAAGTTTAAAGACCATTTTACCTTGGAAACTGATTTACATGAAGAAAAGAACCCTATTTTATACGTTAGAACGACGACGTCTATTCAATATTAAAGTCCGATCCATTCAGTAGGTACCTACTTTTTGCGTGAAAGAGGAATAACATACAAACTTTCACTTTTATAATAATTATAACGATACTAAGTAAACAATTACGGCTTCTGTCAGAGTTCACGGAAGGTAAGTAGTGAGGTAGCAAAAACCGTAGGGAATTATATAGAGTCCAAAGATTGACTTTTATCAGTATTATAACAAAACATTATAAATGAAAACAATCATTAATCATAAAAACCATGTTGATAGATAAGTTCAAGATCAAAGGATTAAGGTGTGATGTTATTTGTGAGTTTACCTATAATAATGCCAATTAGACAGTTACTAAAAATCTGATGTTCTTTATCATAGAACATAATTAAAATTATGACAAAGATTTGTTTCCAAACGATTAGGTGTTCTATTATATAGAATCGTAAAAATCGACTACAAATTTCAAATAGCTATTAATGACCTGTAATAAATTCTAATAATATTTTTTACTTGGAAAATGCATATTATTGACGCGTTTTCTATAGGTGGCAGATAATATACGATTTTACATGAATAATAGGTACCTAGGTTATAAGTGTAAAACCATAAAATATATTTTATCTATTACGAGTATTATTCTAATTAGACAGGACAGTCATCTTCATCGTATAAAACGTCTATATCGTATCGTGCTAAATAGTAGAGATAGTGGATGATAGGTACGTAAATTTAATGATGATAAATAATACGTAAATTCTTATTATGAAATGACTTCGTAAAAAGAAGAGTTCTCAAAAAGGCGGTTGATTTGTACTACTTAGGTAGTTGTGTACAACGATTACTCTAATTACGCATGAACCCAATTGGAGAATAAGTTTTTGTTTAAAATTGTTATACTTTCAATTTAAATTTTGAAAGAAAAGTCTGAAAATTGGGTACATTGATGATATTTTCGTTTACCTACTCCGAAACATTGCTGTCTCAGAGGTCAAATGACTTAGAGGTCCAATGTCAGAAATTATTTTGGTCATAGAGCAACAAATCTAAGCATTTGGTCAAAAACCATATACTTATATGTATATATATACTTATAGGTAAGATTTTACCTCTATTGTCAAAAACTGTTTATTTTCCAGAACAAGGAGAATAATTGGTGTTAGTAACGGTGTTGGTTACCATGGTAACAGTTTACCTACACTAACAGTCCACGCAGTAAATGATTTAGTTTATTTAATTTCAGTTTATATTTTGTTAAGCTTACACGTCAATTTGATAATATATAAAAATCAGTTTATACCTAATGTTTTAGTCTTAGATAGATTTATAAAGGTGCCTTCCTATTTCAAAGATTAGCTTAAAACGACTGATTTCCTCAAAACAAAAAATAATTCCTTGAGAACAATCACGAGTTTTGCATTGTATTGAAATGATGCTGAGTTCCTGACATCTGTACTAACATACAAGGACGCGTTGTTATATTATAAAATCTTAAAAGTTATGTACTTAATAAACTTTAAGATTTTTATAAATACACTTGTTTATTCCCGCGACTACATAAAGATAATCATGTAGTATCTAGATGAAGGAACAGCCTAATATAACGTTGGGATAAATAGATAAAAGTTTTTGCAGAGTTAAGATAGAAATATCTCACAATAGGAGGTACCTTTATAAGATAAAGCATCGATTGACGGTCAAAGTGAAATGGTTTTCGACAACGCGTTTCTAGAGTCCAATATATTTCTTTTGTCAAAAAATACAGTTTATATGTATATTTATGACTTTGGTTTAATAACTGAAAATTAAAAAGGATTGATAAGATCAGGTGCTAAAAAAGTTGCAAATTAATGTAGGAAAACCAAAAGTTATGTTTGAATGATAACTGCAAAATAAAATTTCGTTTTGAACATCTGCGATTGCAAAAAAATCAACCATTATTTCTTTTTTTTTGTATAGAGGGTTTGCATAAAATAATCTTGTATTTTAGAACATAAATAAATTATTAATTCCGAAGATTACCAACTAGACAAACAGACTTTACCACTAGGTAGGTAGGTATATACATATTACATATTGTTTATTAGAGATCACAGAAATAAAAACTCTTCCTATCTCAAACTAATGAGTACGTGACTGCGTAACGACCTTATGTTTAACAAGGCATTATAATTAAATTTAAACACTGTTTGCCTAAAGATATATTAGCAGTTGCTTTAACTTAATTACAATAAAAACTTGTTTTTAAGTCGACGACGGTTATTTTAAACATCAGCTTCAATGGATTCCACATATTTCCGTAATTAACAACTACAAATATGACTGTAGGTTCGTTAGTTATAAAAACAAACAAATAAGCCTTAAATAAATAAAAATACGTACATACGTATTTTTATTGTTTATACCTACTTATTCAAATCAAACTCAAAGTGCCTTATTCCCTTTACACCTTCAAGACTCTTGGACACGTCAGAAAAATGAAAATTATAAGAACATTTAGCATGTTTTATTCCTGAACTAGAACTAAGTTTATTCAAAGTTTTAACCCAATTTGTTCAGTAGTTTTAGAGTGAAGAGGAAACAAACATTCATCCAAACTTTTGTACTTACCTTTGTATATTAGTTGATTACCTTCAAATTGAAAGCCCTTTTCGGATATTTATATTCAAAATTCCCGTATTTTAAAAGAAAGCAATTTCAATTTTTCGATTGAGGAGAATAGGGTAAACAAAGTCAATCGTTCTTGATTAGGAAAGCAATTCATTCTACGAAAGTTAAAAATCTTGATTACCTCATTAAAAGTTCAAAGGTTTTTGAAATTCTATTTGTAAAATTCCCTTGGTAATCAATAGATTTTTATTATGAAAAAATATTTTTCATTTAGTTATATGTATTCTTCCAGTTCATTGCAGGAACTGTAAGTGACTCATGCTTTTTATAACCTCATAGAAATTTCACTGTTTCCAGAGGTTTGAGTCCAGTTCACAATAATAACGAGAGGTGATCGAGTCCATTTTAGGGTTCCGTACCTAAAGGGTAAAACGGGATTCTATTACTAAAATTCCACTGTCTGTCCGTCTGTCACCAGGCTATATCTTAATCTCATGAACCGTGATAGTTAAATTGAAATTTTAACATATGATGTATGTTGCCGCTGTTTCAACATATAATAAAAATAGAATAAAATAAATATTTATGGGAATCCCATACCAGCGAAATTATTTTTAAGCTTTTTTACTGAGTTTTTGGACACTACCTAAGCCACATTAAAAACAAGTAAAATAGACATTTTTTTATCTCTTTTTTAAGTTTCAAATGTTACCAACGTAAAAGTTCATAAAATCGGATATTAAACGATTTTTATTTTAAATCTCGAACTATATTTAAAGATGCTATATTCTGATACTTAGTTTTGCACTTGCTTTGACTTGTCTAAGTGCTTATTTTGTAAGCCTAAAGAAATAAAGATATACTTACTGATTTACTGCAGGCCAGTATAGTAAACCTACCATAATACAAGCTCTGCTTAGCTTAGGGCTAAATGATGCCATGTAAATTATTCAGCATTATTTATTTATTAATTATTTACAGATCGGAACTAGAGAAGCGTCACTTTGTGCTACAGTTCCACTGCAATTTAACAATCAAAGGACAGTATGACGCTGTTGGTAAGATTCTCCTCTTCAACATCGACGGAGAAGGAGATGCCAAGATTAAATTGAGTAAGTTGAATTTACTGTCTTATTTACTGTTATTTGGGTTTATATGATAGTTTTACTCAAGGCTACAGAAACATTGTTTGATAGAATGAACCTGGTGGTAAATCCTAGTGGTCGTTGGCAAGTCGGAAAACAATTAGGTACTTTTATTAAATATTTAAGTCAAGCTGAAGACAGGGCGCTATGGCGCTCATTGGGGGAGGCCTATGCCCAGCAGTGGACTAATATAGGTTGATGATGATGATGATGATGATGATTAAATATTTGATAAGTTAAAATTTGTGAATTTATAACACAGAACAATCCGAAATCAATGACGTTTATATCTTTACTAAAATTATTAGGTATGCAAAGACAACTCAAATTGTACACCAAAAACTAGTTGTTCAATTATTGAACTCTTCAATTATTGTTTAGAAGTGAAAAAGAAAACAATAGCACATTAAATTAATAAATCACTTACGAGTATGTCAAATGCAGGTTTTTTTGTTCGTCAAAATCTTAAAATAATGCTATTTTGATAAGGTAACTCAAATGGTGGAAGGGGGGAATCGAAGCCAGTTTAGACGCATCACAACTATGATACCTAGTGATGGACTGATTAAATTCCACTCAATTATTTCCTAGGTAGATCTATTTTCGAAATGAATGTATTTACCTACATAGTTATCATATAGGTCTGCGAAAGACTGCTGGCAGATGCTGGAAGCGGCAAGCTGAAGACAGGGCGCTATGGCGCTCATTAGGGGAGGCCTATATCCAGCAGTGGACTAATAGGCTGATTTTTATGATGATAGACATAATATTTATGTATAAATAATTGTTCTATTTATTTCAGCAAACCTCAGAATGACTGTCGACATAAACACCGAGTATGTTAAAGACGCAGCTGGATTAAACTACTTCGGGATCAAAAATTACAAATACGATTTCGACTACGGCGACCGAGTCACTTATGATCTCAAGAACCTTTTCAAGGGAAGCCCCGAACTGAGTAAGTAGACTTCTTACAAAATATAAGATGATTCACACAACATTATTCACTATTTTCTAAGATTTATTGGGAAGGATGTAAGAATAGCTTAAATTACAACTCAATTATATGAATATTATACAGACTAGAAAATCCTTAAAAATTATAAAGAATAAGTTCGACTTGATAAATACTGTTATTCACTAAATGAGTTATTCTTTAGATAGCCTAAAGCATATGCTATTCAAGAAAACAGCTCTACCAGTTTCGCTTTCAATTTTAACATCCCCAAACAGAACTTTGTTTTTATCAGGGAATATTTTGATAGAATGTACGTCTTGGGAGATCTTGTATCTAAAAGAATTTCACTTCGCAATGCCTTATATTTTGGTACTCGCTCTCATAAAACGATGACTAACAAACGATCGAATTTGAACTAAATTGATATGTTTAGGGTTCCATACTCAAAAGGTTAATAATCAATAATCAATAATCAAAATCTTTATTTCTTTAGGCTTACAAAATAAGCACTTAGACAAGTCAAATTTAATTTAATTTAATTCGCCTCAATTTTTTGTCCACTAGTGGAAGAGGCGAAATAGAAACCACTAGCATGTGTATAACTTATGTGTCTAATACATGTTTGCCTTATAAATAATTACATACTATTGTCGATGTGGAACTGAGCGACATCTGGCCAAGCACTAACGTCATTGATGTAATCATTTATGGAGTAATATGCCTTCTTGATAAGATTTAGTTTTATGTACTGTTTAAATCTACGAATAGAAAGTTCAGTTGCTTCAGATGGAAGCTTATTATAGAAGCGCACACAATTACCCATAAATGATTTCCCCAGTTTCCGTAATCTAAATGAAGGAATGTGTAATTTGTTCTTGTTTCGTGTATTTCTATTGTGAACATCACAATTTTTCAAAAAGTTACTTTTGTTTTTGTGTGTATACATTAAATTTTCATAAATATATTGCGAAATTACAGTTAAAATATTTATTTCTTTAAATAATTCCCTCAAGGAGTCACGTGGCTTTAATTTATAAATTGCACGCACCGCCCTTTTTTGAAGAACAAAGATAGTCTGAATATCAGCTGCCTGTCCCCAAAGCAAAATACCATAAGACATAATACTATGGAAGTAACTATAATAAACTAACCTAGCTGTGTCCTGATCAGTGAGATATCTAATTGTTCTCACTGCATAGGCTGCTGAACTAAGCCTACCCGCGAGAGCATCAATTTGCGGTTGCCATTGAAGAGTTGAATCAATATACAACCCCAAAAATACAGTAGAGTCAACGAAGTGAATAATCTCATTATTTAACTTGATTTGAGTTGGGAGTTCTCTAACATTTGGTAACATGAATTTTATACATTTTGTTTTTTTAGCATTAAGTAAGAGGTTATTGGCGGTAAACCAATTTAGTATCTTTGACAGCGAATTATTTACATCGTCAAAATTATGTTTATTTCTGTCAACTTTAAAAATTAGTGAAGTATCATCAGCAAATAAAACTATATCACAAAGATCTTTTGCTAAAAAGGGAAGATCATTTACATATACTAAAAATAAAAAGGGACCTAATATAGATCCTTGGGGGACGCCTAATTCAATTTTTGAGCCCGTAGATCTTTCTTTACCAACGTCTACTTTTTGAACTCTATCAGATAAATATGATTGCATAAGATCCAGTGCCTTGTTGTTTATTCCATAGTGTTTCAGTTTCTCAATTAATGTACTATGATCCACACAGTCAAAAGCCTTAGAAAGGTCACAGAATACACCAATAGCGTTTTTGGCTTTATCCCAGGCCTCCAATATATGCCTTAATAGAACTGTACCAGCATCCGTTGTCGATCTACCCTTGGAGAAGCCAAATTGGTTTTCATGAAATAACCTATTAAGGTTGAAGTGAGAAGTTAACTGGGTAAGAATAATTTTTTCAAAAACTTTACTCATGGCAGGAAGTATTGAAATCGGTCTGTAATTAGCCGGATCAGTGTGGCTACCAGATTTATAAAGAGGAACTAACTTACTATATTTCATGAGATCAGGAAAAACTCCTGCGTCGATACAACTATTGAAAATATAGGCCAAACAAGGAGCCATTTCCTTAACAATTGAACTTAATACTTTTGTTGATATACCCCAGAGATCCTCAGTGTTTTTAATGTTAATGGACTTAAAGATTTTCACTACATAATCAGCATTTACATAACTAAAGATAAAACTATCATTACATCTAGCAACTGAAGATTCTAAAAATTTAACAGCCATTGATGCTGAGGAGTTTAGAGACTGGGTAACAATTTTAGGAATAGCAGAAAAGAATGCATCAAAAGCATCGGCAACATCTTTTTCATGTATAAGAATTGAATTATTAATTTTTAACCTTATTTCCTTATAACGTGGCTTTGATTTACCTGTTTCGTTATTTATTAGCCTCCATGTTGCTTTTATTTTATTAGATGATTTTATTATTACATTCTTTAAAAATAGACATTTTGCTGTGTTGCAGACTTTCTTAAATGTTTTAGAATAGTTGGTTACATACAATAGAAACGCAGGATCGTGTAACATAGTTTCTCGAGAAGCATAAAGGTCATATAGTTTATTCCTACTTCTATAAATACCCGGAGTGGCCCAATCAATAAACCCGACCCTGTCCCTCACTGTGCAAGTTTTAAGTTTGAATACTTCACTGTGTTCCCTGTGTATGACATTCAAAAGTTTGGAAAATAATTCATTGGGGTCATCAGAACAAGGTATACTTGATACTGTTAGTTCAACTCTACTTTGAAAATTCTTAATACGGTTCTCTGTTATTGGCCTGTAGGTATATTTTTCTACATTATTTCTATCATTACAGCTAAAATTAACACTTTGACCATAATGGTCTGATTGGAAATGCCTAACTACTGAAGACCTTAAAGACCTATTACTAAGACTCCGCTGGCCGTCAGTCTGTCAGCAGACTGTATGTCATGAACCATGATAGTTGGTCATGAGTAAAAACGTACACTGACCCCTTTTTTATTTATTATCATTCAAGAAACCTACAACTATTCTTTGTCCTCTGTGAGATTCAAAATCTATTTGTTCAGCCATTTAGAAGTGAAATATTAACAGATTTCCTATTTAAATAATACGTAGATTTATCTCGACTCATCCGTAGAACAAAGTCCTATCTGCAGAGTTGATGGTTTTCAGTAGATGTTAGAGAAGTTGTTGACTTGTGTAACTCTTAAACGGTGAGACTTCTCATTGAGACTTTTTGGTATGTTGTTACAATGCCCTAGCCTAGTTAAATGCTTTTTAGTGTATATTTATTTTCCTTTTATTTCTGGAGACAGTGAGTCCTATATTAACGTAGGACGTTTTACGGCGGAACAGCGGTGGTCTGTTGTGAAGATAGAACGTTGTTTTACGGAAACGTCTTAGCAAAATGACGTTTTATATTAATATGGGTCGTTTTTTGTTGGAGTTATCTATTCTGTAAGAGTCCTATGTGGATAACTACCTTAAAATATTTTAATTAAATTATAACTTCTAAGTAATAAAATCGTTAACTAAGTTAAAAAAACATCAACATAAGTAATATAGCCAATATATGGCAAGATTTAGAACAACACACACGTCATTTAAAATTCAGCTCATAGAATATTTGAACGGCTAATATCATCTCCCTATTAGAAAAATGCTGAAGATGCGCATGAATAAATTTTAGACTAAGGTGCGAAATATTAATATCTTCATGTGGTGATAAATATTTACGTGGATTTATCAGTTTACCTAAGACTACGTACGCCGATAAGTTTATGACAAACTCTGTGGGGCAGCTGGCGAAGGTTTCCCTGCGACGCTCGTTGCGGGTTCAATTTCCACCTTGGGTCATATATGATATTTGTTCAGGCTATTTTCTATATAAATAATATAGATCAAGTAATAAAATTTACCTATGTAAGTAGTATAATTCTTTGAGTATATCAGTTATCAAATACCCATAATTACAAGCAATGCTTGGGGCTAGATGATTTTGTGTGAAGAATTGTCCATCTACATTTATTTTTAGACATGTTACCTGTTTCTGACCTGGTTACCATTTTATCATACGATATAGTATTTTAAGTTTACGCCAACAAGTCAGTTTTCGGTTAACGTGTAGTTCAATTAAGTTTCAAAACAGGGCGAAACGATACTGATTCGTAATATTATAAATAATCTAAGTAAATATTTGACAAAACATGAATATAGTTGAGTAAACTTCGCACTTTAGCTACTTAATTCAAAACACATACAAAAATAGCTTAACTTATATTATATTATTTAATCACTTATTTATACTGAAATATAATTTAGAAAAACAATTAAAAACCAAATTAAGCACTTACTACTATAATTGAACATTGTTTCGGAATTTAGATCATAAATTGATCAGAAAAACATAATATTGCTTGTTTGGTTAGGTCATCATCCCAGTCTTCTTTTCTTTGTGTTGATGAAATTCCGCTTCATGGATCAGTCTCATAGTTGCCAAAAAAAATTATAAAGCCAACCGCTGTTAGCTTTCAACACAGGGAATTTGTCAGCGGCATTTGTATGTTGGCCTGATGGTTTTCATCATCTACGACTTTTTAATTCTCCTAACAAATTTTTACCTTATTTCAAGGCATTAGCATTCAATGTCTGTCTGTTTTAGGAGTCACGTTGCGATCAGGATATCATTGTGAAGATGCAGGCGAATTCATGTTGTCAATCAAAGTAATTTATATCGGAACAAGTAGGTACATAGGTTAAAATGACTATTGGAATTCGATGATGCACGCAGAAGTTTTTAGTAAAACTGTACCGCAAATGCTGGTGTAGTAATCACTGATTACTTCACAAGCATTTGCGCACTTTTTAATCACATTGATTATCCACATGATTAGGACGGAATACGCAGGTAGCAGACCGAATGGACATTAATATAAGACGGCATAAACATGTTGTTGGTAAAACCTTCTAGTTAAGAAAATTCAGAATTAATACAGCTTGATGAGTTAAAATTTTATCACCACAGATCCACCCTGGTTAATTTTGAACTAGGGTACATCTGTGGTGAGAAACTTCTAACTCTTAATGCTATATTTATGGTGAATTTTCATAACTAGAATGAATTTTCAAAGAAAATAAACTAGCTTCATTGATGTAAACGTTCATGGCTGAGGTATTAGTCACAACATTCGGTATTGAGCTATCGCAGGTAATTTCTTCGGTCCACTATCTCATGCAGAATTTAATTCTGATCATATTAGCTAGTTTTTCCTGCACCTGGAAGCAAAGGCGACGTTTTTTGGTATCATGCGGCTGTTATCAACATTCACAACTGGAATTGAAGAAAAAACTAATTATTTTTGTAGCTATGTATAAAATACGTTCATATTTTATATATACTGAAAAATAATGTACATAGCAATTTATTACACTAATTAGAAATAAAAAAATCTCAATATTTAATGATGTTTTGTGATGAACAACGTCCTAAATGATTTCATTATCCCACAAACAACGTTCTATCTTAACATCGAACCGACAAATCGTCTAACAGATTCCGAAGGAAAACGTCCTATAGTCATATGAAATCCTAAGAAGCTCAATAGTGTTCGCATAAAATGGTCCTAACGTATCATATGACTTAAATTTTTTACTGTTAATTATTAAAGAAAAAATGATTATTCCTTTGAATATGCACTACGCCAAAGAATTTCTGTACAAAAAATGCGTTACACGAGCTCTCCATCAAAAAACGTCCTATTTAAACATTGAACGCCTGCTACCTAAAACCGAGATAAAAAAGCAATATTTATATTTGAATTTAATGTATATTAAACCTATAAAAAACACATCGAAAGACTTTCTCTTTTCCTATCTCTTACGAACAACGTCCGAACTGACGAACGGACCGAGCGCACGCGCCGTGCGCCGCACCCGCGCGCCGTTGCATGATGACTTAGAACGTTTTTGGGCGGAATTGATATCAGTTAGGACGTTGTTCGATTTTATATCTCCGAAACTAAGTAAGATACAAAAATTTTAAAAACGTACTTCTGTAGAGCTTGTTCTTCTTATATCGTTTCGCTATTAAAGTCATTTTTGGTCTATGATCACATGGAACTATGTTCTACGGATAAGTCGATCTAAAACCACTTAAGGAGCGTCATAATTTTAGACCTGTATTAAGTAAAGGATGCCGGCATAGCTGTGATGACTATCGTCACACGCGAACGGACACTGATCAATAGCCTTGTCAGTAATTAATGCGTCCTATTTGTCGCATTCTAATAGAGCCTTCCGTCAAAAACGGAAATCAAGCCTTAATTGATTCAACTGTGGTGTTTTAACGCTATACGCACATAATTTGTAATTATGAGGCTTAGTTATAGGTCCCGGAAAAGATTTGAGAATAGCCAGAGTATAGCTAATTCCTTCTCAATAACCAGTAGTGCCCACGGCTTCGCCTATAACTATTTGATTATTATTCTGAATGCCAGCATAAGATAACAAATGTATCAATATTGTAAATGATGGAAAAATACTAAATTCTTGAACTCTGAACTACTTATTGGAACTCGAAGGTTCGACCTGGAAATAAAAAGGTGTTTTCTATTCTAGGTGCAACAGTCTTAGCGTTCCTAAACGAAAACTGGAGATTGGTAGCTAAAGAATTTGGCCAACCGATCGTCGATTACGCAGTGGACCTAGCTATCAAGACTATCAAAAAGTTCTTCGACGTCGTTCCGTATGAGGAACTAATTAACGTTCCTCTACCAGCACCTTTGTAAACGTGATATTAATTACATTTATATTTAAAAGTACAGATTTACAGTGAGATATTTTATAGTGTGCCTACCAAAAACTTGAGTTTTAAGTGTGATAATAAACGAGTGACCTGATTTTTTTTGTTTTCTTTCCACTAGCGACCCGCCCCAGCTTCGCTAGGTGTTATTACACGTATAAACCTTCCTCTTGAATCACTCTATCTATTAAAAAAAACCGCTTGAAAATCCGTTGCGTAGTTTTAAAGATTTAACCATACCTACATAGGGAAATAGAGACAGAGAAAGCGACTTTGTTTTATACTATATAGTGATTAAGCCTTCGCACGCTTCGTAGGTACATTCACGTGGTAGGTATACTTTGATCAAATGTAGTCTAAAGATTTTAGAAACAATGTAGGTAGTATTTAGGAACAATGTACCTTCTTTTTAAATGGATTAAATACCTTCGAATACATAAACAAAAGGTATGCAATTTACTAAAACAAGATCAGTCAAGTGCGTGTACCTCTAACTTTTGTCAATTAGGTATACAAACTACTATAGGTGCCAGCTTTAGACTTCGCTATCTGATGTATGTATATGGTCAATTATTTGACTTTTTTCTAATGTAAATCAGTCATCTGGTAGTTGGTAACTATTTTTGGCCTAGATTGCATGATGATGTGCATTGTCCAGCATTATTTATTTATTTATTTCAAAAAGTATACAACGTTGAAAAAAAACAGTTGGTTAGTTGAGTGCGTGTAATGTAAACTTATGCGAATAAGAGATGTTTTATATTGTATTTAAATATTAGAATTCAAAAAAATTGAAAATCAAAAGTTGAATAATCAGCCTTTTCGGCTTACAACACATGTTACGTAACACCCTGTATAAGTGTGTCAAGAAGGGATCTTTATTATGGCTGAGTGTCTCTTCTGAGCCTTATAAATTTACTCTGCCAAAAATGTTTCACTGGCTTCCATAAAATGTAGGTAAAGGCAAAAAAACTACGACACCCAAAGATTGCGCCATCAGTCTTTGTAAGACAGGGGTAGAGAGGATATAGGAACGCCTTTCTTGTGTTCCTCATCACAAGAGGCTAGGTGAGACTGTACTTCGTTTTTAAAAAATTAGGAGTCTCTCTCTTAGACTGTATTTTATTAAGTATTTCATCTTTTTTACTGGGAGTGATAATTTTGAGGTAATTTTTTTAATCGAAAGCTGGTGTTCTTTATGTGGTCCAAATTTGATCAAATCTATGAACAAGATTTTGAGTTATTATTCCTATGAATGCGTATTTTATTGGCTTCGACTACATTGATGACATTCTCATTTTGCTTGAAAGAATTGAATTGAAATCGAAATGATCGAATGAATCGAAATGAATTTAAAGTTTCCGATAACACAAAAAATATTTTCCTATAATTCAGTTAATTTATCAAAGTTCAGATCAATAAAATACGTATGAAAGATGTCGTATGAAGAACATTTCCAAATATTTTAAATAGCAAAAGAATGGTGTAAAAATACGTTTATAAATAAGGAACGACGTCCTCATGACGAAGATTTCCAAATATTTGAAATAAGCAAAAGAATGGTGCTAATCAATGGTATCTGGCACATACTAGTATTTATTTAGACAATTATAGACGGATTGCAGACACTGCCAGAATAGAACATACTGTTCTGTAAAAAAAATACAATTCAACATCATCTAGCCTCAAGCTTTGCTGAGAGCTTGTGTTATGAATACATACTAAGTATAGCTGTAAGAAAGTTTTTCATAAATCATAGAAATTATCTAGAAGAATCAGCAGATTGTAGAAAAAAACCCACAGACGACGCGTCGCCAGACTGTCAGTGTTCTACAAATACCACTTTGGAGACTGTGCGCAGGCACTGCACGACCTTATTCCATCTTCTCCATTCCACCATCGGACCAGCAGACGCACTGAAAAATACCATCCGTACCTGGTCGATATTCCACAATGTCGAACTAAAAAATTTAGCTCATCGTTCATAATTAGCACGGCCAGAGAGTGGAATGAGCTTCCAGCGTCTGTTTTCCCGCTAGAGTACGATCTCGGAGTCTTCAAATCGAGAGTGAATAAGTTCCTTCTGGGAAAGCGTGCTCCATCTTAGGCCACATCTTCACTTACCTGAGATAGTGGCCAAACGCTCGACCATTTTCAAAAAAAAAAAAAAAAAAAAAAAATTGTCCCGAGACGGGAATCAAACCCTCAATATGTTACTTCATGACGAGTATAAAGAACTTGTTGTGTTAGAGGGTCTCGCTTTTCTATATCAAACGTTACAAGTGATGACAGAATTGATGTAGGTAACAAAGGAAAAGGTAATTATTATCTACATTGGTAGTCCTAACTAAAGTATTAAAACCCAACAAATATTGAAGATAAAGAAAGAAAATATGAGTCTTATTTTGGTCCACGATATACACAGGAAGTTAGTTGAAATAAGGTGACGATGTATTTGACAAAAGTTCGTTAGAAAATAAATAATACATTATTATGTGGCTTTTAAATAATACATTATTTGTGACTCATAGATGATCTAGCAATACGCCCTTGCTTCGCCGGATGAATTGTACACAAGTATAAAAACCTTCCTCTTTAATCCATAAAAAATTAAATCAAAATCTTGATCAAATCAAATTAATAGAATTTTGATCGGTTTCTTAGTTTCAAAGATTTAAGCATACATAGGGACAGGTAGTAGCGCGAACCGACTTTTTTACAATAATGTACCTAGTGATGTTCATAATTCACTACAAGTTTTTGTAAAATTTAGGCGTATGTCCGATGTAAGTACTAGGTGAAACTTAAGTTATTGTCAAGTTTTATTGTAATAGAGCTGATTATCCGATTCAGATGATTGTTGGAAAATTACATGTTATAGCAGAAACCAACACAAGAACATGTTACAGGAAACTAGATAATATCTACTATCTACAAAGTAGCGAGCTAATTTTCGAATATTGCTAGATGCTGCTAGATGCATCTAGAGGCAAAAAACAAAAGAGGTACCCAATTTCATAATTAATATAAATTACAAACGAACGGAGAATATAGCGAAACTTTAATAAACACATATACAACTAGCATCTGCCCGCGGCATCACATGCTTTGTTTCTATGGAAATGTCTCAAGGGAATTTATATTCCATGGGAACTGATTTATGGGATGAAAAGTAACATATGTGTTATTCTAGGGTTAGAACTACAAGTCTATTCCAAATTTCAGCCTTATCCGTTGAGTCGTTTTTGCATGAAAGAGGAACAAACATCCTTACATATACCTCTACATTATACATCCATACAAACTCTCGCATTTATAATGTTAGTTAGGATTAGGATATTATATGAGGATTACTTTATACAAACTTTTAATTCCGCTAGGATAGCTTTTTCAAGGTTATCGTATATTATAATTTATGTGTCTGCTATTCGTAAGCGCTGCAAAAAATATGAATTAACACCTAAGCAACAAAACTAGGAAGATAAAATCTAAATCCGTATAATTGTATGCATGATTTTATGCTCAGTGTTTTTGCATAAATATTGAAATTTACATTTAGGTGGATTTATGATACTTACCGATTGTGTACTAAAAGGCGTAAAAACAATTTATTGTAAGAAATATCGCAGATATATGCTAAAATTATCACAACAGAACAGAGAAAGAGATTTGTTTTTCTGTGATTATCACCACATTTTATTTAGGTACATTTTGAGATGTAGAGAACAGGGCGCTATGGCGCTCATTAGGAGAGGCCTATGTCCAGCAGTGGACTAATATAGGCTGATGCTGATGATGATGATCGGCAACGCGCGTGTAATGTCTCTGATGTTGCAGGCGTCCATAGGCTGCGGTAACCGTTTTCCATCAGGCGGGCCGCATGCTTGTTTGCCACCTTGGCGGTATAAAAAAAAAAATGATGTAGAAAAAGGAGATTATCAATTTAATAATGTTTTATGAAAAACTTTACAGTATACAAGTGAAGAAGTTTTAAGCACCACCGTAAGAGCAAATTTTATACGGAAAGTTTGTTAATTTTCTGATGCTCATATTTTTAAGCGTGTAAGTGTCTACTTTATTTCAGTACCGGAAGTTTGAATTAATTTTGAGTGAAACTTGAATATTGGATCATTAAGATAAGATCCCTTGATACACGAGTACTTGATACAGAGTGATGGGAAAATAGGTGCAAAGCTGGGATGAGTAGAATAGGCCATTTAGAACTATTTGAGCTATGGTGTTTCAGAAGAAGGTCAATAAGATTTCTAAGAGTATATTTTTGTAATTGGGAAAAACCCAAAATATATAATAACACAAACAAATAATATTTTAAAATAAACTACGTCGGTACTACGGACTTTATTTTAAAATTAAGTACTTTTTCCGTAAATTACTTACAAGTTACCAAGAAAAGAGGGGGTTAACAAGGAATGGTTAAAGTTTCTATTCCCAGATCCGATTAACTCAAAACTCGGTAGGTATAAATAAATTACAAGGTTAATAATAAATCAAGTTATTGTATTTTAACCATAAGGTGTGTACAATTACTTAGCTATATATTTTTATAACTTTATATTTTTATAACTTGACTATATTGTGCTCCATTTCAGACATTACATTTCCACGAGGGCAAAGACGCGGGGCGCAGCCACTTATAAACAAGCTAAGAAAGTTACAACAAGGTAGGTAGGTACATACCTACTCGATTTGAATTGTATAACACGCACAACATCTTCATTGAGAGTTAAACCAACGATGGACCGACGATGGATGAACGAATGGACCTTTCGTGGCAGATGTGTGAGTTGTTAAACACGCAATTATGGCTGACAATTGATTTGATTTAGACTTAGATCTTCCTTCGTAAATGTTCATTTGTATTGAAATGGGAGCATACCTACCTCTTTATTCAATTTTGATTCATATTGCATGTTGATCTCGAAGTTATAGGCTAAAGCAAAAGGCTTACAATGCACAATGGTCGCCTAGGTATTTGCTATCCAAAACAGCTGTAGAACGCAGAAATCACAAAAAACGGAAAAGAAGTCTGCGCCTCGGAATCAAACTTATAAAATATCGACGGCTAGATGATGCTGTGTGGACTGTCCGGAATTATTATTATTATTTATCGCGTTTATTTACCTATTATTCCCGATGTTTCAACAGGTCGCGTCGTGGTCACTGGATTACCATGTAAATAAATACCCATGGATATTTATAATGTGTTCAGATCGCATTAGTTTAAAAATCTTTATTCAACCTCCATAAGTTCATAATGTTTTATAGAGTAGTTCTTATAAATGTAGGTAGGCAGGTAGGTAAACATAATTGAGACAATTATTTGCATGCCTAGGTAAAGCATAATTCCGCTAATCCTGTACCCATTTTCCTTGAGCCCCCTACAATTATGACCAACTGCAACGTTGTTGTTTGATCACGGACAGCAAAGCGATACAGTGCGGAACAAGTGAACAAGTCAGCCCGCCGCAAACACTTGTAAGCTATACCCCTACCATGAGTATATCCCAGAATTAAAGTGTAAATTCTGTGTAAATTTTACCCAAAAAAATTCATTCATTTATTTTCATCATACCTACCAAATCGTAGCATGATTAAACATTTTATTCCCCAGGGTACTTATTATATATATTTGGATCGCTATTTGTCCCGAAAAACTTAAAAAACAATGATTTTTAAGGATTTCGACCTCGAATATTCCTTTTCGTAATAACATCAAATTATTGATTTATTACTAGTATCTGCCGTATATTTTACAATTAACACAATAATTCATTTATTTATAACTATTTCCTGAAAATTTCTATAATCATTATACCTACATTATAATAATTCACTTGGCCTATCACCCTCTTCCGGCTTGAAGTCATCATCTTTGGACCACCTTGTATAAGAAGCTTATACCTATAACCTATAAAGCAGTGGACTGGCATAGCCTGTATATTACGGCATTACCAATTATTTTATACCAAATCTCATTAAAAATAAAAACAATTTATGCTCTCTCGCCATCTTAAATGCAGTAGTGTAAACTCATGGTAGAGGTAACAGAGAACGAGCTGGGAGTTCTTAAGACTGCTTCCGCAGCGTGAAAATAGAATAGCACGACACGACACTAGTGGTTATCTCTTGTGGTTTAGTTGGGCATTTAATTAAGAGTTGCGAAGTAAAGGCGTGGTCACGCATAGACAAATGTTTGAATGTCTATAAAATATTAACTGAAGCATACTAAAATATAGCTAGATAGACAGAAAGAAAATATACCTATATATTGTTTGAACACTTAAAACCAAGAAACAATTACATAATCAATTAATAAATATAAGTAACTAAGCTGGCGGCTTTTTTCGGGAGAGCTAATTATGATTAGACTGGACTTTTGACAATTATCCTATGTGTAATGAAGACCGATGTGGCGCGGCGGGCGTAGGTCCGCCGCAGTTGTTTGGTTTAGGAATTCCGATGTCCATCTTTTGTCTTTGTCATCAGACCAGCGCGATGGTACTATAACATTGCGACTGATCATAGGTTTGCCAAATTTTCAGCTGAATTGGTTCAATAGAGCTGGTCATAAAATCAGGTGTAATATCTGTCGTACACATCCATAGATAGATATACAATACAATACAATACAATAAAACTTTATTGCACACCAAATAAACAGAAAAAAGTACAAAACAAAAACAGATACAGCTAATGTACAATGGGCGGCCTTATCGCTAAAAGCGATCTCTCCCAGGCAACCTTAGGATGGACAAGAAGTGATCTATAAAGAGTAGACGGTGGCATGTAAAAAAGATATCTGTAAATATAATAAAGCGAGTATAAATGTAAATACTTATATAATTTACATATATAAAATAATAAATATATATAAAAATATCATAAACTTATTTATAAATGTAATAAATATGTATATAGCTACATAATAACAGGAAAACATTGACCTTGACATTTTTGTCCCAAAATTAAGCCAGTTTACCCGTACTTTAAAATATATATATAATCTTTATCCTTGTTAATTATAAGCTACGTAACGATAATTTTTATTAGATTTAGTCATGCATGCTTATTTCTGTTTAATTTTTATTTTTAATTAGGTATTTATATTCCCTTTCTTTTTTAACGTTCTTTGCTCGCTTACTCTCTGTATGCACATAAGTTGTGAAATAATTAAGATTCAAAACCCATATTTTTAAGTAGTACTATATATTTTGTGATTATTTTATGTTTTGTGCATCTTAATAAAGAAATAAAAAAATATATAAAAACACAACAACTTTATATTGAGGTAAGGAAATGTTCATGGACCATTGAATACAGAGAGGTCTTAATTTATAAGATTTAGTAGCTCAGTCTGCTCATTCCACGTAGGTAGGTGAAAAGGAAACATTCTATTGCTTTATTTTATGCAGCAAAATGCAATAATACGGTCACTGTAGATATCATTTATTAAGATTTTACATTGAACACAGCCTTGCAACAGCTTAACAATCGTAAAAGCTGTTTTTATCTCAAGAGTCTTTAGCTGAATGTCAAGGTATTTGTGTAGAACGCTGCAGTGATTCCTGTATAAATAAAGCTAAGCTTTTCTGCCTGACTGAACCTGACTGGATTTAAAACGTTTTAAATGTTAAACTTCTTACGACTTTTTTCTTTTATTGGCACAAATCGTAACATTAATACCCACATATTATGAAGGGTACATAGGTATCTCTGTAACTATTGGAACGATTTTAAAAAAAGCTTTAAAATTGAGCTACCTTTAGACTGTTTGCAACCGTCTGCAGTTAGCTCAATGGTCTCAATTAAATACTAGTTGTAATTTTTCTATTCCTTGCTTGTAATTTTCGTTGTTAATGAAGAGTCATTCCAAAAAAAAAAGCTTTTATTTTGAAAATATCTCCGTATCATGTTTTAGTCCAGAGGTATCTACCTACTACCTACATGTTCACCTACATGTTGGGTTTTATCCGAACGAAATTTCAAAAGCGTTGAATCAATTTCAATTTGATACGGAGGTATTGTCTCTATCGTCTCAAGACACTTGAGAAATCAGACATTTGTAAATCGATGGCTATTATTTTGATATCCTCGAGCAAGAATATGAGAATCTCATATTCATCCACAATTAGGTACTTTATGAATAGTAGGTAAGATAAGTACCTATCGCTAAAGAATGTCATCTGCCCGTATAGTGAAAACGAAGGTTTAGTGTTATAAATTTAAGTTCTATTAAATAATAAATAAATAATGCAGCATGTGCACCATCTAGTCTTGCTAAGCAGAGCTTGTGTTATGGGTACTAGATGACTGAGAAGATTTAATACAGAAATATATGCACTTTCATATATAAATAGTTATTTTTACTATGCATAAAAAACACCCAGATTAATTATTTGCAGATCCTACAAACATTAGTAATGTACAAGGCGGGAATCGAACCCTCCTATAGGCGGACCATTACCCGGCGTGCCACGCGACATCCGTTGACAATTTTCTCGTTGTGAATATTCTTTAATTTATGTTTAAATAAATATGGGTAGTATTTACTTATTCAGTAAGTACCTATTTGAATACAAAAAATAGATGGCCTAGTTACCACTAAAAACGTACCTATAAAGTAAGGTGTTTGAAAATCGAATCTACCTAAGTAAGGCGTCCAGTCGAGAAGCAGGATGTCAGTAATACCTTCATCAAGTTAAAAGTTTCAGAGACCGACCCCAGACCATAAGCCCAGACCATTATCGAATTACTTGGAGCGTCAGAAACGAGAGGTATAACTTCTTATGAGTTTTTGTTTTTGGTAGACACTTGCTTGGCTTGTTTATTACAAGAAGATTAAGTACCTACCTACTATGGAGTTGGTATTTGACTGCGACCTTTTTTATTTCGGAGGGCGCCATAGCCGCCATAAAGGTAATGGCGCTCTTAGCATTTGTTTAGCTCTCTGTACCAAGGTACTCATAATCCTCGCGTATATTTTGATTAACATATGATTCAGCATATTTTCTTTGGATTCCTCAACAATGAAAAAACTACGATTAAAAAATTCAAGTGAACTGTTTCGCACAGCATTTGGTCGAGATCTCAAGAACCGAGCAATCTATTTTTGTCCTCTTAGCCAGTTTCTTAATTACATAGTTTTCTTTTAAAAATACCTAATGTAGGTAGGTACCTATAGCAGGTTTTATCAAAAGTTTCCGGCGGCGCGGCGTCGTTAAAGTTACCTACATAAATTGCAGACTTCTATTTGCCTGCCAGATTTTTTACTTCTAAAGTTATTTATCTGCGAATGTCGATTTGTCTTTTTAATCATTATTATGTAAGTAAGTAGGTATTAATTTTTCATCTCGGACAGCAATCAGAAAAAAGTAGGAGTCGACTTGTAGTTACCTACCTATCTAAGTAGATACCTACCTACTACAGGATCTATAGTTCAATGTCTAAAAGACGTGCAAAAAGAAGGTAAGTACATACCTTTATTTTAGATTGTCTTTATTCATTTATATAAAACTAGTAGGTATCTGACCACGGCTTCGCACTCATTGTGTTTGAAAATTTGACCCCAACCCTATCAGTGCCTTTTTCGTGAAAGAGGAACAAACATCCATTCAAGCTTTAATATTACATAATACAGTAGATTTAGGGATGATTTATATTAGACCGGGGCCGGGCCGTATACGTGGCCCGGACGGGGCACGGGTTTGAAACGTTACATACATGTTATATGAACCAGTTTATATAATATTAGGTCCTTACATATGAAATTGGCGTTTTTCGTACTGGCCACTTTAATCACAAATTTCTCCTCTTTGGTAAGGAATTCCAAATTCAAATTTGTACAGCTATAGACTCATGTATTTGTGCTTCGATGATCGTCATTCATTTGTTTTTTTTCTTCTGTTTTTTTCTGTTTGCGTCACTCATTTTACAAAATGGAAAACTTAAAATATCGCATTATTTACGAGTACGAGTTCCGCCGTGGCACTAGTGCTGCGGAAACAACTCGAAGGGTGAATGATGTGTATGGCGGTCGTGTTGCAAAAGAAAACACAGTTCCTTTTTGGTTCCAACGTTTTCGTTCTGGAAATTTCGACTTGCAGAACAAGCCCCGTGGACGGCCTGAGACTCAAGTTGATAATGAAGAGTTGAAGGCTATTGTGGAAGCGGATCCATCGCAAACCACGTCCGAGTTAGCTGCAGGCTGCGGTGTTAGTGATAAAACTACTAAATTAGAAGAGCTTCAATTGGAAAGTCTAAGACATCCTCCGTACTCCCCGGACCTTGCTCCAACAGATTACCATTTTTTTCGAAATTTGGATAACTTCTTGCAAGGGAAAAAATTCAACTCCGATGGGGCAGTCCAAATCGCCTTCAAAGATTTTATTGATTCCCGTCCGACTGGTTTTTTAGTAAAGGGATCAATGAACTACCTATAAGATGGCAATAGTGCATAGAAAATAATGGTTCATACTTTGATTAATTAAATATATTATATTAAAAAATATTCGACTTTTTGTTCCTCCCATACAAAACGCCAATTTCATATGTAAGGACCTAATATTACACCGTGCATGATCCGTGTCCCGTCCGGGATGAAACGGATGGGCCTCGCTCCGGCCCGGACTCGGCCCGGTCTAATATAAATCATCCCTAAATCTACTGTATTATGTAATATTAAAGCTTGAATGGATGTTTGTTCCTCTTTCACGAAAAAGGCACTGATAGGGTTGGGGTCAAATGCGGGCTGGATGTCTCTGGATGGCTGTGTGAATTTTCCAGCATAATTTATTTAAGGAGAGGAAACACTACAAAAATAAATTAAGTTAATTAAAGCTAGTTCGCGTGAAAGTTAGGGGCCTATTTGGCAAGATCCTAATGTATTACTTATGTACCTACATAAAAAGACAAATCATTATTAGGTACCTACTGTTGTTCATATATACATATTTTATATACTTACTCCATATCCAAGGTAAATAATTTACTTATGCAAATAGGCAAAAAATAAAACAAAAGAATTAAACAGGTATAATTTATTAATTTCATTAAGAACACACTTGCAAACTTCTATTAAAATTAAGGACAGACTAATAATTAAGTTGTGTAAGAATTCATTTAGTTTTTTAACTAAGTTATGTATGAGTTGGCTCTTAATCATAACAATATTAATGAGAAGTGGTGAAAAGAGAATAAAGTGACAAACTTAAATGATAAATTTAAATAAAATACCTAATAATTCGAAAACACTAAATTTTAATTGTTTTTAAATACTTTTATTCAATTACTCATTAGATCACTAGACGATAATACATTCAACTAAATTTCTAGTTTTATTTTTACATAATTCATCTACCTACTCAGACTTATTTCCCCTTAGGAGTTTACACTAATTTAGATTTGGTAAGATTATATGGATCGGATCTGCAATTGAGCCTTACTTTTTGATGCTCTACTTAATTTTTTTATCTTTACTACTTTGAACTTACGACTAACTTAAATGATTTGGCAGATAGATTAATACCATCGGCATTATGCTCATCTTTTTACATACTTTTTTAGCTGTTGTAATAATTTATACAAAAAACAATAAGTATAACATAATGATATGATCGATAGTTTTTTCCTTCACTATACCTCCAGTTATTACCTTTGGCGTGCCAAGAGTATATTCAGATCATTCAATATAATGCCCAACACTTAAAAGGTCATACACAATCTAAATAATGGTTTAATTTAGTAAATCAATCATCAGTAAATCAATATCTTTATATCTTTAAGCTTACAAAATAAGCACTTAGACAAGTCAAATTTAATACTTTAGGTATATTATTATCAAAATAATGTAAGAAATAAAGTGATAATTGATTTTCCCTTCGCTTCAATCTTTTGTTGGTAGATATTAGGTACAGTTGATAAAATGTTTTATTTATGGTTTTGTTGTTTTTTTCTTCTATTATAATCTAAAAAATGATCCGGTACCTTCTTATAATTGAAATATTATAATTTATTATTTCAATTATTGGTAATTAGTTTAACTATACTGGTACCAACTATTCATTATACTTAAGTTGTACTACTGTTGTCAATTGAGCTACCTTTAGACTGTTTGCAACCGTCTGCAGTTAGCTCAATGGTTTCAATTGTAAATACTAGTTGTAATTTTTCTATTCCTTGCTTGTAATTTTCGTTGTTAATAAAGATATTTCCAGTTGTACTATGTTACATCCAAATTGACTCAATAATATTTTACCAATAAATGAACTTGCGAGATTGTGTGAAAATGGCGCCATATTACTATCAATTCAGAATATTTAGATATCGCTAAAACGAAAGTAATTTTACAAAATTGTGCTGAAGATCATAATCTAAACACCGTGTCATCAACTTAAGCCACCCAAAATAAGACTAGTGAAAGCAAAATACAAAATTGACTAAGCAGGTGTGAAAACCTACAATAATTTATTGGATTTCATAATCCTATAATAGTCTAGATGAGTTCTTTGTTGGCATATTTGATGGCCCCTATATCCACACTTAACTATATAATATTACAAATATTGAGATACTTTTGGTAAAATTTACCAAGGAAAAGTTTATCTGTTTACCTTACTAAATACTGATTAATGATTAAGTACTAAGCTTAGCTATATTTTATAAATATGTATATGCTTGACATGTAAGATTTTTTTATAAATAAATACAGCTTGGCAAAAAAGTCTAGAAACGGAACTAATTTTTTTGTTTAATGGCAACATTCTTAAAACAATGACATTTGATGTAAAATTGTAAATAAAGATTACGAATTCTCGGATTTTTTACTTGGATCGGTCAAGCGGTGGTGATAAAGTGACGAAAAGTGAAAAATAATGAATAAAACAGTTAGAAGTGCTGCCATGGAGGTTATTTATAAGGTATACAGGCGATGTCTGGCAGAATTTGAGGCCAGAACTATTCTTTCAGATCTCAACAATGTTTTTCAAAGAACCGCTGATATGACAGGTTTGTGAGAGTTTGTTTTGTAATTTTAAGTTGAATCAAAGGTAACTTGATGGTCATAAAGCAGGATTAAATTAAAGTTCCACGGAACAAGTGAAATATTCAACAATAAACATCGGGCAGTTAGGTTATGTTTACGTTTGTTCTGCGTACTCTGCTATAGCGCGGGCATAGAATTTGATACTTGAGCTAGACTAGCTAATATGTAAATCTATTTCTACATAATTTAAATGTTGTGTTATTTCTTTGTAATACAGTTACTATAGCGTTTGTATTTTAAATGGTCTAGAAATTAGGTGCCTAAATAATAAACTGAAAAAGGTAAGATAAAGGTATCATAAAAAGTTTCTTCTTTATAGGAAGCAGCTGAGCGTGCTAAAACGGAACGGTTCCAAGCTATTACGGAGGAGGATTGGAAGAATTTGTGCCAGCACGTAATAAAAATAGAAAAGGAATACTGTGAGAGAGAACTTACAATGTATTAATAACAATGTATTAAATTTTAATTTACTTTATATTTTTTTCTTTATATACTTACATAACGAGAACCTTGCTCAATTAAACAATATTTACTGATACTAGTATACTATGTGTGGATATAAATGTACGTATAACAGAAATATACACCTAAGTATCAAGACTATCTTGGTGCGCTATAGGTGTTGCCATAAGGACCTACAGTGGCGCCCCCATTATTTTCTACTCTTTTTTGCCAAGCTATAACTGTAGTGATCTGATCTAGAAATTTTATCGTACTATAACTCCTATATGGAGTGAATGCAAAACATAAAATAATTGAGAAAGCTTTACTTACTCCCCAAATACTCAAATATATGTCTCAGATTTAAAAATGTTTCAAGTGTCAATTTTTTAAACGGGACTTTAGCCTACTTCAACTTCTTGTTTTATGACGCCGCTTGCTTTTCGCTACGACATTGCTAGTGGCTGTGTCAGAGAGTCATAATCTTCGTGAACAGAATATGATCGGTTTTATCTTAGATTTCAGCACGTCTCAAGTTGCGGATGAGAAAAATGTTCACTAGAGACGTTCTTAAAACTGAGGTGCGTTTGAGTATCCGGGCGTTACTTACTTAAAGTTGGGGCTGGATGCCATTTTTACCGAAATTATTCCTTAATTTTACCAAATTGTAGAGAAAAGTCCAGATTGATACCCCAGGTGAGATTCGTGCCAATCTATCTACTGAAAATAGAAAGGCTGTTTCAAAATTTTGCATATTTTCTGGGCTGCTACATTGTAAGCTTTTCAAAAGTTGATTGCTATTTCAGAAGTTTTTGGCAAAGTGACACGAACCCCTCCTAATCCTTGGGTATCAATTTGGACTTTAATTGAATTCAATATTTTTTGTAAAACTAGATTTTGTATCTAAATAGTTTGGTGACATTAAGACTACATCCTACAACATCAAGCTCTGTTGTCAACTGCTATTTGTGCGCTAGTATTTTGGTCTAAATTGCTTGCTTTTGCTTAAATCTCTAAATTGCTGTTCAATAAGTACTTTCCAGCTGTTTGTATTTACAAATTGATAGATGCCGATTTACATCATAAGTTGTCTGAAATCTAAGCATTCTCAACTTTGTCAATTCACATCACTAACTCACTTGGTATTGTGAACACCATCATAAGTAGATTTGGGAAAGCGACATCTTTTCTTCAAGCTCAGCAAACGTTTCATTCTCACACGAAGCGTTTATTTCGGCATCTATCGACAGTTTTTCACAAGTAGCGTTTATTTCACTTTCGATAAACATTATCACGAGCTAGCTCCTCTCTCAGCTAACGTAGCTTGCGAAAGCTACATCTATGAACAGATTTTCAGATATCGCGTTTATTTCAATTTATGTACACATTATCACGAGCCTCTTTCCACTAACGCAGTTTTGCGCTAGCAACATCTATCGGCAACTTTTCACAAGTAGCGTTTATTTCACTTTCGGTAAACATTATCATGAGTTAGTCCTCTCTGCAGCGCGCAGCTTGCGAAAGCGACATCTGTTGAGCGCCCGTCAAACGTTTCACAAGCAACGTCCTCATTCAAGGCGCTAGCACGTATAGCAACACTCCACTGGCAATGATGGAAACTCCTAACGGAGCCCACTGGACTACTTTTACACATGTCTTTAATTCATACATAATCACGAACTAGCTCCTCTCTCCACTAACGCAGCTTGCGATAGCGACATCTGTTGAGCGCCCGTCAAACGTTTCACAAGCAACGTCCTCACACAAGGCGCTAGCACGTACACCAACACACCACTGGCAATGATGGAAACTCCTAACAGAGCCCACTGGACTACTTTCACAGATGTCGCCACTTCATACATCGGTTTGTAGAGGGCGCATGTGTCTGTTAGTTTCGAGGTAGTGTTGTATGGGCCGGTGATTCGCGTGTTAGAGCCACAGTTTGAGGTTTGGAAGCCGATCCAGCCGGCTGAACGGTTGAAGAGAACCTGTAACATAATATAAGTATATCAGAGCATTATCTAGTTCTGAATTATAGTGGAATTATAATATCTCAAAGGCACCTCTTATGAAATAAGTGTAAACTTATTGGGTTTCCACATATTGATAGTAAATTCAAATATTTAATCTGCTATAACTCCAAAAACATCACTGGAAACACTGGAAGAATAAACCAGAGTTGTTGCTGATGCTGTTTTTTGATACATCAGCGGATACTGATGCTGATTTTGGCCAAGTGCGTGTCGGGTTCGCTAACTGAATTTTACAAACTAACACAAATATTTGCAGATGTTTTTAACATATTCAAGCCAAAACAACCGGACGGAAAGTGCTGAAATTTAGCCGATATGTATCTAGACCTAAAATGCATTAAAAGGCTAAAAGAAATAATGTGTGCGAAGCCGAGGCGAGAAGCTATACTTATAATTAGTTAGTACTAGATGCGCCCCGCGGCTTCGCCCGCGAACCAGAGTTTTTTTTCGTACAAATTTCTGAATTTTATTGCCCACCCCCTAGGCATTATTATGTAAAAATAAGAAATACATGTTTAATTATTCACTCCATAGTCTATTTATACCGAGTTTTGAGTGAATGGAACGAAGGAAAAATTATTTTCCATACAAACTTTACCACCCTATTTGGTTAAATAGGGAGGTTAAAATTTCCAAATTTTAATAGCTTATGTCCTATTCTAGGTCTGAAACTATCTATATACCAAATTCATTTAAATAACTTAAGCAGTTAGAAAGATTACATATACTTAACAAACATTCAGACATACTTTCCCTTTTATTATAATAGTAAGAAATAGTAAGATTATAATAGTTTTACCTCAAAACCTTCCATAGCAGTGTAACCTAGGACTGTTTCCGTAGAACTGGCTAGTCCAAGCTCATAGCAGTATTCCGAAACCAGATCGTCTTTGCCGGTGTTGTTGCGCGCTTTCACAACACGCATGTAATTCTGAAAATACAGATTGTTAAATATTAATAAAAGTTACACTAAACATTGTGTAACGGAGCACCAAAGTCGGGGTACAAATAGAAAATAAAATTTGTGTCCCAAAACAGCCTAAAGACCCCTATTATGGGGACTGAGAGTTTTTGGTCTCGAAGATACGATTTTCTAAAGAATATAAAAGTTTCTCTGTCATAACATTTACGCCTCTTGCTCTTCCACTTTGACAAACACCAGCCTCGCAATTGAATATTGTGTTTAAGCAAACCGAAATTCAACTTGAAATTCGAATAACAAATCACGCGCTCAAAACAGTTCTACAGGTATGTAGGATACTCGAATGAACAAAATGTCATACGAGATCGTGTTTTTACAAGGCGAAAATCTCGTAAAAACAACCTTCGTACAATATTAATTACAATTACAATATAAAATTTGTGTACGATCTGCAGAAATATGTTCCGTTGGTCTGGGTGTTTTCTATGTATAATAAAAAATATCTATCTATGTAATGTATTGTATTAAGTATATCAGTCATCTAGTACCCACAACACAAGCTCCTCTTAGCTTGGGGCTAGATGATGTTGTGTGGACTGTCCGGAATTATTTATTATTATATTATTGGCTTTAAATAAGTGGCAGTGATAGTTTAAGTTAGGATAACGCCTTAAAGTACGTGACATCAGAGCTCAAAATAAGTCCATACCTGAGAAGGAATCTCCAAAGTGAAGTATTGGTCTTCACCATCAGCGCTCAGCAAATCTATGGCGAGATACGGCAACGACCATTGCTGGGGTTCCGGCCAGCATGCTGCCTGGAATGCACAAAACAATATTATGGTATTATGGTGTAATTATTAATTTTTAGTTCAGGTTATAGTTATAGTTTAGGTCATGTGACAAATTTTTAAGCTGTGATTGTATTTTACTGTTTTCTTTTTTCACTATTGAATTAGGAGCCCCTGTTATAATAGTTTAAAGTACTTATAAATAAATAAATAAATTATTACTTACTAATATCTAGCGGAAAGATTCGCGACAAAAGCCTAGAGGCTACTCACTGGAGTTAACTCTACTAACGTCTCAAAAAGTATCAGAGAGCTGAGAGAGCTGATTGGATTATTGTTTTTGTGAACAAATCACCAAGTAGCAGAATAGAAAAGGAAAAAGAACTTACTAATATCTACCGGCGGCTTCGCATGCGTTCTTTCTATGGAAACGTTTCAAGACTAGATATTTCTATCCAATGGGAACTGATTTATAGAATGAAATGTAGACTATGTTTTATTCCAAGGCTAGAACTAAGTCTATTCAAAATTTCAGCCCGGTTGGTTGAGTAGTTTTTGCGTGAAAGAGAAACAAATATTCATACATCTATACATCAATACGTACAAACTTTCGAGTTTATAATATTACTTTATACTATGTTGTGATTATAGTCAGGATCTGCGTCAGCCCGTAAATTTTGCATAATGACATACAACGATACATATACGTTATATAACATGGGTTAAGTATTCAAGTAGATCTACTTAATGACCTATAAACATCAGCAAAAAGTCGCCCACGGGTGAACATAGGCCTCCCCTAAAGTTGGTACATGACCTATCTTGCGCTGCCTGCATCCAATGGTTTCCCACGACTTTGGCCAAGTCGTCGGTCCAGGCCGTTGTCATAAGATGTTAATGTTATAATTACCTCACCGTGATACCAAAAATCATCCAAAATAAGTACATTGGCTGCCTGAGCCGCGTCCCGCAAGCGATCAACCACCTGAAAGTAAACAGTATTTTGTTTGTAGTTACATAGATAATTTGCATAAAAAGAACAGGTACTAATAGAATTAGAATGGTTTGATAAGCTGGTATTTATACCATAGGGGTTTTCTTTCTCATTTGTTGCTTTCCTGGTGAAACTAGTATATGGAGCTAGAGTAATAGTAAGTCCATCTATGTAATTTTTTTATGTAATTAATGAATATGACCGACCGTCAATGGAATTAGAATACATAATGTACACATGATACGTAAACAGGTAGTTAGTTAATTTTTAGGGTTCCGTGCGCTAAGGGTAACAGGACTTTATTACTAAGACACCGCTGTCCGTCCGTCTGTCTGTCCGTGTGTCTCATGAACCGTGACAGTGAGACAGTTGAAATAATCACAGATGACGTATTTCTGTTGTCGCTACAACAAATACTAAAAAAACAGAATAAAATAAATATTTAAAGTAAAAAAAAATCGGTTGTATAATTCACTGGTCTAGTAATTCGTTCACAGAATAGAAATTCTGCTCGATCAGCCAACGTTTCAATTTGATTTTGATGCACCGTAGACTGCCATCTGCAGTGACCGAGTCATACAACAGAGGTTTTTTTTTGATAACGGAAATCTTCGGGTGCGAGTGTGACTCGCACTTGGCCGGTTTTTATTCTATTTAACTACAAGGTACTATAGAAAACAACCAGAACACTGAACGAAAACTGAAACGAACTCGCAATCTCCTGCATCACAGATGGTAAATCATTACTTCCTTATCCTTATTAATATCATAAAAGCAAAAGTTTTTATGGATGTAGAGTCTAAAATCTTTGCGACCTTTTACGGACTCTACCGCCGCCGCGCCGTTAGATCCACCAAACAGGGGAAACATTTAAGTTAATCCAATCCTGTTCAAATAAGGTTAGGTTAGGCACACTTGGTTAGCTTTCTCTTACTGAGGGAATGTTGCGATTCAAGTCCTGTTGAGGTAGAAAACTTTTTGCGAAATTATAAATTTTCTTACATTATTTATTAATAAATTCAATATGTTTTAAATCTCACCTGTCTAAAGAAAGCCTCAGGAATCTTTATATTAGTTGTGCCGCTATCAAGAATACTCTTCTTCTCATTTAACTTCTGACACATTTCCACGTTCAATTCCACGCCACTATCTTTGATTTCACCACTGAGCAAAGAAGCATTTGTGTTATCAATAACTCGAATTGATATTACACCGACTTCGTACCAGCTTTTTCTGATTATTGGTGTTTTGAAGGTTTTATTGCTGTTCTGTTTGGGTGTCTGGTCATCTAAAATTACAAATTATACAATTTTGAACGGTTTTTCCTTTCTTTGATAACAAATATTACTAACGATTACTAGAAATTTCATAAAAAAATAATACTACGGACGGCTCTGAGTACTGAAAGAGCCAAAGGTGTTTTTGTAAATGCATTGTAAGAACGCGACTGTGGAAGTTGGTATGCTTTTCAGATTTTGTGTGTTCGTTTTGAATTCATCATCATCTTTTTATGACATTGAAACTGTAGACTACATTATGTTCTGATGTAGCCCAAAAGCATGAGCAAAATAATATTTTGGTAACATGCATATAAGTAATACCTATCAAATAGTTATCCGAATGATGCTAGGATAACATGCATGATCACTGTTCATGTTCATTGCCCTGCACATAGTTTGGAAACTATCCTAAAATAATATAACAACAATACCTTACCATTGAAGATAAGAACTGAATAAAAACAAAGATGTCTTGCCAACCAGACTAACCAAGCAGTATAGCTTTTTCAGTTTGATAAGCTGGTATTGATACCATAGGGATTTTCTTTCTCATTTGTTGCTTTCCTGGTGAAACCAGTATATAGTTATCTAGCTAGAGTAATAGTAAGTCCATCTATGTAATTTTTTTATGTAATTAATGAAAGACCAATATGACCGACCGTCAATGGAATTTTGGTTGCAATGAGAAAAAAAACCACCGACTACACTGACAATAATACCTACTGGTAAGTGGCAGATTGTTATTAAAACCTTAACTTACTCACCAAGCATGTTAAATTTCCCATAGTGTGTGGCATTTGAAACACTCTGAGGTCCACACAGCTTCATTTGAAAGGACATGGGCTTGCCAACTTTTTTGTCGAGAGAATCAAGCCATGACTCCACTATTACATATTCACCCCAAGCTCCGACTGGCAAGTATGCTAGGCCGAGTATACCCTAAAATTAAAACAAGAAAATAACTCAATTTAAAATAGGAACCAGAAAAAAAATAGAAATCAGTGCTTTTGCTACTTGGCAATATATCACACTGAGCCAAGGCCTTTTTGACATACTGCAGCGTTTGCAGCACACATAGACATTTTACCTTGATTTGAATTACCTACCTTGTTTGTTGTTATTAGTTAAATTTATTATTGTCTATTTTTAATGTTTAAATGTTGTATTTTGTATAACTGAAGTTCAAATAAAATCAATATCTATCCATCTTAACCAGATCTAAGTTTGAGAAGATCTTTACAAGTCACTTGTTCAAGTTAGCAAAAAATGGAATGGACTATGTTTTTGAAATTGGAACCAGATCTAAGTTTTAAAAGGTCTTTACAGTGATATGCCAATGATAGAATAAGCACTACCACCACTCTTTCTACAGGTGAGGTAGGAGGTGACTAAGGGATGTTCAAAGGGGCAGGCAGCAGAATAGATGTACCAGCAACCTATGATCCCAACCTCCATGCCCAGAGTGGGGATTCATTACCCCTAATAATAAGATCCAATAAGGTGCTTATAAGTGTAATCCTGTTGACAGGTGACCTGGTAAGGCTGATGATGATAATGTGTCTTGAGTTGCCATTTATGTTCATCCTTCTTTGGTATTGACAAGATAAAAGATAAATACTAATAAGTAATATTGTGCTGAAAGATCCCCTAAAATAAATAAATAAATAAAAGGTAGAACACCAGTCTGCCAGATAATATTGTCAAAAGACTTTGAAAAAGCTTGCATAGTATTAATTCAGGTGGGTTTAGAAAGGGGCAGTGGGTGTCAACTGATAGTAGGATTCGCCAATATGACACGTAAAATAATAAGACATACATACAAATTTCAGGTTCATAAATAAACAGACCCCATTCCCAAATGATAATCCTATTAACTTACCTGCCAACCTTGTCCACTCATAAAGAAGTTTTCACTCTTTGTGATAAGGGCTATATCAGTTCGTACTTCAGGCACTTCAGGCAAGGATGGAAACTTCATGACATCCGATGCAAGCTTACCCCACCACCTGCCTGAAGAGTATCTGGCTTGCACCTGTAAAAATGAGTAGTATTTTATAGTAAAAGATCGATCTATGTGGTGCAACGGGCAAAAGTCCCCATGTGACGCTTGAGGTTGCTGGTTTGATTCCTGCCTTTTGGGACAAATGTTTGTATGATAAGCAGATATTTTTTCAAGATGGTCTGGAAAATGTTCAGTGAAAAACTTAATATTGTGGTCACCTACCATATCATTTATCAAGATAGAACTGATTTGAACTAGGCCACCTAAATTCTGTTGAATCATAAAACTAATTAGATTTTTTTAACAAATTCAACCAGACATTTATTTAATGCATGCTTTTCAGTAACTGGATTTCATGATATATTAAGGCTAGATACCAATTAAGGTAACCGTGGGTATAGTTGACACTGAGGTAATAGTTGACACCTTCAACTTTCGATAGCTTTGATGTCTCGTCAATGCACCCGTTTGATAGGTAATGTATCTGAACACATTTGTTTTTGTATATTGCCAAAATTAATTCCACCATTTAGTTATGGTGAATGTTTTTTTGCGTGGGTGTGTGATAAACGCAAATTGTTTGTAATTTCTAAGATATTTGAAAGAGGTAAGTCAATTTACAATCAGTCACATTTTGTATTTTCTTTGGAAGATATTTATATTGTTTATGCGTTATGATATTATTCATTCATTGTTTATTGCTTGGTTCCCAGTTCTGACCTCGTGGATATAATGGATTTAATTATTTTTGTGGGTGTCAATTACTGGTTACCGTTTTTTCAATATTTGTAGTAATTGACACCCATGTCAACTACTGCTTTTTTACTTATAAATCCAATTTGCATGATGATAGTAATGTGTGTACGGTGACAATCATTTCTGTATAAAATAAGTCTAGCTGCTATCACTAGAACCAATACTTGACAGGGGTGTCAACTACGCATGCATATGATGTCTAGTACTAACTAGGTACTTAATATTTCCTATTCCTTAGGTAAACTATGCCTCCCATAAAAAAGGGTAAGATGCTGATGTATCCTGAAATGGATATGCTAAATGCTGTTGAAGATGTAAAAAAAGGGATGCCAGTTGCATCAGTAACAGCTGCTAAAAAAGTAATGTACCAAGGGTTACATTAATACGAATGTTCAAGATAACTTCACAGGAGAGAAGAAAAAGTCCTAGTACCGTACTTTCAGTAGATGAGAACAACATTTTAGAAACGTGAATATTATCGCAAGCGAGATCGAATTTCCCAGTTAATAAAAATCAGCTTCTAAATTATTGACATACTTAAAGATTTTTTTTTACCATGTTTTGAGTGAAGTGCGCAAGAGCACTTGCAAGTGCAAGTGCTTGCTGAGCCATTTTTATAGGTATTTAAGTTTTGATCTCATATATTTTACCTACAGGTCGTAGTATTTTTGCATTACACTAGTTTTAGTACTTATCGATATTTTTAATTGTAATATGTTACCAAGAATTTGATTTCTATTATTTTTAAAAATGTTTTCTGAACAAAAGTCTTTTCTTCTTAGAGTACCTTAGTACTTTTTAAGAGTACCTTATTTAATCATGACAAATAAGATTTGTCTGTGTTTTGTTCCATTGTTTAAAAGATAATAAATAAAGCAATTACTACTCGTAATATTTTTTTTATTCCATGTCAACTATTGGAACAAACAGTGTCAACTATTGGAACAAACAAAATTTTAGTGTGTCAACTATTGGTGCTTTTGATATATTGATTTCTTGGTTGCATATTTTTTTGTAACTTCCACTTACGAGATAATTGATTACAATGCAATAATCTACAAAGCACTAGTTCTATAGGAATGTATAATGATTTCTTACAATAAGCAATTTTGGTCACCTTACACAGTTCTAAAGTAGCCCATCCCGACCTATGTGTCAACTACTCCCTCATTTACGTTAGTTACCGGATATCTGTTGCATCTCTATTGAAGGAATAAATATGTGTTAATGAGTGGGAGCTCAGAATAGAACAGGAAAATTATTTTTCTATAGACTTAGCTACTTCTCTGAAATAAAATACTATGAGAAAAAGTGCATACCCCAAATTATTAGCACAGTCATAATAATAATGTAAATAACTAGGACTTACATCTTTTCCAATCTTGGAAATACTGGTTGATTGATTAGCTCTGAAGTAGATATCACTCTCTTGATCAGGTTGTGACGCTACTGCTAAAGTTGTACTGCCTGTGTCCACAAGGAAATAAATCTGAAATCAAAGAATTTGAATGTGTATAATAATTAAGTATTACAATTTATTTAACAACCTTCCGAGTCGTAGATCCCAGTACGGGTAGGTAATTCCTTACCGAAAAAGTTTTACTGCAGTTAGGTAGCTACACTGGTAGGTAGGTATGAAAGAATGAGTAAAAATCTAGTACTTTATATTTAATCGGGGGTATTCCTCTATGGGTAAAAATGTATACTTACGCTTTGATGAGGATGTCCCAAATTCACTTTCAAGGAGTACGCTTGTCCAGCTTTACCATATAAGTTGTATGATTCAGCAGAGATATCGATAACGCAAGCAAAATAAATCAGGAGAAATGAAAACAACATTGTTGTCATTTTATTTCCGTCCATCCGAATGTTTTTAAACTATGAGCAGTTTACTAAATTGTGGGGTGCTCATGCTCCTGTAATTTTTATTAGACCAACAACAAGGCAACCAAGTTTTCAGATTAATTAGGTATTGAACAAAATGAACAAACAAATCTTGCTTGAACAATAAAATTTCGTGATTTCAATTTTCATAGATTTTGTGTTTTTTCTCAACAAACTTCATCTTCTTGCACTACGCCTCATAAGTAACGTAAGTATAGGTCGCGTCACTTAAAAAGAGCGCTGGAAGAAAGTGGAAGGGGTATGTTCGCGCATGGGTACACTCGCGTACGATAGTACTATGCCAATTTGCTGTGCCTATTTTTATCTAATATTTCACTCGCGGCTTGGTGTTGGTTATTAAAAAATAATATTAGATAAATTAAAAACAAGTTCGATTCAGTTTAGAATGTTTTATCTAATTACAAAAAAATAATGTAATGTAGCAACTTCATCCATTAAGTCGTCTTGGGTGACGTGAAAACCAGATGAGGACGCGGGATTGATACTGGAGGTGGCTATTTCATCATCGTCGCTGTCGTCACTTGAGCTTTCATCATTATTTGAGTCAGAATCATCATCCCTTACACGAATAATAAATGTTTCTGTAATCATATCTACCAAATGATCGCTTTTACAGTAATCGGTCTCTACCTCTATTTCCTTTACCTTTGTGCATAATTTCCAAAAACCATTAAAATGTAAAACCATTTCGTAAACTTTTGTGCGCGATGGTATTTTGACAAGAAACGTGACGTGTGACAGCAAATGTCAACTGACGAACCAATAGCGCACCGGCAAGCATGCGGCGCATGACCCTTCCACCCCGCGCCCCACCGCCTACCTCCAAATAGACCCATAAATCGCCTTCTGCGCAGCTTGACCGCCAGCGTTCTTCTTACATGACGCGAACTATATATAGTATTTATATTCTCTTTGCCTCAATCCTTAGATCTCCCTCTCTCTTTCCTTGCGTGGCTGTGTCTGGGTCTGTGTGTGACATGAATTGACAAAGGAATTTAAAAATGACTGATTTACTGGCTGAAAGTTTTATTTATTTTTAATTTTAGTAGACTTTGATTTGATTGAAAACATTATTTTATAATGATTTTATATGTTTTTCCAGGGCTAGAACTTTATTATTAATACATAATACTACACGTCTGCTTAAAATAGGTATCAACTGAACAAATCGGTCGTTCAGTAGTTTTTTCGTGAAGGAGTAACATTCAAAATCCAGTGCTGCCAACCCATACCAAATTTTACCCCCAAGTATTTTTTCAAATCCCCCAAAAACCACTAAAAATTTTTTTTTCGTTGTGTTCTTTTTGTAAATAGACATAAGAAGTGAATAAAAAAACGCTTATATCAATATTGAAATTTTATCAAAACGTAAGAGAACAGTAATAAATATCTGACCATACGGTGTCAAGTTTGATCGAGGCTTTGCAATCAATACCAATACATACATGCGTATCATATTGTGCGTTCTATTTTACGCACGAGACACACGACACGCGGGCTTAGTTTTATATAATTTGATTGCAGGTTTTGTCAGGCTTCCCCCTAAAAAAACCCTAAATGGATCGCTTAGTTCATAAAGTCACTAAGTCCAAATTTTGACATTTTAAGATTGTCAATTCAAAATATTTAACTTTTTTTCCTCTATCAGAGGGTTTCACCCTTTTTTCTCTAAGATAACTCTAAGTGTGTTTTTCCCACTTCCTAAAGTCCCTAACTCCATTCGGTTTAGTTCATAAAGTAACGAAGTACAAATTAGAGCGTAATTTCGAGCAAAAAGTAACTATATTACTTATTTTTCATTTAAAAATAACTAAGTCCTAAAGTTTTTAGTCTATGTCTTAACTACATCAGGGACCGTTTTTTTCAACAGTTTAAATTGGTTACGATAAAAACTATTGTGTGATTTTTAATTCTGCTGAAGATGACCCATATAATTCATCTGACAGTGAATGGACTCCTAATGGAGAAAATATACCCCAAAAACATTGCGGTATACGCATCCAGGGCGATGTTCACGCAGAGACGAGGTAGGTACCTAAGTATTTTACGCTTGTGTACCCAAGGATTGTTCGTATTATTTATGTATTGAAGATAAGTTTATGTACAACTATAGTTCTACATAAACTTGACTTGAAACTTTGATTTCAAAATATTTTCCTTAAAACAAACTCTTAAGTAACGGGCTTAATTTAATGCTTATTATTATTATTATCTACTTCAAATACAGTTTATTTATTTTTAAGTGCAAATACACTATTAGTTTTGTGCATTAATTTGCAGGCACAAGCCCAATGGAAGACAACAATCCCATCTCAGTCCTGGATTTGTAAATAGGCCATATAGGCCGCGGCCTAGGGGCGGCGGCGTCCTAGGGGGGCGGCAGATTTCAGAGGACGGTCACTCGATTGCAGACAATAAAATTGTATGTGTACCGTGCGCAGCTATTAATGAACGGCTCTGTACAGGCTCTGTACATCATTGGGGCGGCGGAAAAAGTGGCCTACACTCATAAAAAATATAAATCCGGCACTGTCCCATCTGACAAAAAAGTAGTATTTTTGGAAAAAACTTACGTGATAAAAAATCGCTGGAGATCGTGTCTTGAAAGTTAAGAACTACAAGAAACTGTATGATGCTCATATGAAACCCTCAATACCTGGAATATCTGTGTGTCGCAAAGCACGTTTTCAGAAGCACCACCACCCTGAGTCGTCTGCATCAATGACTGGTCAAAACTTTAAGAAGCTTTTACTTATTGTGTTGGTATGGGTGGAATCATCAACAATGACCTGGAGGTCTGTTACGAAAGGATGATACCCTTAAAACCATTATAGCTTCGCGATATTGAAAATCTTCTCGCTAATGTTTCAGTTGAGAAAAAAACCTTTTATTTAAATTTGTTGGAAATATCTGATGAGATGGGGCAATAAGAAATAATCGATTCGTCAGAAGAAGAATATTAGGTGTCAACACAAGCCTATTAGTTATTTTCATAATTATTAAAAGCATTTCTTTAATTATAAGCAATTTAAACAATAAAATAAGTTTGATTATTAAATGTTTACAAGAGTATCCAAAGAGACGATTATTGAAAAATGTCACTAAATCCAACGAAATTCGATAATAAGTAACCAACTCCATTGAATTTGTGATAAGTCCATTGTTATAATTTTTTTTTGTGTAAAACATATAAATGTTATTGTACTTTTGAGTTCAGTATATTGAACAGTGTCCTTAGAACTATGTTTTTCATTTTAAATCAATTTTTAATATAATAGTTTAGGCTTTAAAAATTAATTTTATCACTAAAACGTCCCTACCCTAAAAATGACAAAATGGACTTAGTGACTTTAAGAACTAGGCCATCCAAATATTTAATACCCCTAAAATTCCCCCCGTTTAAAATTTTTACCCCTAAATTTAGGGGGAAAACCCCTAAGTTGTCATCACTTTCAAAATCTCCAAGTTTCAGTCGTGGAAGTCAGTCTCAATGAAAACCAGCTATATGCGCAGGACATAATGGTAGACATAGTAACTTATTACAAGTGTGTCTTTTTTTTAGCAATATAAAACCAGATTGCGAGGTCACCTATTGCTGTATGCTACAATATATTTAACTTCTTAAAAAATTTAATAATTATGTATCTCAAGAAATATTTAATTATATTACCACATTGACTTTATTGAAGTTCAAATGTAAAGGTATACCTACCTTCTTGGCATGGCTCTGTGCCAGTCAATTGGGGTTTGAATTTTCTTTCGTCCACGAAGAACGTGGAATTCATCAGTCAATGTCAAATTGTCAAAATTACGTAAGTCACAAGTCACAACAAACAAAAATCAAAACAACAATTCGCGCTCAATTTTAACGAAATTATGTGGATGGATTTTACTGCTTTAATTTCTTGATAAATAGAGATACAAACTGCAAAAATGAGTCTCTGGGTAGACAAACACCGTCCAAGAGATCTCATGAAGTTAGACTTCCACAAGGATCAAGCTGTTAGACTGAAGAGCCTTGTACAGCAAAGTGACTTCCCTCATCTCCTTGTTTACGGTCCTTCAGGTGCCGGTAAGAAAACTCGCATAATGTGCCTGCTGCGTGAACTTTACGGCTCCGGTGTAGAAAGATTGAGGCAAGAAACAATGAACTTTACAACACCGTCCAACAAGAAAATTGAAATCATGACAGTGAGCAGCAATTATCACATTGAAGTTAACCCCACTGATGTTGGAATACACGACCGCGTTGTTATCATGGATCTAGTGAAGAACGTAGCCCAAACTCACCAGATTGACTCATCTGGACAGAGAGAATTCAAAGTTGTCATCCTGAATGAGGTTGATGACCTGACTAAAGATGCTCAGCATGCCTTGCGTCGAACTATGGAGAAGTATGTATCAACCTGTCGTCTGATTCTTATTGCTAACTCTATCTCTCGTGTTATCCCTGCCATTCGATCGAGATGTCTGACTATCAGAGTACCAGCACCTACTGAGCAAGAGATAGCCATAGTACTACAACTAGTTGCAAAAATAGAGTGTTTAAACCTGCCCATGGATTTGGCAATGCGCATCGCAAAGTGCGCTGACAGAAATCTGCGGAGAGCTTTATTGATGTGTGAAGCTTGCAAAGTTCAGCAATATCCATTTACAACTGATCAAAAAGTACCAGAACCAGATTGGCAGCTATTTATAAAGGAAACTGCATCTATGATATTGTCAGAGCAATCACCCAAGAAGCTCGGAGAAGTTAGACAGAAGTTGTATGAGTTGATCATCCATGGAGTACCTCCAGATATGATATTCTCTGGATTGTTGAAAGAGCTTGTAAGAAATTGTGATATGGCGATGAAATGCCAAGTGGCCAGCTATGCAGCTCGATTTGAACATAGAATGAGACTAGGAAACAAACCTATTTTCCACTTAGAAGCTTTTGTGGCTAAGTTTATGGCAATTTACAAGAAATTTATGGAAGAATCTATGGGTGATGCCTTCTAATTTTTTTACTTATCTCCAGTCAAACTGAAGGCTGTGTTTTGTTTGTAAGAAGTAACTAATGTGCCTATCTTTTTCTATTTATCCATTCCATTCTGCAAGCTTGGGAGCTTTGTATTTGCAACTTTACAATTTTTATAAATAAACTCATGGATGGTTTCTGATCTCTTTATTTTAAACAAAATTCACACATTTTTCTATGACTAAGGTAGGTTTTTTTATTTATAAAGTTTGTAATATTGATGTACAGGAATCATTCTTGCAAATAGTCTGAAGTTGTCTACAATGGAATGCATCAGTGAAGCTGTGACTTCGTTGGCAAGATGGTCTAAAACAGATTTCTTCATCTGGAACATCATGTCAATGATTGCAGCATCCTCAGAGACTGAAAAGATAAATCCTTGTTAGTATATTTATTTTTTATCTTGCATCTAAATACCTACCAAACTAAAATAATCTTAGAACGATTATAGGTATTCTATTAGTAGTTACAAAAATGACTTAACATCTATATATTTCTCTTTTATATTTATTTAGAATGTTTACATATAGGGAAAATAAAAACACAAGGTACGCGGTAAATACTCGATAAATAATAATTATATGTAAAAAAACGCGAAAGTTTAAAACATTTAATTCTCATCAATTTGAATTATGGACTTCTCAGCATAAATATAAATTTTTCCTTGTTTATTGGTGCACTGTGTGGTTGACTATTATACCTAAGTAGTTACCTATTGACCTTACAAGACATAGGTACCTATACCCAAAAAAGGGGACCTTGTATTATGGGTGAAAGATAACTTTTTTACGTTCTTCATTATAAAACACAGTTAAAAAAATTCAGAACTATCTGCAGATCATTTAATAAATTTGTCCCGAGGCGGGAATTGAACACGCAACCTCCATCGCACGCTGCGCCGCAGTGGTTTTCAACTATGTGTTAAACAATACAGTTTTCGTCTAAGCAAAATTCTGGTTATACTATGAGCTCTCGGTGACGAAACATTTTAGGTGGTACCTACTAATTACTACGTTTATACGTTGGCGAAAAAAGCACAGCCAGGCTGGTGTGATATTCTTTTGTATCCTTGTTATGCTCCATTAATTTTAAAGAAAAAACAAAGAGAAACACAAAGGTGCTATCTATTCTGTGATAAAGTGATGAAAAGCGGTTTTAAGGGTAATTACGGCAAAGTGAATGAGGTTGTGTCATTTGTTACTTAACTGACAGACAGAAATGATAAATGTTAGCTTCTGCTATAGGCGACGACGCCTTGAAAGGAAAACTTTTTTCGGTCTCAACCATTAGTCTCAGTAGGAGTAGCTTACCTACTTTACTCTCACTCGATTCATTCATTGTATAAACCAATGTATTTCCAGCACCTACCAGTGTGCATAGGTTGATTACATAAAAGTTCTCATGAGCTCAATCTATCTCGCTTACACGTCAAGCAAGAAGTATTTAGAAAATAGCCTACGCAAATCTCAATCTCAAACCTTCGGAAACTAAATTCGAATTAAAATTTTATATAGCCTTCGAGCCTGAAACTATTCAACTACTTATTCTGTCAAATTATGAAAAAAACTGCCTTTCTATATGGAAGAGGCACTGCAATGCGCTAAATGTATGGAGAGAAACGAGAACTTTTTTCGTCATCGTAAACTAGGTACCGGTACTTAATGTACAACCGGTACTAAGGACTCAACTGTTGGGTGATCGTTATAAAAGTGAGCTTAATGTTCCGTAGTCTTTAAGTTTGACTTAGTAAAACTCTTGAAGGTAGAGTCGATAGGTAGAGTCCTAATACCTCATATTGCTTAGCTTCAGAGATTAACTTTTAAAAGTAAAATGTCAGTCAGTCTGAAGCCTTTTAAAGGGTTTCATAAAGTTTGAAAACTGAACCATAAAACTGCGAATTTAATATTATTACATGATAAGTGACCAGGATATACAAAGTAGAGGTACAATGGAGGTGAATAACATCATTCAGAGACACCAATTTGGGACAAAATATTGATGATTCGTTGACGGTCCGTCACTGGCATTAGACAGGACAGGTGTAAAGCCGACCAAAGGACATATTAGTTAGACAATCGGCTTTTACTCTACTAGTATCAATGGTAAGGCAGTTTTTCAGTTGTCTCTCGTTTTCCTTTATTGCGAGGTACAACTTGTTTGAGTCCATAACCCGTTTCAGACCATAAAACTAAAACCTGATCATAAAACCTGTCATAAATAACCGAAACTCACTGGGTTCTAAAAAGAATGATGGTGTTCTGGTATTTCTCACGGCTATTCTCTCCTGGCCTAGGAGAATGTAATCGTAGTTGTCAATGCCTCGCTGTCCACGCCAGGAGTAAGTAATGTTTGTCTCTACTCCATCTGAAAATAAGATAATACAATGATCTTTAGTAACCTATCTAGGTAATATTATAAACGCGATAGTTAGTAGGTAGGTTTGTCTTTGACGCAAATTACTGAACAGATTAGGCTGAAATTTAGATTATAGTCGTAGTTCTAGCCCCGTAATAAAATGCTTCTTTTCATCCCAAAAATCAGTTCCCATGGTACCTAAAGTACCTAATAGACTTGAAACATTTTCATAGGAACAAAACGTGCGAAGCAGCGGTCAACTTTTGACGACCGAGTGGCGCGGTGGGCTAAGGTCCGCCTGTGACGCAGGAGGTTGCGTGTTCGATTCCCGCCTCGCAACAAACTTGTGTACAAACTGCAGAAATTTGATCCGTTGGTCTGGGTGTATAATAAAAAAAGATCTACTTGTCTATGTAGGTATTATAATGTATTAAATATACTTATTAGTTATCTAGTACCCATAACACAGCTTTGAGTAGCTTACTTTGGGGCTAGATAGGTAGGTAGTGCTGTGTGGATTATCCAGCATTTTTTTTAACATATTGTCCAGGGGGGCCGATCAATAGGTACCCCCACTTTTAAATTATTGATATAAAAACTAAACCAGCTCCCAAGTAAGTATTTTTTTTTACTGAGCATTTTCTAAATCTACGCAGTTCGTATCTTCATAACTTTTGTTGTTTTTAGTGACCTTATACAACGAGCATATTTATACAGCTGCCTCGTAACATTGTAGGTATATGTAGCCAATTATTTAAAAAATATATCTTTGAACTTTAAAAAATTGTGGATCCCCCAGAATCACCTTTCGGTACACATGTTATATTGGCGCCTTGTATAACAATGACCTAATTTATAATGCTGAAGAATTGGTAAAGATCAACCTCTAAAGTTACCTAGGCACACAGAAAGGCTTTGTTACCTGGGTAAAACAAACAACCCTCATTTTCATTGAATAATTTATCGAAAAGTACACAGACCCTACCGCTTGTTATAATCTAATTCTAAGAGACTCCCTACTCCAGTGCGGTAGAGGTTAGGCTGGTATAAGTGCCCGCATTTAGTGCTAAGCGGCACTACTTAGTGACTGTCTCGGCTAGGAACTGCTTAATTAGTCTCTTTCCGGCTGAAGAATTCTGTCGCATTTTTTCTCTCAACCACTGGCATAGTCTGGACATTTTTGCTATTTCGTCGTCGTGCTAAAATTAATTTACGTAGGTAGTTTGAAAAACATTTACATTATACCGTCGAAGGGTTATAAGAATTGAAGATAGATCCCAAATATGTTTTTTATTTGAATGATAAATCATTTAATTTTACCTGGAAGTGGTAACTTCGACCCTTCACACCCTACCTAAATCCAATTTTATTAGACCACTAATTTATTTATTTAATTTATTTATCTAGTTTATTTTTTTACGCGGCTTCACACTGTTTGTTTCTATGGTAACACAAAATTTTGTTAGATCACTATAATATAGGTATGCGAACGTCTTCGCACCCGTTAAATTGTTTCTATGGTACCTAACGTTTCAAGCCTATTTCTATCTCATGGGAACTGATATATGAGATGAAAAGCCGATGCCTTATGATTATGTGCCTATTTGTTATTCCAGGGCTATTACCTACTATCTACGTCTTTTCAAAAATTTCAGCCTGATCCGTTCAGTTGTTTTTGAGTCAAAGAGAAACAAACATTCATACAAATTATCACGTTTCTATTATTAATAAGGAAGTGTGATTGCGAATCCTTTGATTGCCATAGCTTCGAAAAATTTTAATAAAGCTTATTTTTGTCACGGCAAAGTTCCATAGTTTCAATTGAATTGATTTCGCGATTATGTGCTTTTCTCCCTTTTCCTTGAAAAAAACCCCTTGAAGGAAGCTAAGACCAGACCTTTTTGTAACAGGTTTTTAACCACATGTGAAGTCAGGAATTCAGACAACAATTTTGTTGTTTAGATTTTTCTATCTGAAATTACCGTTGAATTACCTATCTCTTTAGTTGCCAATCCTATCTCAACAAAGCCATCGTTGACACACCATCGTTCCCAAAAATGTTCGTTATTTGGCTTTCGATTTACTTACAGTATCTGATTGTAAGTCGAAAGATCATCATTTTGATTTTCGATCAGATTTTTGTTTCTCACTTTCTTTTCTGTAACGAACATAAAATAAGTACCTTTCTACTTATAGCTTTAAGAAATTAATAACACAAACTTTACTTAGCCCCAAGCTAAGCAGAGGCTGTGTGCTACGGATAGATAATAGTTGTCGACATTTTAAATTCAGATTGTTAGGTTTTTTATATAATTTACATGCTATGGAATGTACCTCCCCCTAAGAAGGGCTCGGAAAAATTTAGGTGCGTAACCTTTAGGACCTAATTTCTTAGTGCACACACACAAATGTTTGCTCACAAACACGTGACACAAGTACTTCGACCAGGCGACACGTGGCATGTGCACCTCAGTGTCAGATCACCTTCTGTGCGAATATCCCGTCTTTTGAAGGGCACAAGTAATGAAGTTACGATCCAAGTAAGGCGCGGGTATAAGTACTTACGTAGGTAGGTACTTAAAGTATGTAGAGTGACTATGGCATCGTGTACGATAGCGAAGACATGAAATATCAAAATCTTGCAAAACTAAAATAGGTGTTAAGCTTTTCTCATCGGTTTTGGATTCTACTCATGATGCTGAACCTCTGGTTTCAAGGACAACGGTGTTCACACTAACACCCTGTATAATGCTTGTCCTCACATCAACTTATCACTGAGCTCCCAAAAAATTAAAGCTAAGTACAATCAAAGATTGTGTAACAGACTTGATTGTGAAGGCGTAGAAAGTTTACTTAACAAACGGTTCGTTCAACTTTAAACCATGTTATGTAAACAAAAGGAATCATTAATAAATTATTCAAACATATCCCAGAAAAAAGGATAATATCTCAAAGTTATTTGTCCATACCTATGCAGAAATGCAGAACTGACTAAACTAGTTTCTCAGGCAAAATTCCACAAAGTGAATGTTGTATATAAATGTTATGGATTTCGTTTAATGGTTGTATTTTCGCTAATAAACTAGATCAATTAAATTCGTTTCTTTTTTGTCAACAGTTAGTGGGTAAAGTAGGTACCTAGCAATGTAAAAGATGCTTTCTGTAGCGCAGTTATTAAACTACCTACCTCAGAAGGCAGAGCTGCCTAGCACCTAACTATGTCCTATATTTGTTGTTCTTATTAAACATTCATTTTCAAATGGATTGATCAAATCATAACATTAAAATCATCCAATTTTTAATCCATGCAATTCATGCAAATTATTTCACAATATTATAATTTATTTGGTAGTTCGGACCGATTTTAAACTTATAGATCCTACTAACTTTTACTTACGAATATCCATAGTGATTTTCGCAACGATTGGATCCAGCCTATCGGCAGCTGTCATGATAACATCCCCGGTTACGTGCAGATCGCTGTTAAATATGACTCCACTTCTGTCGTTCGCCAAATCGAACCTGAAAAAGGTCATTTATTTCCAATTCAGAGGAGTTTTTGGGAAAACGCTTGTGAAAACCTGAGTTTTTTTTAAGTTTAGGGTGGTTTATGCTAAAGAGACAACATTATCCTATGCCCAATTAACATCTACAGAGGTACCTACCAATACGTAGTGGGTTAGTTCCTGTACTCTTCATTTATAAAGTAGGAATGAAATAATAATACGTTTAGCTCGTCTTTTTGGGCTAGGGTACATCTAGTCCGAATGAAAACGACCGTGAATGAGTTGTATCCTTACGAGTACCTAGTAAAGCTTGGATTGCAATGCACGTGTCGTGTACCTAGAGTTCTGAGTAATTTTGAGTTAGGTAAACGCTCAGACTATATAGAACTAACGCTGATACTGAGAAGGCTTCGATACCTATTATCGAAGCTGTCTCAAACAAGACTCAGAAAGTCTAAATTCTCAAGTCCACAAACAATAGATTCTAACTTTAAGTATGGAGGGCAACTAGTATCTTTACTTCATTTAGGTAGGTACTTTGAATATGAAATTTCAAACAAGGATTAGGAGTTTGTGAACTGAATAAATTACTTTGGTGACATATTAATATTAAACTTATTTATCTCCTAGTTACATAATATTTTTAGGTTTTAGTACCTAATGAGCAAATTTTTGGTTAATTTATAAGTATTTGTCGGTCAATGGCACAAACACCTCGGGTATTTGTTGCTATTCCTATACAGAAAATTAATTAGTTAGGTTTTTTCTACTTTCTAAATCCGTGTTCAAGACACCTTCCTTTTTCAGCTTTTATAAGGGATCCATTTATTTACCCACACGTACGAATAAGAGGGTTCTAGTCGAAAAAGTAGGATCGTTTTCAAGTGCATGTTTTCTGCCTCTGTATTTCCTTTGCAATTTGTTACGTGAACCTTTTCCACAGTTGTTTTCCGGGACCTTTTGAGAGTTTCTTTCAGTTAAAAGTTTATCTTGCTCGCGTTTGATTGCCTCTGAGATTTTGCGAAAGAAAAATCAGCTGCCTCTGTAATTTTGTGGAATCACTGCTTTTTTGCAAGTTTTATGTCTAGCTAAGTTTCCTAATCTACTTTAAACTTAACAGCTACAGAAAATACAATTCATATTTCTTATAGGACTCGTTTACCAAGGTTTCGCACGCGTTGTTGTTATGGAACAGTTTCAAGGTTATTTCTATCCTATGTGGGATCTGATTTATGGGATGAAAAGTATTCTACCTCTATGTGTTATTCCTGGCCTATAATTTTCAGCCAGATCCATTCAGTAGTTTTTACGTGAAATAGCAACAAACGACCATACAAACTTTCGCGTTTCTTATTTATTAAGGATTTACCTCCTTGCAACCAGTTTAGTCCACCTAGCTCCTGTCACATTGAGATTTCTCAGCAAGATTGACATCTGCAGGTCCGGTATGGCCACTGTCACACTATTTATCGTCGCAGGGTCTACCGGTTTCATTCCCAAATGGCCAGAGTCCATTAGGAAGAAAAATGTTCTGAGTCCACGTCGCAGGCATTCTAAGTCATCAGCTCGGCAAGTCGGGAACGGAATTGCCTTTGTCATCACTGTAATAAAACAGAATGATCTAATACAACAGCCTTGGCAGTGTAGATGTGATTCGTGGCGATCGGCATGGCAACTATTAGTGGGAAATTATAGTTCTCATGTTCAGAAGTTCAACAAACCCAAACAAGCGGATTTACCATAAAACACCACGCTTGGCAGTCTATTAGAGCATCGCAGAGGTGATATTAAAATACATTGAAGGATTTTTTACAAATTTTAGCGAGTACCTTCTTCCTTCATACTTCGTACATTATCTAGAACTTTTGCGCTCGTCAAATATGTAACTCAACATAACTTTTCGAGAGTTTGTTCTACCGAAGGTGCTTGCTTATGAAAACAATGTGAATATTTGACGGGAACCCTTTTTAACTCCCACGAATATTAGATTCCTCGGGTAGAGTTTTATTCTATGGAGGTAGGTACGGTTGTCATATTTTCTGGACTTTATTGGCATAAAAACCGCACTTTAACTAACTAACTGGTTCTTAGACCTAAAATGTAAAAATAAAATGCGATAAATCTTAGTATAATTCATGTTACGTATCTGGTTTGATATTTATTAGAATTTTCAAGTTAACAGTTTAACTCTATCAAAATTATAATTAAAATTATAATTTTAATAAGTTAAAAAATAATATGAGTCGGCCCGGAAAACTTGAGGGTATAGTAAAGTAATCTGAGACAGTTAGTAGGGTAGTTATACTGTCAGATCCTTTCCCTAAAACGTACACAATCAATCAACAAGATAATCCTAAGCAAATTATAATGTTTGTTAATACTCACTCAACTGATATCTCCTGAAGTCAGGCTCTATGTACTGTCCTTCACAAAACAAAACATTAATCACTGCAAAAGCGAAAACAAACAACCGAATGCACGTGTACATCTTGCATGCATGCACGAATAACCATGAGAAAGGTCGGCCTGCGGCGGGCTCGCAATATATATATCGCGATTTTTTTTTGAAAAACCAAAAAACGAGTTGTCCCAAAGCTGCTATTAAAACCGCTAACCGATCTATGATGACTGATGAGTCGTGACGTTGACGCTGACCTTGGTAATTACTATTTATTATATAAGGTAAGAGGTAGATTTAGATAAATTAAATCAATTTCCATTTCAATAAGTTAATTGCAGATTTATGCAGATAATCCAGTTAGGCATTTTGCGACGCTTACACTCAGTCTACAGTCGAAATGCTAATGACTAGTATCTGCCCGCCGCATCGCACGTAGTGTTTCTATGGAAACATTTCAAGGATATTTCTTTTCTATAGGAACTGGTTTATGGGATGAAAAGAAGCCTATGTAAGTATAGTTCCAGGGATAGAACTACGTTTATTGAATATTTCAGCAATCTGTTCAGCAGTTTTTGCGTGAAAAATTAACAAACATCCATGATTTATCTATACATATATACATCCATGCATACAAACATCGCGATTGAAATATTATTGAGGAGAACTAAGTATATTCTTAATCTTAAGGTACATACCTATACAATGTGATTTTTCGAACATTGATCAAACGAAATGTGCGGATACACGACACATTTTTATCGATAAAAACCGAGATAAAAAAAAAATGTTATTTTTTTTAAACACAAGTCAAGTACAGATATCAACAGGAATCTCAACTGATTTAATCTAAATTGCAGAAAGTACCTAATTTAAATGGTGAATAACATGACAACGGAAAGAGATAGACCCCCAGTTTTTGAAGGATTTGTAGAATAAATTATGAAGTTTAATACAACATGCAAAAAAGTACACCTTAATTACCCAGTTTTAAAGTTACAGAGAAAAAATAAAATAAAAATCGTTTTTTTTTTTGTCTTATTTCTAAAAAAATGCTGTTTTTACTACGCTTATGTATCGTATTTGTATTTTTTATTTATTTTATTAGCTAGGTAAACTATCTAGCTTTCAAATGAGACTACTTCGAATAAAATACACCATTTACTCAAAAAGAAACGAAGAAAAAACCAGATGAAGTAGTACTCATTTTAAAAATTATTAAAACTGCTTTGTTTTTGAGATAAATAACATATAATTTTTTTTATCTTGATTTTTACCGATAAATATGTGTCGTGTATCCGCACATTTCTTTTGATCAAGGTTCGAAGAATCACATTGTATATTACCTATATATTTCTTAGGTTAAATGCTATCGATGAAAGCTTTTAACCTAATCAATAAACCTATTACCATATGAATAAATAATAACTACGTATTCTTATGCTTTTACCCCAATAATATTCTACTTATTCCTATGCATAATTAATCAGTTCATTGCTGGAAGATTCTAAAGTTATTCGATAATTTGGATATCAATTTGTCAAATTGCTATCTCTATAGAAAACCAAAATGCCGAGTTCGAAAGAGGGTACCGACTATGAAATTAAGGTCTTCCGTGACTGTCAAAGCCATAATTTAAAGTCTTGGCAAAGTCTCAGCTTGGATGGGATACATATTCTGGGAAACTCAGAAGGTATAGACTGTTTCTGGGCTTATTGAAGAAATTGATAGGGTGGAATTGAAAAGAATATAGAATACTAGCGACGCGCCCCGGCTTTGCACGGTTTTATTAAACGTAAAACTTCTTTTGAATCATTCTTTCTATTAAAAAAAACCGCATCAAAATCCGTTGCCTAAATTTAAAGTTTTAAATGTAATATATTATGTATATCAATAATCTAAGCTATTACCCATAACACAAGCTCTGCTTAGCTTGGATCTAGATACCATGGCTGTGTTTATTGTCCAGTATTAGGTACATATTTATTAATTGTTGGTGCACATGTTGTGCTCATGTAACAAACTGAAGACTTCTACAAAATATAGATTAAGTATTAAACAGGGTGATTGGAAGGTGGGTGCAAAGCAGTAAATTAAAACAAAAAAAATCATTGGCCTTTTAAACTTGCAATGATTAGCAACTAACTGTAAAATTTCGGGTATTTTCCTTGCCACCAATAAAAATATGGTAAAAAAGAAAAAGTCAGACTTCGTCTTAGACAAATATGGCTTAAATGGTTCCAAATAGTCCACACTATCTTCGCCCACCAGCTTTGCACCCACCTTCCAACCACCCTGTATTATTTTCAGAGTTCATACTTACCAGATTCTACGGAAGTGTAGGAGTAACTTATGTATTTGTATAGGCATAGGCATACATATAATAGATCCAATAGTAGTTTCTATGTAGGCATTACTTGAACAAAATTTACAGGGTTTCTTAGATAGACTAGACGAATTAACCCGATTCAAGCCTCTATTTTCCGTCAGGCTTCTATAAAGGCAGCCATTGTCCCATTGTCTGGCATAACAGCGTTAAAGCTACTTGGATAAGTGGAAATGACCAACTTGTTAGAAAGCGAGGTTGTTAGGGATAACTTTATTAATTAATAAACTCGACGCCAACTTCAGCTTTCCCTGGTAAAAACATCCTACTTGATCCTACTTGGTTTTATAATTCGAGATTTTTTTCAGTAAATATAGAGCTTGAATAGGGCCTATGTCCAGCTATGGACTAAATGTAATATAGGTTGATGATAAAACGATGATGATGCATGAAAACTTAACAAAAGCTCATAACAATAGAAAAAAATACTGGACTTTCCACACAGAACCATCTAGCCGCAAGCTAAGCAGACCTTGTTATAAGGTTACAAGATTACCTACTCATTAACATATTACATTATATAGATAGGTAATTTTTATTATAAATAGAAAAACCCAGAACACCGGAACACATCTTTGTAGATCGTTTAAACATTTGTCCCAAGGTGGGAATCGAACCCTCAACCTTCAGCATAAATTATCATAAATTTTCAGGTGGGTGTAGTTGCCGGGAAGCGTTAGTATTTATAAATAAATATAATGTATTTTTAATTATCCAACTTAGTTTATTACACTTTACTACTTACTTTACTTAACTTACTTTACTTTATTACTTACACTCACGTTCTGTTAAGTTAACTATATCTTGTTACAAAAAATTTAGTGAATGCCATATATGTATGTAGATCCGACGGAGTGCAATGCACTGCACTGGTTGTAATGATGTATGTACGTAGATGTCGGCTGCGCACTTATAAATATTATAATAACATATATCAGTATATGTAAAACAAATGTAAGCACGCCAGTCAAAACATTTGTTTTAGGAATCATTCTCATCTGTTTTCTTTATAATCCTCTAGTGATGTTTTTTTCAACCCTGGAGCAAATACAGTTATTATTTATTCTTATGCAATTTATTACATATTATTATTATGTAGATTGTAGTTTTAAGTAATTATTTTTTTTGTTCGTAAATTCAAGTCCTTAGATAGGTACTTACATTTTAAAGACTGGATAAAATTACATAAAAATGTAATTTATGATTCAGAAATGAATTTTGAATATTAAGTTACGTTTTTATGTACCTACCTATCTTGTCTTTATCGAGTACAGTAAGTAACATCATGGTTTAATGAACTCGGAAACTCTGTAATTGCCGCATCGCTTCAAGATCTGTCACTGGCTGCCTTACCAAACCCCAGTCCAATAAAAACCTAAAACAACCAAAATATTATTGATACTATCTAGCTACGAAATGGAGGAACTATTGCTAGGTCATCCAGTCTAGTTTAAACGACCTTGACTTTTGATAGATTGGTGTACTTACCTAATTTGTTGTTTTATGCTCTGGATCGTCAAACCGGTTGAAACGTTACATGTGGGATGAACTTAGCAAAAAACTTGTTTCTCTTGTTTTTTTGGATTAGATCCTTTGCTTACATATTATCTTACTTAACTTGTGACGGTACGTGCATGTCTTGAGGCCGGACTGTGTTTGCATTATGCACATATTTGTATTGCGAAGGATGAGGTATTCATAATCCTTGTCATTCATTTTCACACGAATTTGCACCTTCACTCAGTGGATATAATGTAGGTATCTCTTCAGCTATATTCTTCTGTTGTAGTTCAAAATTCTGTCGATAACCGAGAGCTGGTGAGAATCTGGCGAAGCGCATCAGCATTGCGATACAGCGTGGTAATGCAGCCAGTGTCTTGGAGACGCTTCCAACTAGTATAGATATCGATCACTTGAGCTACCTCTAGACTGATTGCAAACGTCTGCAGTTAGCTCAATTGTTTCAATTATATAGCTACATATATATACTAGGTTTAATTTGTTTCTATTTCTTGATTGTAAGTTTCGGTTTTTAATAAAGTATGTTTCATTGTCGATAGCTACATACCTATCTACCTATATAAATTCTTCCTGATGAGTAACTTTAGCAACATTATTCTTATGTGTTTGCTTGACCTCAGAGCAGATCTCATTTTAGCCATGTCAATGAACTTACTCGGAATTCTTAAAATTTGAAAACACTTTAGCGAGACTGGATCATGACTTTTTATTCGTCAAGTTAAATAACCTTCTGGAATAAGTTCCTTCTTAAACATTCATTAAGTACTTAATTATAATTATCTAATACCAATTTATTACACGAACGCCCTCGCACTCTCATTATCTGATAAGTGGGTCATGCCAATTAAGATGTCGCTAAAACTAAACCGATGTAGATACATATAAGGTAATTCGAGGCACTAAAAATTAGTCATACCCTTTTTAATTCGATTGTTTTGAAAGGGACATCAAAAATTTTATTCCTTTCAAATTATAGTTTACTTTTAGTGACTTCTGAATTAATAGGTGCCAATGTAATAATTACATTACAAAATCCTAGCTTCCTTACTAATATTATAGAAGAGAAAGTTTGTGTGAATGTATTTATAGATGTATGGATGGATGTTTGCTCATTTTACACGCAAAAACTATCTATAAGCCGGTTCATTAGAGAAACGAATCTAAAATGGCGACTTGTACTTGCGTTGACAGATAGTACAGTTAGCATCCAAAATTTCAGATCAAAGATTTTTTCAAGTTATAAGTAATAAAAACAAGACCGGGTCGTATTTATTTCAAACTAGCTGATGCCCGCGCCTTCGTCCGCGTGGTTTTTTTATTCCTTGAATTATAATAATTTATAGATCGAAATACCTTATAATGCTTCTATGAAGACAACATTCGAAAACTCAACAGAATAACAATAACAAACAAGTAACAACGGAAAGATAACAGAAAATTATAACAACGAATTCGTAACAGTTCAGATCACCAGGCGCATCAAGACAGCGTGAAAGCAAATCAAGACTGTTTTTTTCTGCATACTGTACGTACGCGCGTGAGTGAGTATAGACGGCACTAGTGTGCGAGCGAGAGGCCATGATAAGTGCCGCCATTTAAGATTCGTTTCTTTATTGAATCGGCTTATACTAAACGGATCGGGCTAAAATTGAATAGACTGGAATAAACATGAGTTACTTTTCATTCCATTAATCAAATCCCATGGGAAACAAATAGCCTTGAGCCATTTCCATAAAAACAACGCGCGCGAAGCCGTGGGCATATTGTAGTTTTTTATTTATTTAAAACTTTATTGCACTAAAGTACAAAGGGTGGGCTTAATGCCGAGGCATTTTCTACCTGCCAACCATCTATTAGGTATAGGTATAATAATTATAATAAAAGTCGCTTTCTTATATATTATTAAAAGAAAAGGAATGCTAAAAGTAAGCGCTCGATCTTACTTTCAAAGTTTCAAAACAAATTTCGCATTTCAACACCGATGATTATTTAACGGGCAATAAAATCACCTCATTAATCTCTCCTGACGCCAGGTTATCGTTGGCTGGAATAAATTAGACTTTTTACGAGGGCCTTGCGATAAAAAATTCATCAGGCCTAATGTGGTTCTTTTTAACTTAGGATGAAAGAAGAGGGATTGGCATTTTTATCGACAGCTCGTTCAAATCGAATTGTGATTTAAAATTGGGCCCCCCCCGTGTGTTTCTCTTATGTAAAAACTTACCAATCAAACCTTACTAATTTTTTATTTATTTACAAACTTAAATATAAGGTTACAAGTTAAATCATAATAATATTAACACGAAGCACAGAGGTTTGTAAATGAATGTTGATAACATTCATTTACAAACCAAGCAAGTCGGCCTCTACAGTCAACTATCGACAGGTTTGATCATAGACCTAATTGAAGCTTTTCTAAATTAATATACCTACCTACTGGGTGTCTAGAGCCTAACTTTTCGAATTCAAAAAAATCTGTTAACTTAAAACGGTTGCTAAGTTGTGTTATTTCTTACTCCAACTTAAATGTGAATAGAAGACAGAGTGAAAAATCCTTTCAAGTTAGCAGACTATTATAATTCACTAGCGACCCGCCCGGCTTCGCTCGATTTTATTATACGTATAAACCTTCCTCTTAGATCACTCTATCTATTAAAAAAACCGCATTAAAATCAGTTGCGTAGTTTTAAAGATTTAAGCGGACAAACGGACACAGGGACAGAGAAAGCGACTTTGTTTTATACTATGTAGTGAGGAGGTAAGTTAATAAATATATATACCTATAATAAATATATATATATACCTACTAATATGTAATCTTGATAGTCGTAGGTAGGCTGAAAAAAAACTCTACTTGTAAAACATGTTTAATAGAAGTTTTTATTTGCGTTCAAACATCTGTGAAAAAAGCAGTTTTAGGTAATATCTTAGCTGAAGCTCTAAGGTTGTGGACAACATTTGCGTAACCTAGCTTGACGATATTACAGATAGCTTTCTTACGAAGCTTATCAGCTTTGGCAGTATATTCAGGCAATCTTGCTTTTGCAACTTCATCTGTGAACAAAGTATAAATTACACTTAAGAGACCATGATAAATTGTTCCGATATTAAAATCTTGATCAAATATCGTCTACAGAATTTGGCATCGTCTACATAAATGAAATATCTGCCCCATGTTGCGTAACAATAGAATTCCATAAGATTTGATTTAGTAGGCTGGGAATCTTACATCCCCGAATTTAATACACATTCCTCCGAAAAATACGGAAATAATTTCGTCACGGACGAATGGATAGACAAAGGAAATAGAAGTTCCGGTGCATGATTGAATTCTAAAACTGATTCTCGCAATCTCACATTTCCTGCTGTACCAGTCAAGTTTTGGAACACACCATATACCTACCTACCTAGGGGTAGGTTTATATGGTGATCATTATAAGCTAGCATTTTGCGTACTATTATATTTCTGTAGTCGAACAGGTACATCGATTTTGTAGTACTAGTTGCGCCCCGCGGCTCCAACCGCGTGAAAGAATGTTATGAAAGATAACTTTTTGGTTATTTATCAACCTTTTCTAGTTCAATAAGTTATTATGAAAAGTGCTGTTACCCATTTTCAAAGCATCTTGCAGTGGAACGTCCAGAATCACAATGGGAGCGGAAACAACTTCGCATTCAATTGTTTCGGGGCCAACTTCGTAATGGTCCACGCCTTTCTCGTCCTTCTTGATAGCGTAGGTATATCGAGCCGTGTTCAGGACACCTGAAAATTAGTTAAAGTTAATTTTCAACTTGCGATTCACGGTTTTATAAATATAAACCTTCCTCTTGAATCACTCCATCTATTAAAAAAAACAGCATAAAAATCCGTTGCGTAGTTTAAAAGATTCAAGTACACATAGGGACAGACAGACAGATAGCGAGAAGCGACTTTATTTTATACAACGTAGTGACTTACTGATTAATGGTAATAGGTACTTGAAAGATCAAAAGGTACACTTTAAAGTGACCTTTTCAATATTTCCTTTTTAGAGTTCCGTGTCCAAATGTATAACTAAGATTCCGCAGTCCGTTCGTCAGTCACCAAGCTGTACCTATTTCATGAACCGTGGTAACTATCACGGTTCATGAAATACAAATATTAACAAACAAAATATTTAAGGTGACATGGTTAATGGTGGTTACAAGAGACATGATTTTTGCCGTTTTTTATAGATAATGGTACGGAACCCTTCGTGCGTGAGTCAGACACGGTCTTGGTTGGTTTTTTAAATTAATTATATACTTTTGAAGTACCTAAGATACTAGCTGTGACTGAAATATGCTTCGGATATGACAAAAATAAGAAACAGCGAAACATGCGACAAAACAATACTCACTTGCATCAGCAGTATAAACACCGGAAAACTCCTTGGAATCTTTAGTCAGAGTAATTAAGATGTCACCAACAATATGCATGTCAGCTTTAGTTTGTAAAAGTACATTCTTGGAGTCTGTATTCATCCTGGAAGCACAGGGATTAAGAATATAGAAGATACATTTCAAATTGCACGAGAATTAAACAAGTAGTGTAACAAAACTAGCGACCCGCCCCGGCTTCGCACGGTTTTATTATACGTATAAACCTTCCTCTTGAATCACTCAATCTATTAAAAAAAACCGCATCGAAATCCGTTGCGTAGTTTTAAAGATTTAAGCATACATAGGGACATAGGGACAGAACAAGCGACTTTGTTTTATACTATGTAGTGAAGATCAATAAAACTGTTCTAGACCTTAGGCTATCTGAAAAAGTAAAGCACAGAACTCGTCAGCTTTCAAAATAAACCCAACAAAGCTTATGTAGAGCGCATGAAGAAATCCTGATGAATTGTAGCATAAAATATTCAGAACGGATCCACTGAGCGGAGCTTTTGTCTGTGAAACTGCTGTTTATATAACCTCTGCTTTTAAATTCATAGAACCTTGCTCAACAGTATTTTTCTGCGATTTGTAGGCTCGAGCCTGGAAAAGTTTCTACCGCATGAGGAACTAATTGGCTGTTTTAAGTTTGCTAGTACGGCAGAGTTGAAAAATTATCCAGCCACTTTCCAAAGCCTACTAGTAGCCTACTTTTAGTTGCAAACTTTAATAATTATTTACTTCCCTCTGCCTCATGTTTCCATCTTGGGAGAATGATACTGAAATATTCATTCCTGATGTAGAGATATGCGAAAATGGGTTATATTTTACCAGACAGCAAAACTTTCAATAAAAGTAGTAAAAGATGAACAGTTCAATATCCGGTAGTTATTTTGCTTTGTTCCTTACTTAACGTCAAAAAAACCCAAACCTTAAGGACATAGGCTGACGAGAACTTGTATTTAGTAATTGCAGTAGGTTCAAGTTCATTGATATTTAATATTATAGACAAGGACAACTAATAAATAAATTCCATGATTCATTCTTAAGATTGTAGAACTATAACCTACCTTTCATCGATCCCTACTGTTCTCCCTACCTAGACATAATATATATTTATAATGTCAACAACTAACCGACTGGTATGGATCAGTTGAGATACCTCTAGACTGTTTGCAACCGTCTGCAGTAAACTCAATTGTTAATACTAGTTTTAATTTGTTAATATTCCTTGATTGTAATTTTCGTTGGTAATAAAGCACGTAAAACCAATCATATAACAATAATAATTGCTAACGCGAAAGTTTGTATATATGTTTAGATGTATGCTCGTTCCATTTTCACGCAAAAACTGCTCAACGGATCGGGGTAAAATTTTGAATAGACGTGGTTCTGGCCCTGGAATAATACTTTGGCTTCTTTTCATCCCATACCTATATCAGTTCCCACGGTAGCAGACGACGACGGTTGCAGTCTAAATTTTACGGACGTAAGTCTGAATCAGTTAGGAACGTACCTACTTTGCCCTCTGAAAGGTAACTAAGGTAAAAGAAAAGAAGTAACCCAATACTTACTCAAACCCTGAAATCTTTTCATTCTTCAAACCAGTGACATTTAGGTTCGTAAATTTAAAGTTCAGTCCCATATCTGAGTCCACTTCGAATTCCAATGAAGGTAGAATAAAAGGATCTATGGCTTTTATGTCATATTCTGGTATCCCAGCAGCTGTCTTCTCTAAGAACTTTTCCGTACCTTTGCTGAGGCAGTCGATGTCTTTTACCGAACATGGCGTTAATAAGGGCTCTGAAATTAACAAATAGATAGTTTGAGTACCACACAGACAAAACTATTGAGGAATAAATAGTGTGTACAAAATTACAAAATACAATTACGGGAGTACAAAATTTTGAACAAATAAACAATGCTGGATAACGCACATAGCTTCATCTAACCCCGAGCTAAGCAGTGCTCGTGTTATGGGCATAAGATGATTTTTATACATAAATACAAATCATTACATTGATATATTTTATTATAAACTAGATGCGCCCCGCGGCTTTGCCCACGGACCAGAGCTTTTTTCATTCAAATTTCAGAATTTTATTTACCCCCTAGGGGTTTATTATATAAAAATAAAAAATACGTTTTTAATTATTCAGTCCATAGTTTATTTATACCGAGTTTTGAGTAAATCAAACTAAGGATAATTTATTTTCCATACAAACTTTATCACCCTATTTAACCCCCTCAGAGGTTAAAATTTCCAAATTTTAATAGCCTATGTCCTATTTTAGGTCATAAACTATCTACATACCAAATTTCATATTACTTAAGTAGGTAGTTACATAGTTTACTTAGGTAAACTATGTAACTATATGAAATACATTCACACAGACTTTCCCATTTATTATAATGGTATATTCGCGTCTCGTGGCCTGTCATTTTGGAGTTGACAACTAGATCACTCGCATTTCGTGTCTTCTTTAAAGTGACGTACGAACTACCTACTCAAAAGGTCGCATTTCGTGTCCAAAATATGTAAGATTCGGGAACAATAGATTACTATAGTTCTCAATTGTAGAGCGATAGAGCTATAAAACTTTTAGACATGTCACTTTTGCAAAATTGAGTTGGTTTTATATAGGTTTAAGTCATAAAAACAACTCCATAAATGTTAGCATAAATACTGATTTATTAAGGAACATTGCTAAAGCAGAACTGAGAAAAGAAATGAGAAAAGAAAACTAACAATCTTATTTAAATCTACGCAACTACATATTAACATAAAAAACGAATTATAGATTTTAAAACATATTGCGAACACATGTCAATTCTTTAAATTATAATAAAAACAAAAGTCTAACTAGGTAACAAAATTATAAAATTTTCTCTTGGCATTATCTACGCATAATCATTTAGAATGTTTATTGTTATCTAACTGAGAATAACTTTGCAATATTATAATAATGATAAGTAACTGAATATTTTACCTGTACCTATTAGACAAAAAAATATAGTTGTTAAATTAAAGTATTACAGTGCCTCTTATACTACAACACGCAAAACTTAAACAATAAGATAAATTATAACGAAAAACACTGTCAGACAATTTTTATCTAAGATAATTGAACGTAAATTACTTATCTGTATATATTAATATATGGAAAGAGCAATGCTCGGAGTTTCTCTGAAGGATAGGATTCGTAATGAATACATCCGACAGAGAACCAAAGTTATCGACATAGCTCAAAGAATTAGCAAGTTGAAGTGGCAGTGGGCCGGCCATATCGCGCGAAGAACCGACAACCGTTGGGGTAAACGTGTTCTTGAGTGGAGACCGCGACTCGGCAAACGTAGTGTAGGACACACAGTGTGTGAAATACAGTCTAAAATTGAGTGTAGATAGATAATCTACGTATATTATATTATGGTGATAGAAATAAGTTTAAGTTGAAATAAAAACATTTTTTTTCAATGTCCAACGATTTTGTTCGGTCGATTCCACAGCGTGGTTAACAAAACAAACGCGGCCATTTGGCCGGATCTAGATACGAATGGATGTGGCATTTCGGTATGGGTCATCATCGTTACCATCATCGACATATCGAAGAATCGAGTGAATTTATTGTAATTTAAACAAGTATAAAACTTAAGTGACTGTTTTCGGATATGATTTCATTTTCATTTCATTTCAATGTACCTAAGTATTGAATTAAAAATATAATAAAAAAATTTTTTAATAAACGTCCTACAAATTTCTTGTCATATTTATTCAAACATAAGAGTTTAATCTAACTACAGCATCAAAAAAACATTCTATGAAAATTTTGACATGCCGCATCTAGTTTCGTTGGTGGATCCTTGGCACCGTTATCATAGAGTTTTATGATTTTTTATCAGTTTTGATTGTTGAATGTCTAAATTTTTTATATTATAGTTAATGAGTTATTATTTTATTACAGATCTATGTTGTTTTTGGACATACATTTTTCCTAGCTCGTTGATTCTACTTTGTACTATAGGTACTACATCACATAAATTGATAGTGTGTATTTGGAGTCTGATTTCAAGGGGTCCTGTATTTTGTTTTTGTCCTGTATGCTTGGGATGTATGAAGCTTTGTCTGAGTATTGTTTATGAACTACTCTTATGACTAAAGCCAATAAAAAAAGTATACATAAAAAAGGCCCATACATTCTTGTGGAATTCATAAACAATCTTGGAACTTGAATAATACAAACAGGAACTGCATATGCTGCAGTTGCCGTGTTTACTTGTGGAAAAATATTGTAAAACCCTTAGTTAGAGTAACTGTAAAACCTAATTTTCTTTATAAGATTTTTGACAGTGTAGCAGCATTTTTAGCTCTATGGCACTTCTCATAAATTTATTCAAAAGGACACGAAATGAGACCGTTCGAGTAGGTAGCTATTACGTCACTTTAAAAAAGACACGAAATGCGAGTGATCTAGTTGTTTACTACAAAATGACAGGACACGAGACGCGAATATACCATTATAATAGACATAGACATAGACATAGACATAGACATCTCATTTATTTGCTACTAAACATACACACAATTATTTTAATATTGACAAGGTTACAATTAGGTACTAAAACAAATTATTCCTAAATTACAAAAAGAGAAATTATAACTTATAGACAATATCTTGTTAAGTTGAACTAAAAAATAGAAATGAAAATAAGTAGGTACCTAAACTATTAATGCGTGCTGCAGTAGCAAATGGGTCTAGGCTCAGCTAATGTCAACTGTTCTGAACAGAAGACGCTGTTATTCTGCCTAGACCAGGACAAGAACAATCACAGGACCCTGAGAAAACAATATATGAAAAAAGATAAAATATATATAATATATATATGGTAGACTCGCTCAATTATTTCAATAGTAGTTAATAGTAATGTTTACAAGATAAATATATGTGTATATATAAAGAGAAATAATATGAATATATATAAGGAAATAATATGAATTTAACTGAAATACCAATACAAATACTAACACTTAAAAGGGGCATCGGAAACAAGCAAACCGGACTTTTGCTGATCCAAAATAACACATTTAAGCCGTTTTCTAAAAGTGAATTTGGATTTTAACAACCGAAGGGGAGGTGGAATATTATTCCAGCACTTGGTTGCTTGGTACCTAAAACTGCCCCGGAACCTAACTGTTTTGTGATTAGAATAATGCAACAAATTTCTAGTTGGCCTAGTACTATATTTAGTTTGAGACTGATCAAGTTTGGAGAATAAGTATATTGGGGTTCTGAATGTCAGAACCCCATGAACCAGCGTGGCCATATGCAAAGCCCGTCGCGATGCCATGTTTAACGTTGATGAGTTATTTAGGTATGGAGTGACGTATGTTCGCGGCGGAATATTATAACAGAATCTACAGCATGCGTTTTGAATTCTTTGTATAAGGCGACTAGTTTTGTATGTAAGACACGGACCATATACTAAGTCCCCATGGTTAAGCTTCGAAAGTACGAGAGTTTCACAGACTTTTACACGAACCTCTTCCCCAAGATAATGCCTGATTTTGTAGAGCAACTTAAGTCTGAAGAAACAGTTTTGTGCTAAATTTAATATGTGACGCTCAAACCTAAGTGCACTGTCAAATACTATCCCAAGGTTTCTGGCTTCGTGCACCTGCTCTATGCTATGACCTAATATATTAACATCTAAAGTAATGTTGGCGAAAGCACTTAGTTGATATTTTGTACCCAGCAATAAAAACTTTGACTTGTTAGGGTTAAGGACAAGGGCATTATTTTGAGACCATAAAGCTATACGACTTAAATCATCATTGACTTTCTTTATTTGATCAGTCACATTACTTAAATTCAAAGGTAGATACAGCTGTGTATCATCGGCATATAGATGGTATTTACAATTTTCTATTCCCCAACAGATATCAGCGCTATAAATTATAAATAGTAGGGGTCCTAGAATTGACCCTTGTGGTACTCCTCGGTTCACTGGTTTATCGGGGGACTTAAGTGTGGTACCATCTTCTCTTCTAATCTGAACATACTACATAATAGTATGATATAAAACTCCCAAGACCACCGAAAATACCTGGAGATTGTATAATGTACAAATATTAGGTTCAACCTTCGTAAGTAAATCTTTGATAAAACTTAACACATCCAAATGACATTAAAAATTCCATCTTATCAGCAGAAAGCATGGCAGGAGTTAATAAATTGATCAGGAAAAAGGTGGTCATAAATATTCAATACTGCGGACGTCCCTGCTGTAGAGTATAGAACTTGTGATAAGTAATTTAAACGTAGGTGCGCTAAATAAATCAAGTGTCGAGGTGTCGGGGGTTATCGAAGTATATTGCGGAGACAAAGAACAGAGATATTGATTCTGATTTTCAAATTCACTGAATATTATCGTTGGGCTTATAAATCGGTTCAGTAAGTTTTGGCGGTATTTTTGCATTTTGAATTTCGAAATATTCGTACAACCTTGGCCCTCTCTGAATTTTCGGCTAAATGCTTAATTGGACCGTCAAAGAGTTAGATTAGAAGGTCTAAAGGCTACCAGGCTAGGTTAGGAAACTAGAAATCATCGTAGAAAGAGATTTGAGGATGCAGATACCTTAGCCAAATTTACTTTGCACTAATGAGTAAACAGCATTTTATCTCGGGTCTGCTAGCTTTTGAAAGTGTTTCCTGTTTTCAACAAGATACGTCAAGAGCGAGTGTGTTCCCGCGGGTTAGGTTAGTGTCTCGAACTTTCGTCAATTTTAAAAATACCTACCATAGGTACCAAAGAGACTAGGTTATTGATGAATATCTGAATTCCATATCAGATTTTCTTCAAACGCTTCAAAAATTTTTTCGATTGAACAAAATGATATTTGGCCTTGCAGGTCTTTTTTCTTCTTTTATAATTTTGACTTCACAGGTGCGCTTTTGTATAGTAATTTAAAATTCAGATATTCAAGAGTTAAAAATTACAGACAGAACGAGAACATAAAGGTTTAGAACCTGATCAAAATACTAAAAACTACCATTTTAATTGGTATTCTTAAGCTAAGGGAGTTGGGTGGGTTATTTGTGGCTTGATTAGGCATGGGTACAATGTATCACATATGGGAGTGTAGTACGCATGGGAATGCGATATGTCAGTGCCAATCCTACTTCTCCTCATTAGAACTAGATAGATTGAAAAGCTTACCTCCTTCCGAATAGGCAGCGCCTGCAAAAACAACCACGAACAAAATATTCCACAAAATCATATTGCACTATCCCGTCTCGTGTCCACCAAGTCAATAGCAACTGTCGAGACTATTTAGCGCAATGATATACGATAACTACTTATAATTGCTATTACAGATTAGTCGATTCCGTGTAATGGAAACATATCAGTGAAGTGTAAATAATAACAAGAATCAGTGAATCTTAAACGTAATAGGTCATATGACAATAAATTATCATGTGCATAGGTCACTTGCTTGCCACCGTGCAGATGATAGGACGTTGTTTATATTTAGTTACGTATCAAGGAACATAACTACTGGAGCGTACGATCTTATTTATTACGTTATTAGATAACTGCCTTTAAATTTTATCTATATCATTTATATTTTTTAGACTTTTGAAAGTGCAGAATAATGGATGAATAATGCAAGAAAATTCCCAAGGTAAAAGACATAGCAAAAATCATTATGATCCAAAGATGGAAATGTGCTGGGCATGCATGTCCAAAGATCACCAGGGAATAAATGGTCCAGAATTGTCACTAACTGGTACCTTATTCGCAAGAAAAGACGGAAAGAAAAAGATGGAGTGATGACACAGTTACCACGATGGGAAATACCTGGAGTAGATTGGCAAGATACAGAGCAAAATGGAAGGAAAAAAAAAGGAAAATAGGTAAATAAACGCGATAAATACCCGTACATAAATAGTTATAATAAAATGGAAGGAAATGGAGGAGGCTTTGACACCAGAGCGGTCCTTACAACAAAACGTGCTAACGCAGCGAATAACATAAACTAACAAACTAGAATAAGTAACACAACAAAATTTTTTTAGAATTAATGTAAACTATGTGTAAGGAATACATAAAGCTTTATTACTATATTATATTATTAAAATGCAATTAGGTAAATGCAGTTCTTAGTGACTGAATCGTGACACAGTTGAAGAGATAGGAAACTGGAAACCATTAGGGATCTCTCTAATGGATATGAGTAAAGCGGATCTAGTGATGTATGTTTGAATAACTAAGCATTTCGGGTTTTAGGGTTCCACTTCGCCGTCTGTCCGTCTGTCTGTCCCCAGGCTGTATATCTCAAGAACCGCGAACTATGTCCCATCGCTTTTTACCGACAAGCACAAAATTTGAAACCAAGTAAAAAACAAGATCAAATTATTTTGTTCTCTTCCCCAACTGACCTTGTATACCAGGGGATGATTAGGACAAAAGTGCTGCATTAATGCAGCTTTAATGAAAGTGGATGCATAAGAAAGCTGCTTCTTACCTCCCCTTAATTTTATTTTATGAGTCTTACTTTTTACTTAGATACCTACTTACTTCACTCTTCATTAGCTCAGTGAGTTAAGTGGTGTAATTTGATATTCTTAGGGATTAACTTTGTAATGCCCATAACACATTAGGGCTAAATGATGCTGTGTAAATTTGTACAGTTCTAAATAAATAATTAGTGCTGATATTTTTAATAGACAAAGTTCTAGGCAGAGTATAAAACATGGCTACTTTTATCCCATAAATTAGTTTCCATGGGACAGATATAATATTGAAAGGTTCCAAAGAAAAAAAGCGTGTGAAGCCGCGGGCAGTTACTAGTTATTAGTAGTTTAAATTGGACTTGTGCTTATTTTGTAAGCCTAACGAAATAAAGTTATCTATTGAGTTTCGAGTTCGGTTTCAGTTCTAATTTGTATCCTATTATGAATTGCAATTGACGACCGATGTGGCGCGGTGGGCGAAGGTCCGCCTGCGACGCAGGAGGTTGCGGGTTCGATTCCCGCCTCGGAACAATTTTGTGTACGATCTGCAGTAATTTGTTCCGTTGGTCTGGGTGTTTTATATGTATAATAAAATATCTATGTATATAATGTATTAAATATATCAGTTATCTAGTACCCATAACACAAGCTTTGAGTAGCTTACTTTTTGGGGCTAGATGATGCTGTGTGGATTGTCCAGCAATTTTATTTATTTAATTTTCTTTGTTATCAATTTAAAAGCGTAAAGCCTTTTATAGATGTTTGCTACAATGCATAGTGGGTATCAAATATAATTTCGGCGGCTGACTAAACGCCTCACATCGAATACGCTGCAATTCGTAAGACTTGGATGAATATTTTATATCTACGCCTGATATTCTTGTATAGCATATTGCGATGGAATTTCGCAGTACATATTTATGACACAAGACATCTTTGGCAATCTAAAACCATTTTTAAGTTTACTTAGCAAAGATCTGAAAGACAAAAGAAGTTTAAAAATAAATGAGTAGAAACTTAGTAGGTATTTATTACGATTGAAATTGCCAATGTTCTCAAATTCTTGTTTCATGAAATAACCCGTTGGAACCTTTTATCATTAGTGCCACATCTGCAAATTGCTGTTTAGGTAATTACGATATTAAAGCCCTTTAAATACAAAAGCCTGGTAGAAATACGAAAACCCACAATAAGCACGTTTTCTGCTCCAAATCAGAATAAATTGAGTTCAAATAATGCTTGAAATTTTTGCCCAAAATAAATCATAGGACTTCGCGTCACTGAAACTTCGTTTATCCATTAGTACGTCATGTATGAGATGATGGTAGGTAGATTGATAAATACTGGAATGATTGATTGCGACATTTGCGACAAACTTTAACTCTGTAATAACGTTGATTATATTATAAATACTGTAGTTATATAATACTAGCTGTACCTACGGCTTCAACGCGTAGTATTTTATGGTTTTTAGATCCATTTCGAATCTAAAAAATAAAAGATCCTTATTATCGATTCAGCCGTTCTTGAGATATAAATAGTGTAACATACCATACTTTTTATATATTTGTATGATATTGTGGTAACTACCTAATATTATAAATATAGGGAATATAGTATAGGAAATGGGGAAGGGGGGCGGTATAGGGAATGTATATCCTACAGAGAAAATATCTACTTACTCGATTCCCTTTTATTCGTATTCACTACTTAGCTTCGGAAAGGGGAGGAGGAGTGGGGGGAGAATTACACTGGAAAAAGATAATGCGTGTCGTTGTGGGCAGAAAAAATATTAATAAAACTGATTTGATCATTCTGTCTCTTTTCTCACGAAAACTTAACAAAAACTGACAACAATACCATACAACAGCAGAGTAACAGCTGAAAGGTAACAACTAAAAACTAAAACAGTTTATTAACAACGCGAAAATTATTTTTTAATCAGTAAATCAATAACTTTATTTCTTTGGGCTCACAAAATAAGCACTTATTTTTTAAACAAATGGGATGTGATATCGGAAATCATTAGGTATGTCACTTGAACCTACAATTTCAATTTCAATTCGTTTATTTCAATAGGCATATTATAATGAGTAATGCACTTAGAAAAGTCAAATAAATTAAAAATCAAATAATTATTTACTAATACTACATAAATTACATAATACTAATAGTAATTACTTAACATGTACTTGTCACTCACACTTGAAACTTAACAATGTTTAAATCAGGTTCTAGACAAGTAAAATTGTAAACTAAACGTATCATTTAATTTTAATTTCTTTTTCGATTGTTGCATAAAAAATCTAATCGAAAATAAATAAAATCACAAATACCTAGTTTCCAACTACTGCAGATTGCTCTGATGATATCGATATTGAAAAATATGTTACTGTTGCTAATGTTTTTTGTGTCTTCTTTTTCCAATATCTTTATAGGCTTGCCTCGTGCGGGGGCCACCAGAAAAGAGTGGCTAATAAATATTTTTGTAGATATCTAGGTTTTTGAATCCTGGTATAGAAAGTGCTCTCTCTCGGCAAATTTCCAATGAGAACTGTAAACAACAAACGACCCTTAGCCATCCTCTATCCGATACCAATAACAAATGTACCGTGAACTCACCACGTACACTAAATCCAGTGAACAATGTACGTATCGCTTAGTTCAAGCATTGGGCCCTCACGACGCCGTACTTTAACACGTTCATGCCGTCAGCTTAAATTCAGGACAGAGTCGAGAGCGTTCTAGATGTGGACAATGGAAGCCACGGATGGCTTCATAGTTTCTTTCATAGGATTCACTGGGCTGATGAAAGAAGAAATTGATTTGTCATTACATAGGTAGGTAGTCTACTCTAGGTATTGAATTGAGTAGGTAACTATATAATAATAATCTAATTGTCAAGGGTTTTGGGGACGCTGTCGAGTAGTGTTGATATGCATCAGCTGAGATACCTGTAGACTGTTTCTAACCGTCAGCAGTTAGCCGCGACTAGTGTAGGACGCCCTATAGATAGGTGGACTGACGATCTGCTAAAGATTGTAGGCAGATGCTGGATGCAGCAACCTGAAGACAGGGCGCTATAACGCTCATAAGGGGAAGCCTATGTCCAGCCGTGGACTAATTGGGTTCATGAAGATGAAGATGTAACATGCGAACTTTTTAAGTCGATTCATTCCGTAAACAACATTTAGAAGTTTCTATAGAAACAACGCGTGCAAAGCTGCGGCCATATCCTAGTTTTGTAATAAAAAGACACGACACTTTGGTGTCCTTTGACTCAGCTTGACAAGCACTCTTGATTTAGACGATATTAAAAATATGTATGAAGCAGTCTTCCTGAGACAAACAAGCTTTTTTACTTGTATTATATATATTAAATTTATGTATGTGTAGGTATATACTTGTATATGTTCGCGACTTCGCAAACGTTATTTCTAAGGAAAGGTTTTATAGCTATTTCTATCCCCTGGGAACTAATTTAAGGGATGAAAAGTAGCTTATGTGTTATTCCAGGGATGGAACTACGTCTGTTCCAAATTTGAGCCCGATCTGTTACGTGGTTATTGCGTGAAAGAGGAACAAAGATACATCCAAACATCTAAGTATATATACATACCAGGGTTGTTGCGAATATCAGCATCAGCATCAGCATCCGCTGATGATCAGCATTGATTTAAACATCAGCATCAGCATCAGCATCCGCATTGATTGATGCTGATTTTCAATGCTGATGTTCGAGTCGCGACATGACCCGAAGAGGCAAGCACTTAGTATTTCGCAAACGGATCCCTAAATCGAAAAATTGTTTTCAACTCCCTATAAATGACTCAAAGTAATGTTTTTTTTACATTTGAAAGCAAATTTGCGATTAAAATAACGTAACTGTTGGCAATATAGCAAATCGAACTACTTTATTACGTATAGTGACATTCACACCAAAAAACGTAATAGACTGACAAATGACAGGGCTAGGAAAATAGTGTAAATTGAGCAAAATTTAAGATTGCAATCAGTGCAGTCCTCTTCAAGGTCGTCACAGAACCAAGCAGAAGAATTCGTTAGGGTTTCGTCTGATTCCGATGTCGATGGAACAAGCACTAGCACTACATGCACTACTGATATGATTCGTCAGAAGAAGTCCGAAGAAGAATAAAGATTTTTAGGTTTATAATTTAGTTTATAACTAATTATTAACATTATTGATTTAAAAGTAAACATCTTTTCAGATATAGAATTTACTAGATTCGCCCCACGGCTTCGCCCGCGACCAGAGTTTTTTTTTCGTATAAATTTCAGAAATTTATTGGAAACCCCTTGGTTTTTATGTTAAAAAAACGTGTTTAATTATTAACGCCATAGTTTATTTATACCAAGTTTTGAGTGAATAGAACCAAGGAAACCTTTAAACTTTAACACCCTATTTACACCCCTTCAGAGGTTAAAATTTTAATAGCCTATGTCCTATTCTAGGTCCTAAACTATCTACGTACCAAATTTCATCTAAATAACTTAAGTAGTTACGGAGATTAACTATAATAAACATTCACACAGACTTTCCCATTTATTATAATAGTAAGAATATATCCTGAAAAAAAACCTAATTTAGAAAAAAAACTATGGTGCTATGTTTTTCTTCATCCTTTCAAAATTTTGAAATAAAATCTGTTTTTTTTTCAATTTACATCTCTAGAGAGGAGGCTTAGTAATAGGATCCTGAAAAACTAGGTAAGTAGGTATGTTTTTTTCCTCAAAAAATGCAAGATTTTTCGAGACTCGGTTTCTATTTGAAGAACCACCTACATTAAGTAAGAGTGGAACACTATGTTTGCGAGCCCGACACGCACTTGGCCAAAATCAGCATCAGCATCAGCATCCGCTGATGTCAAGATCAAAAATCAGCATCAGCATCAGCATCCGCTGATGTGTCAAAAAACAGCATCAGCAACAACCCTGATACATACATCCATACCAACTTTTGCATATTTAATAATAAAGTCATATTATAAGTAACTTAAGTAAGTATTTCAGTATAAGGATTTCAAAAATTTCAAAAATTATAAGTAACGATTTAAAGCCCAAAAACAAACTCTACAACTTTATAATGGTTCTTAAATAACCATTATAAAGCAAAAAACCTGTAAATTATATCGGTTATAAACCTCGTTTACATGAACCTTATTTTTTTAGGTTTCATACCCAAAGGGTAAAACAGCACACTATTACTAAGAGACACTATCTCATGAATCGTGATATAAATTTTCAAAGATGAAGATTGTTCTTATTTCTGTTTCTGCTATAACAAAAAATACTAAAAAAATAAATTTACAAAAAATATTTGAAGGGAAACAAATCTGATTTATGTGCCACTTTTATAGAGAACTAGCGACCCACCCCGGCTTCGCACGGTTTTATTATACGTATAAAACATCCTCTCGAACCACTCTATCTATTAAAAAAATCGCATCAAAATCCGTTGCGTAGTTTTAAAGATCTAAGGATACAAAGGGACATAGGGATATAGGGACATAGGGACAGAGAAAGCGACTTTGTATTATTCTATGTAGTGATTAGTAGGGTGGATTCCTTCGTGTGCGAGCCGACTCACGCTTGGCCGGTTTTTGTTACTACGCTTCTAACACGTTGCAGCGACCTGCGACGCGACTGATCGGATTGATACCATAAACTGAATTGTTTTAGCCATATAAAGGTTGGCTATATCGTACTTACCACTTAACTTTAATCCAAGATTGCGAGAATCCTATCAAAAATATTTTATTACCTTGTAAGTCACTTTAGCTAGCAAGTTGTAAAGCTTTCTGTTTATTTTATTAATATAGTTTAGATGGGATTGAATAAAGTAAAATTGTGTATTTGCAAAAATTGATAATCCGACAAACCGAAATCGGAAATTTTCCGACCCATAGAGCGAGTTTTTATAGTGTTTGAAAGTCGCGTAGTGTTCACACTTCAAAGTGGCTGGCAAAACAATGTCTTACTATGAAGATTGTTATTTCTGTAGACCTTTATGTTGATTTAACTAGAGAACACATGAGAGTCATATTGAAAAAAAGTTGGCTTCGGTACGATATGCCATATCGAGACCGGTACAATATAGTGGTGCTGAACATTTTTCTTGTAGAAAACGTGTTTCCCGCGATTTGATGCGCACAAAACATCACAAATTTGCACACAGCAACGGCAACAACAAAGCTTCAAATCTAATGCTTCAATTTTAAGGAAACCCATACGGCGGAAACAACAATGATTTTTTTGTACTATTTACGTTCTGTGCGTTGAAACGTTTAACAATCGCTTTCCCTTAAAATTCAATTGTAGGATTTACTAGTAAGTACGTACTGCTATAACCATATTTAAAAAATCCGGTAAATATCGGATTTTAGCGAAAAAAAAAACATATTTGTTATGAAATAATGATGTGCTGTAAGTTCGGAAAATCATTCTACCTACTCCGATCTCTGCTTATAACAAACAATCAACATTTGTCAAAACCCAAAACCACATTAACATATTGCACATTATCCGACCGAACATTCGGTCGGTTACAACAGCAATCAAGTTGTGCACGGGATTGATAAACCACACTGTCCTAATGGCTGCTGCTTACTGATTATTGCAATGGTGTGAGAACAGTAATGGCCGACATTTCGTATAATTGAGGAAATGAACACGTATTTAGTATCATAATTATTGGAGTAAGATATAATTAAATTAATAACGCTGGACAGAGCATCATCTAGCCCTAAGCTAAGTAGAACTTGTGTTACGGGTGCTAATTGACTGATATACGTAATACATTACATAGATTGATATTTTGTGTGATGGTCACTAGCATTGTAAAGTGCTAGATCATAGGTTATTTATACATGAAAAAATTTACGTTTTAGGTTCGAAATTGTTCGTCTAATATAAAAAATTGAACGTGAAGTTTTCATTCATGACTAGAATGTCGGTTTGGTACAACGTTGTATCATGTTTAGGCTTGTATAAAAACAGTGGAACAAATATTTGCAGATCGCATTTACATTTGTTCCAAGACAGGAATCGAAACCGTGACCTCCTGCGTCGCCAGCGGACTTTCGCCCGCTACGCCATAGCGGTAGTCAATATAATAAAATGTGTGTAATATAATAAAAACTTTTTTTTTAAATATCCAAAAATATCTTTATTAACAACAAAAATGAAAATCAAGGGATAGAAGCAAATTAAAAGAAGTATAAAAAATTGAAACAATAAGAGCTAACTGCAGACGGTTGCAAATAGTCCAAAGGTTGCTCAAATAATCCATATCAGTTTACCTTCAATGCATCACTAAGCCTACTTAGGTAAGGTTTAAGCTACAGCATGCGGCTTATTTCGCGTCCTATTGTTTTGGGTCTTCAAACGACGAACCGTAATCAACCAGATGGTTCCAGTTTTGTGTAAGCAGAGGTTTTGCAATGTCGTGACTACTCTGCTTTCTCATTTCACATGAGCACATCACGACGAATATTTTTAGACTACTTTTTCCATCACAGGTAACATAATATGATCTTAGCAAGCATTAGGAATTCAAATCCTTACCAATATTATAAACGCGAATGTTTGTTTGTATGATGTCGGTTACTCTTTCACACACAAACTGTAGTTCTGTAATCGTAGCCGTTGTTATATCCCTGGAATAAAACATAGTTTATCTTTCATCCTATAGATATAAATTAATTCGTTGCCTTGAAACGTTTCCGTAGAAACAAAGTGTGCGAAGTCGCGGACAGATACTAGTCATCAATAAATCAACAGCCGTTACCAGTCTACAGTTAAAATTCCACTTGATGGTCTTACCTTATTCGATCATATCATAAGGGGGTAGCGTCGACGTACCAAAATAGTTTTATACAAACATAAAAAAAGTTTTGATCGATGCATGAAAACAGTTTCACACGCTTTCACGCTTGATAATAAAATGTTTGATATGGAAATTGCATATTGGTTCAAAGTCATTTTAGCATAAAATCTGTGTGAGTTTGAGTTACTACGCATCGTCAATTCTAGCGTGCATTGAATCCTAGGAGAGGTTAAATGTGTTTCTCTGGACTATATAATATGTCGACATTCTAAAACTTGTTTGGTGTTAATTTTAAGATTTACCTATTTGTGATTCGACCCCACAATTTTTAATTATTTCAAAATATTGATACCAACACCCCCGTGCTAAAAGTGATGCATAATATGTTACGCCCTTTCCACAACATCCACTAGACTATCGTATGCTCCAATAATTGACAACCTGACGGCAACATTCTTCAAAATATTCTAAGCACCTTGAAACATTTCTATTTAGTTTCTAAACTTTTGCACTCATAATATTTAGTGTGATATTGTGGAGTTAGTACACTCTTTACAGTTTCAGTACTCAGATGTACATAATCTACATGGAGACTTTGAATTTTTTCACTCGCGACACGCTCCTATTCAATGCCTGTAGTATCGATTTTGCGTCCAGACCCTACATAGACCTTGCTTGTATCCAATAACCCAGTTCAGAGTTGGCTGACTGCCACACACTAAACCAGAGTTTTTGAATGAAACCCCACATTCCGATTTCATATTCGTAGCTTCATTGATTCTTATCAGGGGTCCGGTTCAGTTTATCCTCATTTGACATTTTATTTTCTGGGTAAACTGGGACGCGGAGGGAATTGGTTTAACAAAATATAGTAATATTCAAATCCCGACAAAATCTAAAATGTTTGCTATGTTATCTAATTTTTAAAATATAGACGAACTTTCACAACCCTTTTTCATGTCTTTTAATACTTCGCTTCATTATTTTTTAAGGTTCAAAGTAGCTTTTATGTGATGAAACTGTAGTAAAATTTTTCCAGTTACTTTTTCTAAAAGGAATATTTTATAGCGAATTTGTCAATTATCATAATGTCACCCTCCAAAGATTATTAAATCTATTTAAAAAGAAAGTAGACGGTCACACAAATAAAATTTGCGTCATGTGCGTTTCGCAAAAATATTTCCGCAAATAAATTAATTGTGATAAGAAACCGCTGGCTGTGAAAACACGTCACGTAAATGCCTGAAAAGGGTGTTTTCGCGAGCATTATCCCATATCTCTTAGGGAAGAGGGTATTTTCTTATTATTTTAACCTTTATGTCTCCTTATTGGTCTTATCTATGAGATTAGCTACGTCATTTGATTTATTAAGGGAAGATTTTCAGGATGGTGCTTCTGCTTTGCGCTCAAACGAAGGGTAGTAATGAGATAAGTGGGTACATTTCACTTTACGTTGTTATTTGATTTTATCCCTTTGTTCTCAATCAAAGGATACCCTTTACTGTAAATATTAGTACTAAAATTTTATCTGCAATATAAAGCATGTAAGTAGCTAAGAATTTAGGCTTTCTATGAAAATCTATGCGGATTCTACAGTGACCTGTAAAATAAAGTATTAGTTATTTTATAAACTAGACAACCTAGAGATTTAAAATAAAAAACGTTTAATAGAAAATTTTATCAGAATTCTTTGAAACTATTGTAAACTATACATTAGGAAATAAATTTAACTTAAAAAAAAAAACAACTAAACAGCCATTTATAACTTAGTGTCCAAAAAAATAATTAACATTTTATAAGTGATTTACATGTAATTTATTTTTTAATCATCATTATCATCATCAAGCTATATTAGTCCACTGCTGGACATATTTTTTAATATTTGGTAATAATTCCTCGGGCTCTAACAACAGCTTTGAGCCAGTTTGTATACTATGTGTTTTGTATGTATTAATACTTCTGTATACAACAATAAGCATCCGCGGGCCGTAGGCACTCATACGCATATTAATTTAAGAACTCATTTTGAACTTCGACTTTTAAAAAGGGTAATATATTATTATGGTGTTATTGATGATAATATAGTGCATAAAATCCACGTGTCGCTGTTAATGTCTTGAAGTGTTCGCACTTGGGGATCGCACCGCCTGCTGAGGTTTCACCGTCAATGCCAAATAATTTTGCTTGAAAATATCTTCTTGTAGGAAGAATGACTAAATGCTTCTCTCCGAAGGGCATTTCACTCAAGCATAAAACACCATCGAGATCGTAAAATATTCACACAGCGACGTTGTCATGATAGATGTAAATACATTCAGCAACGAAAATTGCTGGATACGAATTAATTCTATGAAAAAGTACGAAATCACAGTAAAAAACAAAGTCGTTTCCCGATGTCTGTCTGTCTATCGCTATGCTTAGATCTTTAAAACAACGCAACAGATTTGAATGTGGTTTTTTATAGATACCTAGATTGATTTTAGAGAACGGTATATTCATATCTAAGTATAATATAAACCTAGCGAAGCTGGGGCCGGTTGCTTGTGCTAAATAAGACCATGTTGCTTGAACTATCTTCTTGAAGTAATGACTAAGCCTCTCTCCAAGGGGCATTTCAATCAAGAACTGAAGACCATAAACATCGTAAAATATTCACATAACTACGTTGTCATAATACATGTTAATACATTCAGCACCGGAAATGGCTGAACACAAATTAATTTTTACCTTTTATCTTATTGACTCTGCTTCTTTCCCAAACTGCTTTATTTCCTTTAAACCTTACTGGACTCTTGGTCCCATGAAAATTCACGTTATAATTAATTAAAACTGGGAAATGAAGTGCTCACTTTGATTTAAGTAAGATCAATATTTTTTAAGTAAAGAAGCGAACAAGAAACCTTTACCTTGTTAATGAACTGTAATGTTTGCGAAAGGCACTTAACATAAGCCTACGTACATACATTTATTTATTAAAAAAGTTACCTTAGGTACAACACTAGTGTCAAAAGAACAAAAATATATTGAGTTTTATACAATGCTGAGAAGATTTGGAAAAAAATAGTATTAATGAATTTAAACTTAGAATGATATGATCTATTCGTTGTTTACTTTAGTCAGTCACATCGGAAGAGTTATAATGTCAATGTCGTGGTTCTGAAAGTGCCATCAATACTTTCAGAATAACACTTTTATAAAATAAAAATGTTTTAATTTTTAGTGTCAGTTAGGTAGGTACCTAGTCTAGTCGTAAAAGTGTTAAAAAAATATTGCGTTATTTACAACACAAATTTACGTTGCTGACTATACATATCAAGTTACATAACAGATATTCTGCGCATCCCGTCTCATTTCTCATCTAATCGGAATATTACATTATTCATGAGCAGGTAGAGAAGTAATAAACCTGACAAATATCCTACCAATGATCCTAATTATAACGTAAATCCTATTAAACCAATTATTGGAAACGTAAATCAGTAGATTTAAACCCCTATGTCGGTACTTACCATGTTGTAAGTAAGAGGTAAATTATCTGATGAGGTAGTAGTATTAACTAGTTTTAAGTATACATGTACTTACATATAAGATGGCTTAAATAAAGTATTATTATTACGACTCTATTATTTTTATTTTATTTATTTTTATTCTCGATAAAAATACATTTTTCTAGTAAGTATAGGAAATAAAAAAATATTATAAAACTAATCTACAGTAAAAAAATATATACAAACGGTGGATCACCGGCCGCGAAGCTAGGCTCAAGCAGCCGGTGACTAGGGTTGCAGACAGGAACTTCCTGACGATACGCGCCGAATCCAGGAGAACCGCTTTTTGGATCTGGCCCGATCCAACTTCCTAGCGAGAGTCTCTTGACTCTTGAGATGTTTATCGAGGCTCTTCGATTATTATTATTACTTACAAGAATATTGAAATCAAAATAAAATAATATGTAAGTAACTATGTACCTTAATTAGTCTTAGTTATTGCGTAGTACTTAGATTTAGGCAAATAAAAATAGTCGCTCTCTTTTTTTCTCTCTTTCTTTAATGAAGCTCACATATTTTTGAATTGGCTTTTTTCTTTTATTCATTCCATTGGCTGTTTTACCGTAAGTATTGTCCGTTTTAAAGCTTGAATTATAATTTCAGCACCATTGTTACACACCTACACATACCTACATGTATTCTAACATTTTCTAACCCATATTAATTTCAATTGATGTTTGTGTCTTGTTTTTTTGAAATTTGTATTTGTGTTTTTACAACGAATAAATAAGTATAAGTAGGTATATTTTTGCCAAGCTCTATTTTCGCTATTGGCTCTATTTTTGTCGCAGAGATTCGAAGTTGATTGAAGGCCACTGTCCTTTCCGTTGGGTCATTTGCCAAATACATTTGGTAGCATCTGATAAAACTTTATTCTGTTTGTCTTGCGGACTTGATGAACCATGTTTTACTTGGTTGGTTAATCATCATCAACCTATATTACTCCATTGTTAAATATAAACCTCTCCTTATGAGCAGAGCACCTAGAGATCCGCCTTCAGCTTGTCGCATCCAGCAACAACATTGTCTTTCACAGATCTTATACCAGCAATAGGTCTTAATTCTAAGTCTTATTAAGGTCTTAATTCTAAGTAGGTAGGTATATTTATATAATTAAGTAGGTACATACAAATATATATTAAAAAAACATACAGCCGAATTATGTGAGCCTCTTACTTCATTTTAAGGCGGTGATTTTTTACTTTCCCAACGAAGTAAGATTTAATGGAAATTTGGTTGGTTTTTTACATATATTATATATACTCGTAAGTACAAAAACATTTATTACATTTTGTAGAGGTAGTATCTACTCTTTACCAGCAAAGAAAATGTAAGTGCTAAAGAAGAGATGTCAGAGTCACTTATTCTTCCAACTTTTGTGCCAATCCAAATGGTCCTGCACAAATCTCATGGCTAAAATAAATAAAATTTGGTTATTGATAAATTTATTTCACAGACAATTTCAACTAAGTACGGCTACCTACGAATACTATTTATAATAACAAAATCTTCCCATCTAACTTCCAAAAACAGAAGGATTATAAACGTTGCCATAAATTACAAACATTTTTCTTCTTCAAATCGTGATTTTCTCCAATTTAGAGTTTAGAAAAGCTTATTTTGCCCCATAAATTAGATACAAGTAAGCGCAAACCTTAAAATAATCATTAAATTCCTACTTCCTTACTAATTTATAGATGTGAAAGTTTGGGTGGATGTATAGATGTAAAATGTTTGTTCGTTTTCAAAAATCAAGTAATTTTACTTGAAAATTATGATATCATGTATCAATTCGTATCATGAATGTTGTACCTACCTATCTTTGATTTAGTTTATTATGACAATGGCCGTATACCGCAGATTTAAAGACATTTTATTGAATTAGTTGTTTCATTTTGTCTAATTAAGGAAGAGATACGAAAAAAGAGTTTGGTGGCCACCAAAGGCAACTTCGTATCTCTTCCTAAACAAGACAAAATAAAACTACTGCAGATGCATTAAAACAAAGCTTATGACATGTTTAACAAACTATGTGGACTGTCCGAAATTATTTATTTATTTATGTACGAGTGAATTGGACGGACCAAGTAAAAGTTGCACTAAACAGTTCCCTACACGAATGCACCAGGAAAGCAGCGGTGCGAGAAGAATGGCGGCGGATTGTAAAGGCTTGTTTGACGGTTGACGGAATTAAATGATAAAATAAGTGGAGGCGCCACTTTAAGTGCTGTTTGCGCCTTAAAATAACAAAATCAAGCGTATTTGCAAAACCTACCTGGATTTAAATGAATAGTGAAATGTGCTGCGCTAGTATAGATAGATTTTTAGTGTGCATAGAAAACACCAAACACATCCAACGTCTGTAGATCGTACAAATAAAATCCTGGGGTTGGAAACCTGTAACTTCGTGCGCTAAGAGATCATAACGTTTATTTCATAAATGAAACTTAATTATTCTATGTTATCACGTTGAGCCCGGTGTATCTCACTCTGCTGAATTTCTCGTGTTGCAAATTATCAGCACAAAGGCGGGTAGAAAGTTATTTACTTAGAATAATTCTAATGAGCTCATATGAAGAAGTTTGGAACATGAAAGCATAATTAATGGTATGTAAGAAACCTTATACTAGCTCTTGTTGAAAAAACTTTACCCATGCTTTAATTAAAACTACGCAACGGATTTTGATACGGATTTTTTAAGGTTTATACGTATAATGAAACCGTGCGAAGCCGGGGCGAGTCGCTAGTAATTAATAAAGTAACGAATGCTAGACAATTCATACAGCTTATGTTTAGGGTAGTAAATTACTTATTTACTTCATAGAACACTTATAGGTAGATACGTATATTTATACATAGAAAACCAGAGCAAATATTTGCAGAACGTACAAACACTTATCACAAAGCGGGAATCGAATCTGCGACTTCAAAATGTTGATTTTATCTTACGAAAATATCTGTGTCTTTTCTACGCTATCGGTGACAAACATCGATCAATATTCGACCTTATGTAAATGTCATCTTTGCAGAAATGCAAACCTCTCTAAAAATATGCCAACCATAGAATTCCGCCCTTCAAAGGAACGAGTTATGTATGGTATGCCAAAACTCTTCAAAACACGTATATCTACGAAATTTTGCCCAACAAATGGAGCGATACAGGCATTTTATTAAGGGCATGACCTTTACGCCATTAGATTCTGGAATTACTCGGTGATCGTTTAGGGTTCAAATTGAATTGTATTGTATTGTATTCATTTATTCCACTTAGATACATTTGTACACATGGAAAACTCAATTTTATGCATTTATGTAACCTAACAGTAGTAATTGCGTGAAAACTAAAACATAATTGGTACAAGCAGATACATAATGAAAGTTAGGTACGTAAAGCTGTAAAATTATCAGCAATAGCTTCGTCGAGTGTATAGTATGATTTTTCCATTAACATTTTTTTGATAGTGATACAAAAATTGTTTGTAAATTGTTGGAATAAAAAAAAAAAAAATGTATTTTTTAATGTCTTTTTTAAGTTTTTTAAACTTACGCGATCAGAACACATTATTATAAATATTTATGTACGGGTATTTATCGCGTTTATTTACCTATTTTTCCCGACGTTTCGACAGGTTTACACACTGCCGTGGTCACGGGATGACTGGAGTAACTGGAGCTACCGCCTCTGCGAAACGGGGTCAGCTGTTCCGTCCGGCGACTCGAGCAAGAATCTAAAAAAAAAAAACTAAAAAAAAAAAAAAAAAAAAATAGGTAAATAAACGCGATAAATACCCGTACATAAATATTTATAATAATGTCTTTTTTACAAAAACTAAAAATAAACTGCGGATTACGAAATATTTATTCTGTTTTTAAAGCAATATGTACGGCCTGATAATTCTCTGTTTGATGATTTTTACAAATTAGAATATTCAAATTTTCGTAACTCCAAACTCTTAGGTAAAAACATGATTTCATCTTGTAAATAGAACAAGAATCATCAAAATCGGTTCTCTAAGTTGTCATCAATAAGGCCGCCGATTGTACCACTTTAGATATTGTAATAAATATTAAGCTACTTTGTACCATATTATTTGATGGTGCGATAAAGAAATTGTCTTCTCTCGGTACATATTTACATTATATTATTGAAGTTTGTTGAAAACTAAATTGTTTAATCAAGGTCATAGAACTGGCCTAAAACTAGATGGAGGTTCACAAGTATCTAATTATTAACTTTTTTAAAGGGAATTTGTCGCAGCGACCACATCGCCCGTATCTAATCATTTTCAGATAGTTTAATAAAAATAAAATAATAATGCTAGACAATTCACACAACATCGTGTAGCCCCAGGCTAAGTAGAGAATGTATGTGTGTCCTCTCGATTACTGATATTATTTAATTCAATACACTACATATATTAATAGGACAAAAACATTGAGAACCCCGCAACCAATATTTGCAAATCATTCAAACATTTTCCCAAGGTGGAAATCGAACCTGCAACCTCTTGCGTCGCTGGCAAAGTTTCGCTCGCCTCGCTACATCGGTCGTCGAAAACAATATCCTGCATCAACTCAATCATAATATAATCTATCTATACTTATAATAAAACTGTAACAGGTCCAATTCTGTACATTGAAGATATTTTGAAAATTTTTTTTGGAGGGCACTCTATTATCGATACTCAAGCCAAAACTGTCATTTTTTTCATTCATGTCTGTCTGTCTGTCTGTCTGTCTGTCTGTCTGTCTGTCTGTCTGTCTGTATCGTAAACGCGCATCACGCCGAAACTACTTGATGGATTGAAATGAAACTCGGCATGATTATAGGTCATACTACGAGGAAGGACATAGGATACTTTTTATCCCGGAATTCAGTAATGTTCCCCTGGGAGAGAGGGTGAAAGAAAAATTCTTTAACCACGCATCACGCCGAAACTGCTGAATGAGTTGGAATGAGACTCGGGACGATTTGAGTTTATAGTACAAGGAAGGACATGGGATACTTTTTATCCCGGAATTCAGTAAGGTTCCCCTGGGAGAGAGGGTGAAAGAAAAATTCTTTAACCACGCATCACGACGGAATTGAATGAATTCGAATGGAACTCGGGACGATTGGACATGGGAGACATTTTATCCCGGAATTCAGTTTGGTTCCCCTGGGCTATACGGGTTTTCAAAAATTTCTCCCAGCATCTGAACGACGCGTGTGCAACGCGTCGTTCAGATGCTGTGAGAAATTTTTGAAAACCCGTATAGCCCAGGGGAATCAAACTGAATTGAACTGATAAACGCCAAAGTTTGTAAGTATGAATGGATAGATGGATGGATAGATTGATAGATGGATGGATGTTTGTTACTCTTTCACGCAAAAACTGCTGAACGGATCTGGATGAAATTTGGCACAGAGATAGATTATAAGGTGGAATAAGAAATAGGCTTTATTTTATCCCGAAAATCGCACGGGAAAGGGAATTACGCAAGTAAAATCGCGAGTACTCTAAATATTAATCATGCGCAGACGAAGTCGCGGGCACCAGCTAGTAAAATATATAACACAAAAGTTCACGGGTTTGTTTCACAATCAAAAAGTTAGTTCCTGTTTATTTACTCGATAGAAACCTATGTAAATTTAACGAGAACTTACTTGATTATTATGAAACAGGACCTAAGTAATCCAGATTGTAATTTGCTAGCTTATAACCAACGAATAGCGCTTAGCAACAACCGGCTATCCTATCAAATAACAATGGAATCACAATCATCCTATAACTGGGAAACAGACCGTGTGCGCAAACATTCGCAACCTTCATAAAAGCCAGCTTTTCTGTTGAGCATAGGCTTACCTTTGTGAGAACTCGTGAAGTGGTCAATAATGCCACTTGTGTTATAATATAGCAGAGAGATCCTTACTTCCTTACTAATATTATAAACGCGAAAGTTTGTATGGATGTTAATTACTATTTCACGCAAAAACTGCTTAACGGTTCGGGCTAAAATTTGATTTAAATGAATAGACGCAGTTCTAACTCTGGATTAACACTCTTCCACAACTTTTGTTTCGGCTACTATTTCATCTCATAAATTAGTTCTTACGGATAGAAATAGCAAATGAAATAGCCTTAAAATGTTTTAGATAGAAACAAAGCATGTGAAGCCGCGGTAGATGCTAGTATCTAATATAATAGTATTTTGTAATACTGGCACGTTGTGAATATAATCACGTACGCGTACGTAGCTATCGTGTTACTGGAGGCCTTCTTTGAAAAAAGAAATACGAAGTTTCGGAAAAAAGATATCACGAAACTAACGTTTCCAACTTACGTCTAAGGTTCGAGTTCACCAACAGTTGGGTCATCATCATCATCATCAGCCCACATTAGCCGTAGTAATTATAAACACAATTGCTTGTCTATGTTTTGGTCTTTAAAGCATAGGATATCCTAGTGTAGACATGAAAGTGAGATCACTTTTAGTCTTTTTATAACTAGGAACAAATAAAAACTACCATCTATCTATCTATACTTATAATAAAACTGTAACAGGTCCAAATCTGTACATTGAAGATATTTTGAAAATTTTTTTTGGAGGGCACTCTATTATCCATACTCAAGCCAAAACTGTAATTTTTTTCATTCATGTCTGTCTGTCTGTCTGTCTGTCTGTCTGTCTGTCTGTCTGTCTGTCTGTATCGTAAACGCGCATCACGCCGAAACTACTTGATGGATTGAAATGAAACTCGGCGTGATTATAGGTCATACTACGAGGAAGGACATAGGATACTTTGAATCCCGGAATTCAGTAAGGTTCTCATGGGAGAGGGTATGAAAGTAAAATTCCTTTACCGCGCATCACGCCGAAACTGCTGAATGAGTTGGAATGAAACTCGGGACAATTTGAGTTCATACTACAAGGAAGGACATGGGATACTTTTTATCCCGGAATACGGTAAGGTTCCCCTGGGAGAGAGGGTGAAAGAAAAATTCTTTAACCACGCATCACGACGGAAGTGAATGAATTCGAATGGAACTCGGGACGATTGGACATGGGATACATTTTATCCCGGTATTCAGTTTGGTTCCCCTGTGCTATACGGGTTTTCAAAAATTTCTCACAGCATCCGAACGACGCGTGTGTACGCGTCGTTCAGAGGCTGTGAGAAATTTTTGAAAACCCGTAGAGCCCTGGGGAACCAAACTGAATTCAACTGATAAACGCGTAAGTTTGTAAGTATGAATGGATAGATGGATGAATAGATTGATAGATGGATGGATGTTTGTTACTCTTTCACGCAAAAACTGCTGAACGGATCTGGATGAAATTTGGCACAGAGATAGATTATAAGCTGGAATAAGAAATGGGCTTTATTTTATCCCGAAAATCCCACGGAAAAGGGAATACCGCAAGTAAAATTGCGAGTATTCCAAATACAAATCATGCGCAGACGAAGTCGCGGGCACCAGCTAGTACTTATAATAAAACTGTAACAGGTCCAATTCTGTACATTGAAGATATTTTGAAAATTTTTTTGGAGGGCACTCTATTATCGATACTCAAGCCAAAACTGTAATTTTTTTCATTCATGTCTGTCTGTCTGTCTGTCTGTCTGTCTGTATCGTAAACGCGCATCACGCCGAAACTACTTGATGGATTGAAATGAAACTCGGCATAATTATAGGTCATACTACGAGGAAGGACATAGGATACTTTTTATCCCGGAATTCAGTAAGGTTCTCATGGGAGAGGGTATGAAAGTAAAATTCCTTTACCGCGCATCACGCCGAAACTGCTGAATGAGTTGGAATGAAACTCGGGACGATTTGAGTTCATACTACAAGGAAGGACATGGGATACTTTTTATCCCGGAATTCGGTAAGGTTCCCCTGGGAGAGAGGGTGAAAGAAAAATTCTTTAACCACGCATCATGACGGAAGTAAATGAATTCGAATGGAACTCGAGACGATTGGACATGGGATACATTTTATCCCGGAATTCAGTTTGGTTCCCCTGGGCTTTACGGGTTTTCAAAATTCTCACAGCATCTGAACGACGCGCGCGTCGTTCAGATGCTGTGAGAATTTAAGTGAGAGTTTAAACTGATAAACGCGAAAGTTTGTAAGTATGAATGGATAGATGGATGGATAGATTGATAGATGGATGGATGTTTGTTACTCTTTCACGCAAAAACTGCTGAACGGATCTGGATGAAATTTGGCACAGAGATATATTATAAGCTGGAATAACACATAGGTTTCATTTAATCCCGAAAATCCCACGGGAAAGGGAATTACGCAAGTACAATCGCGAGTACTCGAAATACTAATCATGCGCAGACGAAGTCGCGGGCACCAGCTAGTATACAATACAATTGAAACAATTGAGCTAACTTCAGACTATAATAATAAAAATAAGTAAATACAACGGCTTCTGAAACCTTTTCGCTTCATAGGTCTGTAAATCAGAGCTGGTATTTTTACTCGTTTGGTAAAAGATCAAACTAAAAAGAGAATGTATTTATTCATGGGTTTTAATTTTTTTTTCTAGGTGACTTATTTGATAATTTATTTGAATGCTGGGGCTGTTCATATGATAACATGTAGGTAAATTAAATCAAGATCTGACCAGTAATAAAAATATTTCAATTCATAATTTAGAGTTATCCTTAATAACGCGTACGCTTACTATTTTCTTCGAATTCATTGATATGATCTCATTTTATCTTGAAAAAACTTGAATTCTGGTTAAAACTGCCATTATGAAGAGCGTTTTGCGTGTACTTGCGATATTTTACGGCATCTAGAAATCGTGCTTACAAAGCAGTGAGTAAGAAATTGCGCTACAAACACCAATAAATCGCGTTTCAAATTCGCGGCTATGAGGTGGACTTTTGTAAACAACCCTAAATTATTATGCCAAATATATGATGGATTTTACTCAGATAGTTGATTTTGTTACTTAGTCCTAGATTTAAAATGTCGTATACCGTTAAAATGTCAAAGCAGCAACCATGCTTTGCATATAATTAAACCAATAAAAGTCAATATTCAGCGGTGTAAAGTTGCGGCAAATTCTCAGGTCTACCCAAAAGCACTCATAGTGTGTGCCAGCGACCGAATATGCTGTTTAATGAATTTTAATTGAAATAATAAGCAAACTTCGCAACAAGGGTCACCTAATGGCATAGGGCTGTTGGTTCAAGTGACATTAAAACAACATTGTGATATTTTTGGTTAATAAAGACTGTTTTAGTAAGGCGAGCGAAAATTTGATTTTAAAGTCAATGAAAAGTAAACAGAGAGTGGACGTTAAAGAAAATGTACTGCAAATGTAGCTGTATCTTAATATGTTTTCGTGACATAAAACTCATTTATTTTAACACCATTACATACACATTGCAATAACCGTTATAATAATGTTGAATTTTATGTAATTGGAGTTATAACTTCGGGGAACACATCAGTATTGAGATCTAAGCCTTTGACTACCAAACCAGTTAGGTAAATACATAATGCTGGACAATCCCACACAGCCCCAAGCTAAGCAGAGCTTATATTATGGGTACTAGATGACCTCTTTACATTTTATTAACAGAATTTTTACTAAACATAGAAAACACCCAGAAACCCGGAACAAATACTTGCAGATCGCACAAAGGCCTCGGTCTCGAATTTTGCGGGCAGCGGGGCGGCGGCGGCGGCGGCGCGGGAGCGGCAGGATCTTATGCGTATCGTCAAATGGGCCGGGTCTCGAAAACAGCGGCGCGGGAGCGGCGCGGGGGCGGGCAACGAGCGGTGCACTCCAGTCGAGCGGTGACCGTCCCGCGTTGCGCGTCTGCATTGTAGTATAGTGTTGTACTTTCTTTTTGTGACGTATTAAAATGTCCTCGGACGTGCAAGAGCAAATTATTAGTGTGATTAGTGTGTAGTATGTAGGTATTTAATTAAAATTATTGTATCTGGGAACTTAATACCGATGCCAAACTATTTACTAAATTAGTAGATTCCTTTTTGAAACTATCAATAAATACAATTACAAATTACAATTTCGTTGTTTTACTTACCCAAGCGTTATGTATAATTTTTCTGCTGGAGATCTACCTCTAAAACTTTTTGGATTAATTCCAGACTCTAAATCACTCTTGATAGTTTCTAGAATATAGTCAAAAGTTTCTACACTCATTCTGGTGTAGTCGTAGAATTTATCGGGATTTTGTCTCTGTTCTTCATAATTTCGATAAAACTCGCCATTTATTTTCCTTGCCCTATAGTAGGGATCCACTTCTTCTTTTGCCCACAATAAATCGAGCGTTAGGAATACATTTGAATCAAAAAGATGTTGTCGCCGATTTTCAGACATTTCGTTTGCGAATGTCGACAACACAACCACGAACACAACACTACACCGCTACAGTGCCGCGCGATCTGCCCGCTGGTTTCGAGAACAGGTATGCGTTGCCCGCCCCTCTCCCGCGCCGCCGCCGCCGCCGCCCCGCTGCCCGCAAAATTCGAGACCGAGGCCTAACATTAAAATTTGTTCTAAGGCGTGAATCGAACTCACAACCTCCTGCGTCGCAGTTGGACCTTCACCCGCCGTGCCACATCGGTCGTCAAAGTCCGCCATTAAACAAATAATAAGTACTGAGTTACCTACTTAGTGATTTAAAAATGTCTTTATTTACAAGGAAAATTACAATCAGCAATAGAAAAAAATAAAGCAAGTATAACAAATAAGCTAACTGCAGACGGTTATAAACAGTCTCAGCTCAACTTGACCATGTCTAATGATTAAATTAATATTAGGTATATAAAATAAATAAATAATGCTGGACAATCAATATCATATGATGAGTGCCAATGAGGCGCTTATCATGGGAAGGCCTGCGTCCAGCAGTGGACCAGTAAAGGTTGTAGATGAATCAATATTAAACTTTATTATTAATATAAACAAGAGCGTTGGTAGAGGTACCTACGTATTACGATCGGCAATCTGCTCAGACCAAGTCTAATCAAATTTCATGCTAATCCCTTGAGACAACCGGACGTTCCTCTAACAGTCTCTATTGTCTTGATGCTGCCTTGTCATTGTCAATTAACACGCAAACAGCACCTAAAGTAGCGCCCCCACTTATTTTATACATTTGGTTCCAAAGGTTGTCTGGAAGAGATCGCTTCTAAGCGATAAGGCATTGTACTAGTGTTATGTAATTTATTTTGTCATGTTTCTTCCCCAATAAAGCGTATATTGCACGTTTGATTTTTGGAAATTCCTTTGTTTAACGGAATTATATGATAAAATATGTGGGGGCGCCACTTTAGGTGCTGTTTGCGCCGTAAGACGGAACTAGAGGAACACTAGCATCGCCAATTATTTTATCATTATTACGCTAAACTAAACAAAGGAATTTCCAAAAATCAAAGGTGCAATATACGCTTTATTGGGGAAGAAACATGACAAAATAAATTACATAACACTAGTACAATGCCTTATCGCTTAGAAGCGATCTCTTCCAGGCAACCTTTGGAACCAAATGTACGGTTTGTTATAAATAATATAAGCTTTTATTAATGAAACTAGTATTAGTTTTATTTAAGATAAACAAAGGAATTTCCAAAAATCAAACGTACAGTTTGATACCTATCATAAGCTTTTCTTAATGCATTATGTAGTACTAGCGACCCGCCCCGGCTTTGCACGGTTTTACTATACGTAAAAACCTTCCTCTCTATCTATTAAAAAAACCGCATCAAAATCCGTTGCGTAGTTTTAAAGATTTAAGCGTTCAATGGGACATAATGACATAAGGACAGAGAAAGCAACTTTATTTTATACTATGTAGTAGGTAATGTAGTTCCATTTTGTCTATTATAGGAAGAGATACGAAAATGGAGTTTGTTGGCCACCAAGATCTCTTCATAATATAGACAAAAAAGAACAAATGCATTAAAAAAAGCTTTTGATAGGTATAAAAAACTGGATCCGAATTCCATAATATAAATCCCTTCACCATTACAATAGTATCGTGTCAAACTGACAGTGTTAAACTCCTTTTGGTATTCTACTAGCATAAACTTTTTCAGGTTCATTCACAGCTGTGACGATTACGTTTATGACTTCCAATTTGACATTGTCCTTATTCTATTACTGAAAGTCTGCTCAATTGGAAAAATATGTTGAATACCAAATGCGTAAACGTCATTTACGCCATCTTGATAGTATGGTGCTATTGAGACATTTGTTTTGAAATTAGTGGAATTCGGCCCCTGTACAGTTTATTTTTGGAAATTCAGTTGTTTAACGTGATATGATAAAATATGGTGGCACTAGTGTACCTCTAGTTATCGCTTTAAGATTAAGGCTGTGTCCCCAGTAGGCAAACTGTGAGCAGCCGACTGAGTTTGCGGCGTATAAGTTCAGTACGCCCTTCCATATATTTTAAATTCAGTGTCCACAGTTTGCTAGTTTGCGCTCACTGTACGCAGTTTGCACGCAGTTTGCAGTGATACGTGCGCCGACTATCTCAGTTAGCGGCGACTCGCGGGTTCCAGTGCTTGCGATACGCACGCAAACTGATCTGAGTTTGTAGCTGTTCGCCACAAATTTGCGGCTCACTCAGTCGGCCGCTCACAGTTTGCCTACTAGCGACAAAGCCTAAGAATACGGTAGATGAGAGTACGGCAGATATACTTGATGGGCACAACACTATCAGATGGTGTATGCGTGGTTAGTTGGTATATCATACATCTTTAGAGGCCGTAATACTTGATTGTTCGTAGGTCAATCTAGTATTCGACACTCATGGCTATAGTGCTCATTAGGGGAGGCCTATTATATGTCCAGCAAGACTAGTAGGTATAGGTATACGATGATGGGACCCTGGGGGAAAACTTTATAATTATTATACATTTTAATGTAATAAGGTATTTGTTTGCTTTCTGGCAGACAGTCAATAAGGAAATATTGTTTCGTTGGCTTTATTTACCGATCGCGGTCACCGAGGGGCTTGATTTTATTGAATTTTACTGAAAATCTTATTAAAGTTATGAACTATTTTATTTTATCATGAGAACACGAGAAAATAATCATATAAGTTGTTGTTGAAGTTGTCTGTTTCGTTCATGCTTCGGTCGAGACTTATTATTTTGAGGTACTTACATATTGAGCCCCGCGGCTTTACCCGCGTGAAAATTTATGAATGAGGCGTTTGCTGTTTTATTCCAAGCTTAGAAAAGTAACAAACAACCATTCATCCATCTATCTAACCTTTCTCATTTATAATAATAGTGTGGTTACTTGGTTCCTCTAAGCCAATTTCTTAGTTGTATTGTTTTCTTATATTAAATTATAATTTGATATTTTTCACGTATCTACTCCATAAAATAAGATTTGATCTTTCCCTCCTACAATTGCGAAATTATTATTCTAATCCTATCATAAATAGACAAAAGCAACATATCCTTTTTTATTAATTTGATTTAGAATGAGTCATCTCTCATGCTGTCTCGCTGAGATCGTATTCGAACTGAGCAGGACAGTATTAGACATGAAATCATTTTCAGTCTCGTATACCTAAGTGTCATTACGCATTCACTTATGCTCATCAATAGCATGGTACGTTTTCCCTATTCTGTAGGGTCCTGTGTAGTCGATTGCACAAAATGTCTAGGTACACTAATTCCTCGTGACAGCGTACCCCAATTAGCTCTGCCTGAGAGTCCACGCGTCGCTTCGTGTTTTGCAGGCTGTTGAACAGTGGTACATATAGCCTTACAATATAGGAACATGCGGGTGTGTTCACACCCTAACGTGTTGCCAACAGTTTGTTCGATAAACTGAAACCGATTGATTTTCGTTCTAAATATAAATACGTGAAAAAATTCTATGTTTATGATAGATATACCGTAAACGCTGTTCTTAAAAGCTGTTCCGTTTCATTTCAACTAGGTACTTGACGATCAACTTTTATTTTTGCCCCCCCCTGTTTTTTATGCTACTATATTGTTTCACTCAGCAGCTTGGCAGGAGCCACCTGACGAAGCTTAAAACGCGCGATGGGAGGACCGTACTGTCGAAACCGGAGATTTCAGCCGAGATAGAGGATTTTTACGGCCGTCTGTACACTGCACATGCCCCTCGTTCCCGACGAGATGACCTTGATTCTAGAGCCACCCTGACACGCCACTACACCGACGAACTGCCAGACATCAGTCAAGACGAAATCGTGTTAGCTTTGAGGCAGCTTAAAAATGGAAAAGCCCCCGGTGAGGACGGTATAACTTCAGAGCTTCTGAAGGCAGGAGGAGCCTCCGTTATACAGGAGCTACAACACCTCTTCAATACCGTCCTCCACAGTGGGAGAACTCCTAAGGCGTGGAGCGGGAGTTTGGTGGTGCTCTTTTTTAAGAAGGGTGATAAAACTCTCCTTAAAAATTACAGACCCATCACACTCCTGAGCCACATCTATAAGCTGTTCTCACGAGTGATCACGAATCGTCTCGCCAGGAGACTTGACGAGTTCCAGCCACCGGAACAGGCCGGGTTCCGCGGAGGATATGGCACCATAGACCACATACACACAGTGAGGCAGATTATACAGAAGTCCGAAGAGTATAATCAGCCCCTGTGTCTCGCTTTTGTGGACTATGAGAAAGCCTTTGACTCCGTCGAAACCTGGGCTGTTCTGGAATCCTTACAGCGATGCCAAGTAGACTATCGTTACATCGAAGTGCTGAGGTGTCTCTATGAAGCTGCCACTATGAGTGTCCAAGTACAGGACCAGCAGTCTAAACCTATCCAATTGCGCAGAGGAGTGAGACAGGGGGATGTCATATCCCCGAAACTGTTCACGAGCGCATTGGAAGATATGTTTAAGACGCTGGACTGGAAAGGTAAGGGCATTAACATAAACGGCGATTACATCTCACACCTGCGATTCGCTGATGACATAGTCGTAATGGCGGAGTCGCTAGAGGAGCTGACCCACATGCTGGACGGCCTAGCTTCAGCCTCGCGATGTATCGGTCTTGGCATGAATTTGGATAAAACCAAAGTCATGATCAATGGCCACATTGTTCCGGGACCGATCGTCGTAGATGGTCACCTTCTTGAAATTGTTTCCGAGTATACTTACCTTGGGCAGATTGTACAGCTAGGTAAAAACAATTTTGAGAAGGAGGCCAAGAGGAGGATCCAGCTAGGCTGGGCAGCATTTGGGAAACTACGTCAAGTCTTCTCTTCATCCATACCGCAATGTTTGAAAACGAAAGTTTTCAATCAGTGCGTCCTACCCGTAATGACCTACGGAGCTGAGACGTGGACACTCACGGTAGGGCTGGTCCACCAGTTCAAAGTCGCCCAGCGAGCTATGGAAAGAGCTATGCTCGGAGTCTCTCTGAAGGATAGAATTCGTAACGAATACATCCGACAGAGAACCAAAGTTATCGACATAGCTCAAAGAATTAGCAAGCTGAAGTGGCAATGGGCCGGCCATATCTCGCGAAGAACCGACAACCGTTGGGGTAAACGTGTTCTTGAGTGGAGACCGCGACTCGGTAAACGTAGCGTAGGACGCCCTCCGGCCAGGTGGGATGACGATCTGCGAAAGACTGCTGGCAGATGCTGGATGCGTCAAGCTGAAGACAGGGCGCTATGGCGCTCATTGGGGGAGGCCTATGTCCAGCAGTGGACTAATATAGGTTGATGATGATGATGATGATATTGTTTCAGATTATTGTGTCATTTTGCAATATAATTAACGTTACCTTACTGGTTTTATTAATTTTATCTCCCGATTCGGTTTTTGGTGGTTTCTTTTAAGGCTTTTTCTTTTGTGACTTTGAATTTTTGTTTCGCACCAAACTTCCAGGTAGATCTAAATTTAAATGATCTAAGGAATTTCAAATATTTATGAAAAAATTTGTTTAATAAATCGAAAGCTCGGTGCCCATTTTTAATCAAACACATCCTGTCTGATTCTCGTAAATATGGAGTTCAATGTTCCCGACCATTCTGTTAGACGTGTCGCATTCTATTTTCAACATGCTCATGTTGGCGGATAGCCAATGTGAGGTTGTGACCAGAAACCCCACATCTCTTACGACCACTCGAATTTCTATAATTTATTCCTAGCTGTCGACTTTCCGTGCCGTGTGGTGCCGGCTTAGAATTGCACCACCCCAACTCCTCCCGTGGGTGTCGTAAGAGGCGACTAAGGGATATACCGGGGGGTGGGCAGCAGCACCCCTCTAGAACAACCCCACCACCAAACTGCGATCCCCAACCCGCATGCCCAGCGTGGGGATTATGGGCATTACCCCTTCATGATGGACAAAGCCAAAAAACGGCCCCCAGTTCCCGGCCGCCTCGCTATTCCTGGCCACGGTAGCGGCCATGGTAACGGCGGGGCAGGGGGTGCTAGGAATCACCGGGCTACATCAGGCTACCACACGCTTAATAAAATGACCCTGGCAACGTTTAATGGACGCACTCTGAGGCTTGACCATCATCTAGCGCAGTTGGAAGTGGAGTTAGAGAACATTAAATGGCATGTTCTCGGGTTATGTGAAGTCCGTAGAGAGGGGGAGGACACCGTTACCCTAGACTCGGGCCATCTTCTCTACTTTCGCGAGGGTGATAAAACATCCCAGGGTGGCGTAGGTTTCCTCGTCAATAAGGCCCTCTCTAGCAACGTTCAAGAAATCTCCAGTGTGTCGACCAGGGTAGCGTACCTGATCCTTCGGCTGTCCAAGCGGTATAGCATGAAGGTAATTCAGGTTTACGCACCGACCTCGGCACACTCGGATGATGAAGTGGAGGATATGTATGAAGACATATCCAAAGCCTTACACAACACCACTAAGGCTCACTTCAACGTTGTTATGGGGGACTTTAACGGCAAGGTGGGAATCCAAACTGGCAACGAATCCCGAATAGGCCCGCATGGTTATGGAGTTAGGAATCACAGGGGACAAATGCTTGTCAACTTCCTTGAGAAAGAGGGGTTGTTCTTAATGAACTCCTTCTTTAAGAAGCAGCCCCAAAGGAAGTGGACATGGCGAAGTCCCGACTCTGTGACTAAAAATGAGATCGACTTCATCATGACGGATAGCAAGCACATATTCAGAGATGTCTCAGTGATCAACAGGTTCAATACCGGATCTGATCACCGAATGCTCCGAGGCACTCTGAATATCAACTTAAAGCTTGAAAGAAACCGTCTGATGAAGTCCACGCTCCGACCAAATCCAATCCAAATCATGGCGGGCACCGAGAAGTTTCAGCAGCTTCTCGGGGATAGATTTGTTGCTTTGGAACCCACTGATGACGCTGACGAGAACCTACACAATCTGGTCGAAACGTTGAGGGACGAGGGCATTAAATTCTGCAGAAAACAAGGTACTGGCAGGAAGTCCAAACTCTCGACTGAGACTCTGGATCTGATGACAAGAAGACGGGAAACCACCCAAGCGACTTCGTCAGAGAGGTCAGACCTGAACAAGCGAATCGCGAAGATGGTACGGCGCGACCTTCGGAGCTCCAACACACGCCTCATTGAAGAGGCGATAGAGCGCAACCGAGGGTCCAAAGTATTCACTCAGCAGCTTGGCAGGAGCCACCTGACGAAGCTTAAAACGCACGATGGGAGGACCGCTTTGTCGAAGCCTGAGATCTTGGCCGAGATAGAGGATTTCTATGGCCGTTTGTACACTGCACATGCCCCTCGTTCCCGGCGAGATGACCATGATTCTAGAGCCACCCTGACACGCCACTATACCGACGAACTGCCAGATATCAGTCAAGATGAAATCGTGTTAGCTCTGAGGCAGCTTAAAAATGGAAAAGCCCCGGGTGAGGACGGTATTACTTCAGAGCTTCTGAAGGCAGGAGGAGCCCCCGTTATACAGGAGCTACAGAGCCTCTTTAATACCGTCCTTCACAGTGGGAGAACTCCTAAGGCGTGGAGCGGGGGTTTGGTGGTGCTCTTTTTTAAGAAGGGCGATAAAACGCTCCTTAAAAACTATAGACCCATCACACTCCTGAGCCACGTCTATAAGCTGTTCTCGCGAGTGGTCACGAATCGTCTCGCCAGGAGACTCGACGAGTTTCAGCCACCGGAACAGGCCGGGTTCCGCGGAGGATATGGCACCATAGACCACATTCACACAGTGCGGCAGATTATACAGAAGTCCGAAGAGTATAATCAGCCCCTGTGTCTCGCCTTTGTGGACTATGAGAAAGCCTTTGACTCTGTCGAAACCTGGGCTGTTCTGGAATCCTTACAGCGATGCCAAGTAGACTATCGTTATATCGAGGTGCTGAGATGTCTCTACGATGCCGCCACTATGAGTGTCCAAGTACAGGACCAGCAGTCTAAACCCATCCAATTGCGCAGAGGAGTGAGACAGGGGGATGTCATATCCCCGAAACTGTTCACGAGCGCATTGGAAGATATGTTTAAGACGCTGGACTGGAAAGGTAAGGGCATAAACATAAACGGCAATTACATCTCACACCTACGATTCGCTGATGACATAGTCTTAATGGCGGAGTCGCTAGAGGAGCTGACCCACATGCTGGACGGCCTAGCCTCAGCCTCACGACGCATCGGTCTTGGCATGAATTTGGATAAAACCAAAGTCATGACCAATAACCACATTAATCCAGGACCGGTCATCGTAGAAGGCCACCTTCTCGAAATTGTTTCCGAGTACACTTACCTTGGGCAGATTGTGCAGCTAGGTAAAAACAATTTTGAGAAGGAGGCCAAGAAGAGGATTCAGCTGGGCTGGGCAGCGTTTGGAAAACTACGTCGAGTCTTCTCGTCATCCATACCGCAATGTTTGAAAACAAAAGTTTTCAATCAGTGCGTCCTACCCGTAATGACCTACGGAGCTGAGACGTGGACACTCACGGTAGGGCTGGTCCACCAGTTTAAAGTCGCTCAGCGAGCTATGGAAAGAGCTATGCTCGAAGTTTCTCTGAAGGATAGGATTCGTAATGAATACATCCGACAGAGAACCAAAGTTATCGACATAGCTCAAAGAATTAGCAAGTTGAAGTGGCAGTGGGCCGGCCATATCGCGCGAAGAACCGACAACCGTTGGGGTAAACGTGTTCTAGAGTGGAGACCGCGACTCGGCAAACGTAGTGTAGGACGCCCTCCGGCCAGGTGGGATGACGATCTGCGAAGGACTGCTGGCAGATGCTGGATGCGGCAAGCTGAAGACAGGGCGCTATGGCGCTCATTAGGGGAGGCCTATGTCCAGCAGTGGACTAATATAGGCTGATGATGATGATGATGTCGACTTTCTGGGTCTTGAAACTTTTAAATTTAGAAGGAAATGCGAGTGGGTGCTTTACTGGTTTATTTTACATGTTTTGGTAATTTGTTTTACATTAAGAATAAAGGAAAGTTAAAGAGATCTCATTTAACTATTCTATAGGCTAAAAAGTTCTATATTCTATTGTGTTCTATCATTATCCTTACCAATAATGATAAAGGCCAACGTTTGTGTATGTTCCTCTTTCAAGCAAAAACTACTGAACGGATTTTAAGAGATTTTGGCCAGATCTTTCAAAACAATTAAAATAACTATTTGAGGATTTTAAATATAACTGAATTTATTTTCCTCTTTTTAAACAGTAAGGTATATACGACTGTACTTGAGCGTAGTTGAACAGAAAGTCAGAAGGTAGGACAAACACGAGTAACCAAGTAGACTAATTAAATTTACCAACCTACGCTTTATCTTCCACTGTCCTTTTTTTTGCAGGTACTTTAATATTTAGGATTTGACTGTAATTTTGAATACAAAATACGTAGTTTTGCCCTGGAATAACACATAGGCTACTTTTCATCTCATTAATCAGTTCCCATAGGATATAAATAAGTAGCTATGAGACGTTTCCATAAAAAAACGCGTGCAAAACAGCAGGTGGATACAAACATTTTATATTTTCATAGCTAGACAGTGTTGGATCTCCAAATTATTATTTATTCAATATCGTAGATTTGGTTTCAATTGTATATACTAGTTGTTTTTTTTTCTATTCCTTGATTGTAATTTTTGTTGTTAATAATAAACTGTGAAATAAATACCGTTGATTTATTCAATAAAGAGACACAGGTCATAATTAAATCCAAAAAGAGATCATGAGCTCAATAATAGTTAATTATAATTAAATCGGTAATCCGGTTTGCCTCGTTGGGTTAATTTCAGTAAAGGCAGTGGTGATTAACATTAAATTAAATAGACATTATAGGTACCGTACCGTCGGTATCTAAATAAATTTTCCACACTTTTTATAATATAATAAATATACTTTTATAATTTTTGACATGGATCAATTGAGCTACCTTCAGACTGTTTGCAACCGTCTGCAGTTAGCTCAATGTTTTCAATTGTATTTACTAGTTGTATTTTTTTCTATTCCTTGATTGTAATTTTCGTTGTTAATAAAGATATTGCTTTTTATATCACATTGAAAAGTATATATTAAAGACACTTAATATACCTATCATTTCACTTTTAAATATCCAATTCAGTACGATTCTTTTGTGGGTATTTATGCTTATAATAAAAAAATCAATAAACTTATATGATTTTTATCACAAAATATTTCAGACACAAAATGTAATTGACATGAATACGAGAATACATACAAATTATTCCAAACTAATAAACAAAATTACTAGACCATTAACAAACTCCTGTTTAAGACTATTTCAAAATTACCCTAAACAAATAAACCTTGTTATGTCCATACACCCAAACAAGTCAATAACAAGTTTGATCTATTCCTGGATATTATAGCCTGCCTTCAAACAAACCACATCAGCCGCGAAGCGGAATAAGCTAACCCTTTCCGAAGTGCTATTAGTTCCTGTGTATGACTTTGAAAGGTTAAGCTTTGTTGTTGAATGTAATAATGATCGGTTGATCATCAATTAATACTTAACATAATAACTCTCCCGGCCTTACCACAAAAAAAAAGTTATGACTTACACACGTGTTTAACAGTTGTTTAACATGGTTTTGTATGGTGACTTTTGCTAAACATCTGTTAAACACGTGTCTAAGTCGTGATTTTGTTTTTTGTGGTGTGTAAGGCTGTCCAAGTTTTTAAATGTTTTGCGTCTTTCCATTCTCATGCTGTGTTTCCGGTGCACCCTACACAAGGGACAAGGGGGGTCTCCTCCATAAATGTACCACATCACAATAAGGACATGCGTGAGCGCACTATCAATGTAACTCGAATCAGGTTCGATTACTTTTACTGGTTTTAGTGATTAACGTTAGTACTTGTCATCATCATCATCGAGACACTATCAAGGATATTGATTCGCGTGTATCGAGCAGTGGCGTACCCCGCACCTTTGTCTTCATAGAATTAAGAACTCAAATTTTGCCAAAATCATTAAATTTTTCCTTCATCTTTAGACAAACACACCCACCAAATTTAAAAGCGCTGAAGCCCATTCAGGATTTTAATGACCTTCTCAATGATTTAATTTGATTTTGACCCTGAAATTCCTTTCTGTAGTCAGAACATAAGATCTACTTTTTCAAACATACTTTTACTATGAAGGAACACTTTGAAATTTGGTTAAAACAGAAAAAAGTTATTTTTAGGAAAAAAAAATTAGTGTCGTGCTTTATTCAGGAAATTCTCAGAAAACGCTGAAACATGTGTTTGGTTATTTAGTAAGGGGAAACTGTATGTAAAATGTACACGGTACAAAAATGGTTCCTAATACAGAGAGCATTTTATTGCATAGCATTCAGCTAGGTACTTATTTAGGCCTGAAGTTGCAAACTCTGAGTAACTAATTGAACTAAATAAAATAATAAAACTATTAGAGGTATAAAAAAAAAACATTAGGATAGGTATCGCAAGCTCCACTATTGATATTTGAAATAATCATTTAATTTTGTTATAAAATAAGAGGCGGAACTAAAGTGCCTAGGGGTAACGCCTAAATGAGACCCGACCCTCAACTCTGTTGGTATTCAAACGATTCTCTTACATTAACACTATGAAAATATATGTCGATGAATACAATGTATGTAAGTAAATCATCCATTACAGCAGATATTATATTTAGTAATCTAGTTCATAAAACCCGATACTGGGGTAAGTAGCACTTGATCTATCGATATTTTCAAAGAGCTTATGCCCGAGCTCTGGTCAATATAGTGGATGGAAGGACCCTTCAGCGACTGAGTCTTCTACTATCATAAGAATCCAGCTTTTATTTTATTTATATAGAAGAAGGCTCTTCAGTTTACGTCGCACGTTTTTCATAAAATAATAGTTATTTTTTTCCGGGTACGATTCTTGCTTAAATTCATTTAGATCTGTTCTGTCTACGCATGAAAATTTAAAAAAAACAAGTTTTTTACATTTAATTCTCAATGAATCTTAGTTTCGTCTATTTTTGCAGAAAATGTAGAACCATCTAAAAACCAAAACCGAACTTTACTGCTCATTTTTAAAGGTCTAAATAATTTAGATAGTTTTATTTTATAATACAAATACCAAAAACATGTTTTTCTTTTAAATCCAGTCCACAACCATTCGAGCACCCATATAACTAAAACATTTCATTTGAAAGGAATGTTCAACCTCTCTGCGTGACTGAAAATAAATTCAAAACGAATTTTATAAAGGTTAACCACCCCCTCTCTGTTTCATTTATTGTGTGAGAGAAAAATTGTGAATACGTGTATAAAATAACAAAAAAGCAATAAATATTCAACAAAATGCGATATATACTCATAAAGTATACACCTTGTTTAACAAAAAGTCGTTCTGATGTTACGAACAAAATGTAATTTTTGAGAACGTCACAATGTTTTGGGCTCATATAATTTGTATTGTGTAATAAAAGTACAAAATTAACCTTTTTTGGGCAAGGTAGCTTTCGTGTCACTACCATACTGACTACCAGACCATGACCATATTGTAATAGCCACTTTATGTGGTCGTCCTTGAAGATCGTTAGTGCTTGGCCAGATGTCGCTCAGTTCCACATCGACAATAGTATATAATTATTTATAAGGCAAAAATGTATTAGACACATAAGTTATACACGTGCTAGTGGTTTCTATTTCGCCTCTTCCACTAGTGGACAAAAGAGTGAGGCGAACTGAAAATCAATTATCACTTTATTTCTTATATTATTTTGATAATTATGTACCTATATAGTACCGTATTTGATTTGACTTGTCTAAGTGCTTATTTTGTAAGCCTAAAGAAATAAATAATAATAATAAATAATGCTGTACAATCCACATAGCATCACCATCATCATAAAGTTATTAAATTTAAGTTTCTGTACAGTATCCAAAAAGCAGTGGACTAATATAGGTTAATGATGATGATGATGATCCAAATCGATGATCCAGTTCATAATTCGCCACTTACCTTTGCAGCTGCTAGGAACTGTAGGATTTTCTTAGTGTGATGTCTATAAACTCTTCAGGACTTATAGAACTACAGATAATAGAAGTACGGTGGTAAGCATAGCATACTAATACGCCTTGGGCTACGCTGTCCTACGGCGGCGTAGTACTCGTAGTAGAATACCCCGCACCACCCGTAGCACTCCGTGGCACCCGTAGCATCCGTAGCACCCCGTAGCACCCGTAGCGCTCTGTAACATACGTAGCGACGTGTACTCGTAGCACAATCCAATCTTTGGTTTTTGTCTATAATTTTATGTATATCTGTGATAAATCTTCGTTTACGCAAACGCGATCAAAAATTAGCTCCATAAACTTACGGTGAAATCCTACCTACGGTGAAATCTTACCTACGGTGAAATTCTACCGTAGCACACATAGTGTCTCGTAGAACCCATAGCACTCTGTAGCATCCGTAGCGCCCTGAAGCACCCTGTAGCACATTAATAGCCCCGTAGCATCCGTAGCGCCGCGTAGCATCCGTAGCACCCTGTAGCATCTGTAGCGTCCTGTACCACACTTAAAGTCTCCACACACTGAAGCCGGAGGCGGAGCGGATTTTAAAATAATTTTAATACTAGCATCTCTGTATTAGTTAGCTTAGAATAAACTAGCCACGAAAAATGTGCGTAGGTTTCACTGAAAAGCAAAGTACCAATAACTGAGATCGCCTGTATAGAGAATCCAATAAATTTTTTAGCAAATATTGCCCGTATATTTTCCAATGTGTTCACTCTACGTGTGGGCAATAAACGTGTGTCGTGTACCAAAAGTAAATAAATAAGGGCCTACCGTATAATTCTCGATGAAGCAATACAAACTGTATTTAAAACAGAATGTGCGCATTTTTAAAAAAACACATTGATGCGACGGCAAATGGATTCTTTAATTTCGTTGTTATTATATATAATAAGGGCCTATTTATTGTATAATTCTCGATGAAACAATACAAACTGTATTTAAAACAGAATGTGCGCATTTTAAATAAACATTGATGCGACGGCAAATGGATTCTTTAATTTCGTTGTTATTATAGAGGTATTAAAATTACAATTATTTCAAGAGCTTATTATCGGGAAAAGACCTAGTAGGTATCTTATATCGGTAAAAACCTAGGTTTAAATTTCAAGAAGCACTAACGTAAAGCTTAGAAATGAGCATTCAAATAGGGACATTCAATGAATACCTTTACCTTTGAATACTAACCAGATAGTGTGAAGCTCTAAAAAAAGCTACACAGTGAGAAACACTTGAAGATCAACAAGGCAAGGTTCCCTGAGATAAATCGCACCCTCGCTGAGTGCTGAGTTTGTTCTATTTTTTATGCCACTTTAAATCATAAATAATTTTCTTTTTTCATATTATTATATATTTAAATTGTATGTATGTACTGTCTTAAATAAATTATTTGATTGATTGATTTACTGCAAAAAAGTGTTCTGAGTGTTCTGAAATTGTATGAAAACTTGCTGCATAATGACAATTTCCAGAAACACGTAACCTGTAAGTACACTAAGTACACCGCGTTTACACTTATCCAGCAATTCGACCTACAAAACTGGCGCATTACCGAAGTTCAGTTAGCTTCAAATACAAGTATTCGCAGTCAGCCATTCACGATGCACGGATAAGCTAGGCATTGCCTCTGGTTTGCCAGCGTTTCACGTCTAATTATCATTTTGTGCATGAGGTCATGCGGTCGACCTTTGCCGTGTATTAGGGAAAGGTCCGTAAGGCTGTGTCCAGCCTGTAGGCAAACTGTTAGCGGCCGACTGAGTGAGCCGCAAATTTATGGCGAACTGAAATTTGAGTTAACTGCAAACTAAGATCAATTTTCGTGCGATAGTCTGATAAACTGCGTACAGTGAGCGCAAAACTAGCAAACTGTGGACACTCCTTTTCAAATATATGGAAGAGCGTACTAAATCGATACGCTGCAAACTCAGTCGGTCGCTAACAGTTTGCCTAAAGGTCCCAAAGGTAAATGAAATGTGTGTTTTAAATAACGCAGTTTTGCATATTTTTGATAAAGTTTCATACTTACTCACCCTTTATACTTAACCATACTTTATACAAATCACACTTTATACTTAAATATACTTTAATCTTTATAATAGGTACCTTAAAAGTTTATACTTTAACGTAGAAATTTCAGTTCATATCCAATTACATGGAATATCAATGCAAACCGCTTCGTTTCATTACTAGAAAGGGATTTATCCTTTACTTATCGCCGCTTCAAGTATTCAAACTTTCGGGTGGCTGACTATTTGACTTGTACTAAGGTAGAAGTAAACTATAGATAAAGCAACGAAGTGCTAAATAATACACGTGTAATTCTTGAGACATTTATTCTGACAATCCAGGGATTGCCATCTTGTACAAAACATTTGTGTCAGACGTGGTGTTGCCACCTATACATAACACCTCCACCCTTATTAAACAACTAACTTACCGAGATGATTACACAAAGAAAATAAACTTACAACTATTACTCACACCAACTATCTTAACTTTAAGTATAGGATTACATCATAGGAAACTTAGTCTAAATGAAAAGTAAAGTTAATCTACATTACAGAATTAATTATTATATTATAGCTATGTATTTAAGTGTAAGTCTTATTTCCTAATCTATTTCTTCAAATCCAAATCGCTTAGGTGGTTGCCGTTTTCTTTTAGTATTATTATCTACAATGTCCTTATCACCTGTGCTAACACAAGTTGCCTTGTTCGATGACACATTGGTATTACTGGGAAGCGTACAAGATGACACTGGTTCTAAGTCAGCCTGCTCTTCAGATAAAGTGGGTGACATTACTATTTCTTCAGAACTACTCCTTCCCGAAATCCCTGCCTCACCCACTGAATCCTCGCCTCTGGTCGCAGGTATTGCCAAAGATTTCCTCGAATGCTTCCGAAGTTCGAGTTTTTGTGCCACTATATCAAATCCAACCATCTTATCAACATTGCTGTTGTCGTTGTTGGCTGAACTTTTTTGTCTTATCTGATCGATATGCCTATGAATTTCGGTTCCAGATTCTGATTGTACACTATAGTTACTACTACCTAACCGCCTAACAACAGTACCTGGTAACCATTTATCCGAGCCCCTATATTCGCGGTACCAAACTAGTGCGCCCGGTGGGAGCTGACGCTGCGAACCCCCGGCATACTGCTCACTACGCTCTTGGCGCACGGCAACGCGAGAGTCCCGTTCTGGTTTTAGGTTATCTAACCGCATTCGTAGGTTACGGCCTTGTAAGAGATAGGCAGGGCTTTCGCCAGTAGTCGCGTGACTTGTGTTTCTGTAAGCTAGCAAAAATCGACATAAAGCTATATCTACACTAATGTTCTGTTTTAACGCCTTTTTTATTACTCGTTTGCATAGTTTAACCGCGTTTTCGGCAGCTCCATTAGATGCTGGGTGATACGGTGCCGAAAAAATGTGTTCTATGCCATTATGCTTTAAGAAAGATTGAAATTCGGAACTAGAGAAGGGGGGCCCGTTGTCGCTCACTGTTTGCTTGGGAAGACCGAATTTTGACCATAAGTCCCGCAAGACCGCTATAACAGACTGAGCCGTCGTTCTCTTCATGTTGATAGCCTCAACCCACTTCGAACAAGAATCGACCACCACCAAATAGGTCAACCCTTCTATTGGTCCTAAAAAATCTAAATGAAGTCGCGACCATGGGCGTGACGGCCAGTGCCAGGAGCGGGGCGCCTGCGTCGGTGGAGCGTCGGCCACGGCGGCGCAGACGGAGCAGGCTCGGCATTCTGCTTCTACTGCCTCGTCGATGCCTGGCCACCACACATAACTACGGGCTAATGATTTTGTTTTAACTATGCCCATGTGTGGGTCATGAAGTTCAGCAATAATTTTTTTTCTGCACGAAGATGGAACTACTATTCGATGACCCCACATGATGCATCCCAACTCTGAGTATAGTTCATTTCTTCTGGTATAAAATGGTTTCAGTTCCTTAATATCGATATCTGCAGGCCAGCCGTCCCCTATATAGCTCAAAACTCGACTTAAAATTGGATCGCGTCTAGTTTCTTTTTTTAACACGTTGAAGTCTAACAACATTGCCTCTGTTGCGAAATGTAAATATGTTTGCTCTGGTAGGTCTACCTCTTCGCTAGCAACCTCGTTCTTTTGTGATCCAATTAAGCGTGACAGAGCATCAGCCGTGTTCTTGTCCGTCCTAACATATTCGATATCAAAATCGTAGGCTGCTAATTTGATCGCCCAACGCTGCAGTCGACTGGCTGCCGCAGTCGGAATGCCTACATTTGGTCCGAAAATGCTAACCAGAGGCTTATGGTCGGTACGTAATACGAACTTCCGGCCATATAAGTACTTATGGAATTTTTCAACAGCAAAAACAATTGCCAGAGCTTCTTTATGAATTTGACTGTAGTGTATCTCATGACAGGTAAGTGAACGCGAGGCGTACGCCACGACGCGTTCCGTACCGCCTCCAGCAGCGCGCTGTGCCAGCACGGCGCCCAGCCCGCGCCCGCTCGCATCCACCGTCAACACAGATTCGCACTTCAAATCAAAATGAGTTAGAGCCTTTGTGCTACACAAGAAACGTTTGACCTGATTAAACGCAGTTTTTTGTTCATTTCTCCAAACCCAATGTTTTCCTTTTTTTAAGAGGTCATACAATGGTGTTAAGTGAGCACTTAAATTCTTTATAAATTTGCCATAGAAGTTAACCATTCCTATGAATGATTTCAACTCAGTCACGTTTTTTGGTTGGGGCATGGTTGTTATTGCCTTCACCTTATCAGAGTCTACCCGGACACCATTTGTATCAATTATGTAACCTAAGTATTTGACCTCTTTGGCAAAAAATTCACACTTGCTCCTTTTGATTTTAAGCCCATTTTTATCTAATATGCCTAAGACTTGTTTTATTGTCTTAACATGACCATCAATATCTTTGTTTTTAATTAAGATATCATCATAAAATACTACAACATTTGGAACGTTTTTAAACAAATCTACCATGATTTTTTGAAAAATTCCAGGACTGGAGGCAAGTCCATACACGAGGCGAGAATATTTGAATAAACCCCTGTGCGTATTGATGACTGTATAGACTCTAGAATCCGGCGAAAGGACTATCTGATTATATGCCTGAGATAAGTCTAGTTTGGTAAAAAACATATTTCCACTAATATCACTAAAAAGATCCTCCATTTTTGGAACCGGATATCTATCGATCGACAAGACTTTGTTTAAAGTTACCTTATAGTCGGCACAAATTCTCAAACCTCCGTCAGCTTTTCTTACTACAACCAGAGGCGTGGCCCAGTCCGAGTGAGTGACAGGCTCAATGACCCCCGCGCTCAGCATGGCGTCCAGCTCTGCGTCGACGCGCTCGCGCAGCGCGTACGGCAACGGCCGCGCGCGGTGAAATATTGGCACTGCTGCCTCACGCACGCTCAGCTCCGCAGTACCTCCCGTGTATTTTCCCAATGTGCCATCAAACAGGGATTCATGTCTGGAAATTATTTCATTAATTATTTTTTTAATGTTCTGTTCATTATTCTCAATATAATTACTTAACATATTAGTTGGGAAATTAATAGGTATTTTTAATTCTGCCAGCCATTGTCTTCCTAACAAACTTGTTGTTCCCTTATTCATGACATATAAGTCCAATGTCTTAATGACTCCCTTGTGTTCAACAACTGTTTCAATAAACCCTAATGGCCTAATTGTGGAGCCATCATAGAATCTTAAATTTAAACAACAAGGTTTTAACTCCAAGTGGCTAAAAAAATTGTAATAAACATCTTTGTTAATGCATGATAACGCCGAACCTGTATCTATTTCCATTCTGAGAAGATGATTATTCACTTTAAGAGAAATACACACCGGCTTATAATTACTCAATGACATCTGGTACATGGGCTCCTCTTCACCTGCTTCCTGCTCACTTCCCTCAAAGGTCGGCATGTCCTCACTCAGCTCTCCGCTGTCTTCCTCGTCCAGTAAGTGCACGGGCGCCCGCTGCCCGCGGCCTCCGCGCCACGCACCACCTCCGCGCCGCCCGCGCGTCTCTCTCCTGCCACTGATGCTGCCAGCACCGCCGCCGCGACCGAACCCGCGCTCCCGCGGCTCATCCTGCCCAGCATATTCCAGCAACCTTCCTCGTCTCACTTGGTTGTAATCCTTACAATCCCTCTTGGGGCACATCCGTCTCAGATGACCTAGTTCTTTACAAACGCTGCACACATAGTTTTTGTACACACAATTGGTGGATGAGTGCCTTTGATCTCCGCACCGGTAGCACATATTTCTTTTTATGGAATGAAGACTCTCTGCCGTTTCTGCGGCAACTTCAACTGCATCCCGCTCAGCCGCTTCCATCGATAGCGCCAATGTCACCGCCTTGTTGTAATTCAATTGCTCTTCCGCAAATAGCCTTTGACGAATAATCTCACTTTTTAATCCACAGACCAGCTGGTCACGAATGTTCTCGTCCAGCGCGACGCCAAAATCGCAAAATTTTGAGAGTTTTTTTAATTCTGATACATACTCCGCTATCGATTCATTCAATTGTCGCCGTTGCCGGAACTTGTATCTTGCTGCTAATACTGAAGGTTTCGGTTGAATGTGCGCCGCAAGTAACTCGACGGCCCGTTTATAGGTTATGGATGATGGTTTCATCGGGCTTGCCAAAGTCGACAACAGTTCATAGGCCTCTTCGCCCATAACAGAAATTAAGGTAGGTAGCTTTAACGCCTCTTCCACCTTATTCACTACGAAATACATCTCCAAACGTTCCACATAAGACGACCAGTTACCGTTCTTCACTATGAACTCTTTCATTTGACCCACTGACATTTTGTTTGTTGAAAATGTTAAAATTGATTTTGCTTCGCGACCACTGACACTTCGGGTTCACAATACAGTTTTCTTTCTTGCTTTTCTTTAATGTTTTCTATTGCAGGAATCGTTATATTCTGTAAATATTTATTATCCTCGTTCGCCACTGCTAAATAATACACGTGTAATTCTTGAGACATTTATTCTGACAATCCAGGGATTGCCATCTTGTACAAAACATTTGTGTCAGACGTGGTGTTGCCACCTATACATAACACGAAGTAGATAAAGCTCGTAGAATACAACACTGAACTAAGGCACCCAGAGGTTAAAAACCTCAGTTTTTGTGAAGTAAATCGAATAAATTTTTAAGAAAAAACATCTCGTCTTCATCTTGAACTTATCTGAAATAATAAAATATGTACCTCGTTAACATTGGCTTAGCAACATCATATTATTATACTTATATCAAAAATTATTTATGATATTATGAATCATTTATTAGTGGAGAGATTAGAATCATTCGTATCTTTAAATCAAATCAATATCATTTAAAACCTATACTTCTGAGAAAAGGTATGTAGTATACAGATAAATAAAAAGTATTATTTCTTAATAAGTTGCGCGTGATAAATATAAAAGAAACATTATTTTAAACATTTTGTTTTAAAGCTTTTTATTGTCCATTATAAATAAATAGGAATATGGAATATGTTGATTATTATTTAGCCTTTTCATTGTTTAAAAACCCAAATAATAATCGATAATTATACCTATTCCTATAGGCCTAAGTATTGATAGCGAAAGATGATTCTAGTGTTTAGTGACTTAATATTTGGATATTAAGTCACTAATCACTAGAATCATCTCATACTACCAACATCTGCAATATCACCTTCCTACGTTAATTATAATACTTAGTATGCTTAATATCAGCCTATATTAGTCCACTGCTGGACATAGGCCTCCCCTTATGAGCGCCATAGCGCCCTGTCTTCAGCTTGCCGCATCCAACATCGGCCAGCAGTCTTTCGCAGATCATCATCTCACGAGGAGGGCGTCCTACACTACGTTTGCCAAGTCGCGGTCTCCACTCAAGAACACAAAGAATAAAGGTGTGCATTAATACAATTGATTTCTACTTGAATGAAGATATTATTATAATTACCATCCGTCAAATTGCAATCTCATCTCATGAACTGTGCTCCTGATTTGGTAAATATTTCGCTACTTGCGCAGTACTCAATTTCACCAGCCAGCGCCACCACAGAATTTAATACCGCTTCGTTCACTCTAACCAAGCCCCAAGCAATTCAGTTATTCAAGAGTTCTAACAGCTATGCATTATCTCTAAAAGTGGCTTCATCTTTGATAGTTGTTCTTGAACTTTCCATAAATTCATTTTATTAAAAACTCGTTTTATCCATCTCAGTGAATTTTAAAGGCAATAACATTTTGAATGAACCATGAATGCTTTTAAAGCTTGTTTTATAGTTTATACTGACTCTTTATTGAAATTGAAAAGGTTCTATAAAATATTTTTTATGTATAAAAACCAACTAAAAATCATATTCGGCCGTCGTTTTGGAATAAAACTATCTGCAATTTTGTTCTGATATTCACTTTTTTTGTTGACAGGATTTTTGAAAAAGTTAAAATAAACCCAACAAAAGCTAGTGGAACGGCACATTGAATTTTACAACAACTGATGAAGGACATTGGATTTTATACACTATTCTAAATAGTACTAAGTTGAAAAGCTTCTGGTACATTTTAGCAGAGTGAAAACTCTAGTGTAAGCTTAACATTTTTGTATCAAATTTTTCAAAGAATATTGTAGCAAAAAGATCCTAAATATGACTGTCTATCTGTTAATTTGTGTTTAACCTCAGTGAAAATAGTAATATAATAGTATAAATTGTGATCCTTCCTTTTTTCAAAGAAATACAAAATCAAAATACAAAAAAAATAAATTTGATAAAAATTACAGTAAATTTAAATTAATTAACATAGCTTGGGCTTGGAACCCTCTTTTAAGTAAAGAAATACCTCCAAGTAAAGGATCATTCCTTTTGAGCAATTACATTAAAATCAGATCTATGTACATCACTATAATCTACTTTTCAGCTGGACATTAACAACTGTTGAGTTTGTCTAAGTATTTGATAAAATAATACTAACACAGATGTTATAAATACCTTTGTTCTGAAATTCAATCTATAAGCAAACTCTAGCTTAGATTTTAGCTCCTATTTTTGTTAACTTATCTTGGAAAACTAGCTCAAAGTTTAATCGAAAACCGATCGGCGTGTTCTCATTAACCAAGATCTGATAAACCTAAGCGCCTTTACCCTTTTACCTTTAACAAGGTCAAACACATTATGGGTGCTCAAAATTTGTACATGCAAATGGTCGCAAGTTTTAGGCCGTTTGCAGACGTTCAATCACAATAAGCTTGGTTCGGATACATGTTTTAGTCAACACTGTTGATACCCGAGTTTACGTTTTCGTCTCTTTCCATACATTTGGTACATGCAACATATATGCCAAATGAAAGCAGCTCATGTAACGGATACAGGGGAACAAATTTTCATAGTTTTATAGCGTTAAAACGCACGTGTTTTCACAGAACATAGTATTTGTCTCATTATTTTTTGTACTTGTAAGCGGAATGGTGGAAATTTATCGAACTTCGTTTTTTTTCCGCAGTTAATATCGAGACGTCATGGTGACGTTTTTGTACTTAGAGGAGATGTAAGCTTAGTTCTCTGTCCTTGCGATAGAGGCTCAGACGCTGTACAAAATCGCATATGAGACTGAAATCACGATATTATCGTCAATTTGATTTTAAACTCCCAGATTGTTAACAAAATACCGAAATCTTCAACACAGATTTATGTAAAGCTACTGGTGAGATTTCGGGTAAAGTATAAAGAATGACAAGATCATATTACAATGTCCGAGTACTTATCGAAGTCGTACTCTAACTTTATTAATAAAACTCTAATGTTTTTGTTTGTCTGATCGGGATTTACCAATTATGACAAATACAATTTTAGAGATGGGCTAGTGTCCATATGGGAAGTATACTACGAAGTACAGTCCAATTAACATCCTTTGGGTAGAGAATCCAAACTGAAATGAACGACTAGTTCAGACTGGTTTGGCAGAAAACCAAAATCAATGTTTCTTTTCAACCGCCTGTTATTAAACCGATTAGAAACGTTCATCTGTACCGAGCCTAAATAATCGGCAGCTGGTGGTGGGAATTCGATTACTGGCAACACGAGAGCAAACCTGTTTCGTACAATTTCGTACCTTGTGGGAGCGATTGCTAGGCGTGGATTAAAACACTTCTGGCCAGGTTTCGCAGGTTATTGAGGTTGGTGAGAGAACCATTTCATCGAACATGTTTTATTTCTCAATGCAGCAACCTATACAAAAGGGCAGGTAGGGTAGCGTTAGTAAATAAATAACCTAAATGATACGTAAATTAAAACATTGCGGAATACTTAACCAACTTTTATGACCAGTGGCGTTTTTGTTGCTATTTCAACCTTGATCATGATAAGATTAATTATTATGATGCTTAACAATGAGGCAAGAAACATAAAATAATTTTATCGAAATTAAAATTATCGAACAAAAAGGACGTTTTTTAAGTGGTCCCGCTAAATTAAGATGGCATAGCCCGTTTTTATAATTAATGACGTATAATTTAACAAATTATAAATAATATGTTTATCTGACATGACATCCCATAGAAAACCTTGCTTTCGCCATTATTAAATTTCATTTATCAATAGCTTAATGTGTAGGGTATTACAAACATATAAATCAAAATTCTGTAGAATATGATTAATCGATGAATTTTCTCCCTTCTCGGAAAATGCTTAAATGTAAATAAGTAGCTTAGCGAGCCCGCACGATTTGTTCGTAAATTAATTTCACAACCGAACCAACTTAAAATTATTTAAACAGTGAATTCCAAAAATTCGAAAGCGGTTCGCGTGCAATTGGATTTTCTTTTTGAAACAAAAGACACAAGTTTCTTTTGTTTTTCTTTTTATTTCACTCGATGGGAGATTATTGCGGCTTACTTATTCAGACATCAGCTAACTATATTGCAAAGTTTCAACCAGAAGATAAAAAACACAGAACAAAGTTAAAGGAAACTATTGCCGTATGAAAGTATTCTGCCTCTATGTTGATCTTTCGTATTCAAACATTTAGCAAACCTAATTCAATGTTGCAAACTAATGAAACTCAACCTTTGAGCAAAATTTTCTGAAAAGTTTCTGGCTCCAAAGAGAATACGAAATGTGACTTTACGGGATCAAACGTTTTGATTTAGAATTCGATTCGTTATGTCTGTTTCAATTTGACTGCGAAGAAGTACCTATGACTGAAAGTTTACAAGTAGATAGGAATATCTAACATATATATTTTTTCATTCGATATCATTCATCACATCATCTACTATAATAAAAGTAATAACTAATTATTACAGTCAAAACTCTCATAAAACGCAAAACGTAGAATCGCCGACTAATTGCTCTTTGCATACAAAGATATGCGACAGTCGAAATGGAAACTTGAAATCTAAAAGTTCCGATTAATATGGTTTTTGTACTTACATAGGTAATTTTGTCAATTGATATGATTTTTTTTATTGTTACGAACTGAATAATTTAAATGGTTTAATGTATTAATGTAACCATATTATTAATTATACAATTGCATTCCAGAATGTAAACTACAATGATCATATTTTATTCGAACAACATCCATATTCATATTTTCTTTTGAGCAATATGTGTAGGTACTTTAATTTTCACCTCATGTAAGCAAAATTCCGTTCCAATAGCAGGCAATCATGTTCAAAGGCTGATTCTGGTTATAAAAAACAATTTACAACTGAGGTTTCTTCCTCGAAAGCCTTTGAAAAATATCTGATTCAGTCATTGAATAAAAAAACATCAGAGTCCCGCCGTTTTATGGTATGTGCTTCTTAAATGAGGTTTGTATTTTACCACTGATGAGATTGTCACACGTTCGAAGACATTCAGGAGGTTCATGTTCATATAAACTTTTGTTACCTGTGGTAATGCGAAAGTGCTAATCTGGGCCCCGACTCTGAGCGAATGGCTCAGTAGCTTATACACAAAACGATAGCGGGTACATACCATCAACATTATTCTCTTTGAAATGTAAAGTTTTGACAATTTGTAATAATTTTTTACTGATAATTTTTCAACTGACTATTTTGATTTGACCCCCACTACCAAAATCTCTACTTCCTAATATCACAATCATCTTTAGATAGGCTAACTTGATAGTCGAGAAAAGAAGCTGGAAGGAGTAAACAGGATTTTTGGCATTGGGGCGCGAATTCCTCCTGAACATCGATCCACACTTTAACCCTTTATACAGGATCACAACAAGTCTCTACATATGTTTCTTCTACCTTCACTAAAAACTTTTACCAAAGTCGAGACCTGATTTTACGAAGGTCATGTTTGAACCTTGTGAGTGAGCAATCGAGCATCAAGACTTTATGTCGACTTTATGACTTGGAAACGAACTTGTCACGATAAAATGTAGCGTTTTCTTTATCTCGCCAAAATTTCTACTTAATCGGAATTTACTACTTTCTTGTTACTTGAAGCGTTGCGTTTGCGTTACCTCCCGATTTGTTTCTTATGTGATTTTATTTCTTTTTGCTATATTATATTTATTGATACCTTTTTAACCTAAGGTGGTATTATTAATATAAAAATATTTTAGAAGATATATAAGGTTATATGAATTTCTAAATACCGGTTAGGTGAGGGTTATAAAAACGGAAGGGCCTGCAATAAAATGCAAAAGACGGAAGCTTGAAAAGCAATGAGGAAATTTATGTGAAGTCATGCCTTGATTACGGATCTCACAAAATTTTAACCGAAAATGAGTCACGTCGTTTCATTGTAAGCACTTAATTAAATATAGGAGAACAAATTAAGCCAATTTAAATTATTTGCATGACAAATATGAATTTGAGCGAAGTTGAACAGCTTAATGTTTAGAAGTATTAGATAGATTTTAAATTACATTATGAGAAACATTTTGCGCTGTTGGTGGCAGAAATTTTAAATAAGTTGCACTAACTGGCGACGATTAATTATATGCAAGTACCTACCTATGTTTCACAGGTATTTTGAAGCTGACGGATCAAAAAGTTGTATGTGAGGATATTTTAGATATTTATTCAGAGCTTCATTGACTCGAACGTAAGTAAGATTCGAATCGGGAAACCAGAACTCAGTTCCAACATAGGTACCATATTTGGAATATAGGTATCAAATATCGAATACGAGATGTTTCGATTTTTATACTTCTTTTGGTCTAAAATTTTATAATAACCTTTTATTGCTTTGGGAAAAGTATTATGGAGATAGCAATTTTAGTAGATTATTACTGAATCAAATAACAATAATGGTACCTATAAAACTCTGTTGACGAATTCCTGTCAAATGTAGCTGTAAAAATTATGTAAGTTGTGTACATGTAAGAAGGCAAAATAAATAATGGAATAATAAATATACATGTTTTAAACTTATAGCTATAGCCGAATTTCGAACTTTATAAATAAGAAACTCAACCCATATTGAACCCCATTTTTGGAGTTCATTGAATGGTTACACTGTCTCTATTTTAACCTCCGTGTTAGAATAGTAATTAACTGCAGTAAGTTCTTGCAGTAATTGCGTGCCAGGAATCTTACACTTCCTAATATTTCAGAATGCTGTGATAACTCTTTAGCTGCAGAGTGTACGTGATCAGTTTATAAATTGAGACACTATTCATTTAACTTTCCTGTAGATTAAGTAGAGTTTCATACGTTCCGTTCTCACTCAGCGATGTGCGAATTTAAGCTTTTAATGCACGTCAAATTTCATTTTTTTTTTATTTTTTTTTTTTAGTAGAATCTTGAGGTAACTATGAGTTCGTTCAATTAGCACCCAAATAGCCATATTGAAACTGTAAATTTCTGTTATACATAGGTATATTGTCATTCTAACAACTTTCGAAACCATGGAGGGACCGGCGGATGAACTCCCCATACAAACGAAATACCAAAATGATTTGTAAGTCGAGCATTTTTCCACCAAATTTTGTTTTACAGATTTTTATTCCAAAAAAATTAATTTAGATTTTGTTTTTATAATTTAATTTATTTTTTTGACAAAAACCAAAATTTTGTGGAAATATGCTCGACTTACAAATCATTTTGGTATTCCATTTGTATGGGCAGGTCATTCATCCGCCGGCCCCTTAAGTAGCAAAGTATTTCAAAAATAGAACCAACTTGTATCCAAGGATAATCCAATCCTAACTTCATTGTTAGAAAAGAAGGTAAAAAAATGTCGTGACGATTTCTTTGTGGCGGCACAAAGCTGCGAATCGACCTCAGAAAGTCGCCAGTTATTTGTGTAACAGTAACATCCATTCAAACTCGTAAAAGTGCCGTTACTTTTTATCCCTTTGGACTTTTGTGAGGGAATTTATATTGCCAAATCAGCTGTCAAAGGCCAAGGGTTCACCCTCGAACGTCTAAAGGGATTTCGACGGTTTTTATGAAATTAAAGTAACAAAGATTTACAAGGAATAAGCGAGGGGGTCCTTACATTACATGTCGCGAGTATTCGAGAAATCTGTACTTACTTCTTGATTTGAATGCGCATCGACCGACGGCTTTTGATCCATTGAGTTTTTTCTGTTCCTTCTAAAAGTGCTTTGAGTTTGATCCTTTTAAGAATTTCGCTAACATACCCAAGAACGTACCTGTACCTACCTCCCATCTTACCGAAGGACCCTTTTTCTTTTTTTCCACAAGAACACATGAATGAACGGCGTTCTTTTTAGTATCTCATAATTGCTCCATGTATACAGATATTTAATAAATAACGCTGGACAATTAACTCATCTTTTAGCCTCAAGCTAAGCAAAGTTTATGATATGGGTAGGTACTAGATAACTGATATACTTAATTAAAACATTATACCACAATACAATGGAAATGCTGTACTGTGGATAATTTATAGGGATCAGTTCAGCTACCTCTAGATAGTTTGCAACCGTCTGCACATATCTCAATAGTTTCAATAGAAATACTAGTTTAAAAATTGTTATTGTAATTTTCTTTGTTAGTAAAGATTTAAATAATACATTAAAAATAGAAATTGTTCTACACTAAAGCCATAAGACTGAATTAATTTTATTTATCTCAATCCAGTTCTCAGAATCGTAATTAAATTATCGAGCTGTCTAAATTAATGCCGACTAGGTAAATACCAACCCCTTATTTCTATGGAGTTTAAACAATAAAGTGTTTGTCGTCGCCAATTCATAACAAAGTGGGTCGAATTTTGCTTACAGTTTGATTGTACTGGAACATCGAATTAAACTAGTAAATTGTGTTGTCTTTGAAAAGTCTTGTTGTCTTTGGCTGTTGTCTCTTTCAAGTGCCCTTAGTTTCTCTTTTATTTCGAAAACTGAACAATAAATTGTTACATACCTACCTTTATTTGGAAACTGCAAGCAAAGGTCCTACGACTAAGTTCCGTAGGTAACTGTAACATATGCAATGCAGATGTACGCCATGTCGATGTCAATGTATCAAAAGACGACGTCTTTTCGAAATGCATATCACATGTTTTTTTTTCGAAGCAGCGTACGTTTCAACGACGGCTTTTGAATCTACTTATTATAATAAAACTACGGGAAACTAATAATTTAGTAGAATGTTAGGACTAAATTGGACCACAATCATTGTAGTTCATAAAAAGTTCAATCAAAGAATAGAAACTAATTAAAAAGAGTAGGTATTTAAAATATCAATAATATCTAATTGCCAATTGTTGCAAACAAGATATCATTAGCTCAACTGATACATATCAATATCAGTCTAGTCCTACTTTATAAGTGTTCCCTGATAAGTTACAATTACGGGTTACCGTCAAGATGCCAAAAACATGCACGGAATCTTAAAACAAAGACAATGTAATGTAATATCTAAAAAGTAAATTTCAAGAGCTCTTCGCTTCAGTTTTCGGGTCACGTTCCAACCTTTTACGCTGACCGTGAGCATGACAATGGCATTTTTGATTCACACAAATATTTGCAGAAGGTAAGGTTCACAAAAAATATTTTAGTCAGCTATTCAAGATATCCCGATTTCCCAAATAACTAGGTACTTATTAAAGTAATACTTACTTAGATATTTTCTTCTATGAGAATCTGTTACAACCTTCACGACAAAGATAAAAAACATCATCATTAAAAAAAGCCGTGTTAGTTACACCATTTATAACTCGAGAATGGCTGCACCGATTTTTATGATTTTAAGATTTGTCTTCGTCGGGAATAGGATAACAAGTATAAAAATATGATTTTTGACAAATAAATAAATTTCCACGCAGGCGACGCTGCGCGGGCGCAGCTAGTAAGTATATAAAACAATAACATACGTACAACCGAATTGAGAGCCACAGTTTTGAAAATTTTTAAAAGAATTAGGTACCTACCGACCGTCGAGTCAAAATAATACTGTTGGTATTATTTAAAGCGGTTTGTTCTCCGAATACTTACAGAATCTTAAGTGAGAACCCAAATTATCGAATCACCGACACAATGCTGAATAAAACTAGGTTTTCCTATTTAGAATGTAGAACTTTTAGTTCGAGGCCATCCGATTACCCTTAGCTGACGTAACGATACGACGACACTGGGAATCTAAAATCGTATCGTGAAGGTAAAAGTCTTCTGCAATAAAAATCTTATTTATTAAATATGTATCTAAGTAAATATCAAATTTTGTAACACTAAATCTAACAAGCTTGAAACAAACTGAGCCCAAGCTGATCGGAATTTGTTTGCTTTGTAAATGTTTGATGTTATCAGACATTTTACTTTTAACCGTCGTCGTCATCTCTGAGCGAATTCAATTGTTCTTATTTATTTATTTACAAAGGGTTTGTTCGCTTAGGCACCTTGATTTTTAATTAACCTCGAAATCAACGAATACTTACTTGGTAATTAATAGCTTATTTACTAACGTGTACAATTATTTGGCATATTCGGCGAAATGTCTGTCTGTAAAGTCGTAAACTTTTAACGTCGAAATGGCTAATCGCATACTAATGAAATTTGGAGGATTTCGATTTATTCCTGGAAAGGCCTTAGAGTAAGAAGGTACCGTCAGAAAAGTTTACCTTTTAACGTCAAAATGGCTAATCAGGTTATAGTAAAATTCGGAGGAGTTCCAATACATTTCTGGAAAGGCCTTAGAGTACTTTATAATCCGGGAAAACGCGTGCTAAACCGCGGGCTGAAGTAGTAGACTTTAAAAAGAGATCTCGTTTTATAAACCACTAGCTCATCCCGTGTTATATAATAATCGTGTGTTTCTATTAGAAATAATAGATACCCTCGCTATTTAATAGTTTTTTATAGAAATAATAGCGGCACCCCGAGGAAAAATTGATGAAAAGTAGCCCATCTTTTATTTCAGGCCTAGATCTAGGTTTCAGCTAAATTTCAGCACGAGGTAGTCTGTAGTTTTGGCGTGAAGAGATAAAAACATCCATTTATCAATATAATTTCAAAATTTCGTATCACTACATAGTATAAAATAAAGTCACTTTTACTGTCCCTAATATCCCTGTGAATGCATAAATCTTTAAAACTACACCACGGATTTTGATGATATTTTTTTAAAAAGATAGAGTAATTCAAGAGGAAGCTTTATTCGTATAATAAAACCGTGCGAAGCCGGGGCGGGTCGCTAGTTGATAATACTACTCTGTCAAGAAAGTACCGGGAAAAGATCAATAATACACAAAATGTTTGTTATTCATCCAAATTTATTTTATCACCTTCAAAGTATGCTCCTTCAGAAACGATACACTTACGCCAACGAATTATCCAATCATCAAAACATTTTTTAAACGCTGTTTCCGGAATTGAGTTCAGTTCTCGCCGCGAATTCTCCTTTATGTCTTGTACCGATTGAAAACGGGTGCCACGAAGTGGTAATTTGAGTTTAGGAAAAAGAAAGAAGTCGGCCGGAGCCATATCTGGTGAATATGGTGGTTGCTCGATGGTATTAGTTGAGTGTTTGGTCAAAAATTCGGTCACAATGATGGCCTTGTGCGAAGGCGCATTATCGTGGTGCAAAATCCAAGAATTTTCTTTCCACAAATCTGGCCTTTTTCGTCGAATTTGCTCTCTTAAACGCCGCATAACGCTCAAATAATATTCTTTATTTACCGTTTGACCTTCCGGCAAGAATTCCGAGTGCACAACACCGCGAGAGTCAAAGAAAACAGTCAACATGACTTTGACTTTTGATCGACTTTGGCGTGGTTTTTTCGGTTTCGGTTCAGTTGGAAGGCGCCACTCCGAAGCTTGTTGACTAGTTTGCATGTCAAACTCATAAACCCACGTCTCGTCACCAGTAATAATGCGTTTCATGAATGTTGGGTCGGAATTGACTCGTTCTAGCATGTCCTCAGCGACTCTCATGCGATTGAGTTTTTGGAGAAAATTCAGGTCTTTTGGGACTAGTCGAGCGGCAACATGTTTCATACCCAAGTGATTATTTACAATGGTACGGATCGACTGGTGAGATACAGAAAGTTCGGCGGCTATCTCTCGCAAAGTTGAATGAGGATTTTCAGTCACTGTTTCCTTCACTTTTGCAATGTTAACTTCAATTGCAGACGTTGATGGCCTACCAGAGCGAGGCAAATCTTCCATCACATCTCGACCACTTTTGAACGCTTTGTACCACTCATAAGCACGTGTTTTTGATAAAGTCGATTCACCGAAAGCCTTCTGTAACATTTTCAGTGACTCCGAACACGAAATTGCATTGGCGATGCAAAACTTAAGACAAACTCTTTGTTCGATGTTTTTGTCCATTGTGAAATTCGCAATACACACTAGATATGATGTAACTAAAAACAGCACTGTATTTAATATAAATAACAGATGCAACTCAAACTCCGCGCCAAAATGGCAAACAGTTGTGCCAACCTAACAACAACAAAAAAAACAAAAATTTGAATTTGGAACCATAAACAAATCATCCATTCCCGATACTTTTTTGAGTGAATGTATAGTTACCCAAGAAATTTAGACAGCAACAGCTAAACTAAATGGTACGATAACCATGTTCTATGGATATATTCCTCAGGTTTAGGTATATATTTTGTTTACCTATCGTAAAATATCTAACTTGAAAGGAGGTAGGTAGTCCTTTCAAATTGTGTATTGTGAGAGATACCCCATAATTATACGCCTTTTTCTTAATAACTAAAGTGTCCTCGTTTTTTGTTTTTTCGTCGTTAAAAGGGTAAAGTGAGTAATTAATCATACGCAATCTGAATTTGTTTGCTTTGAAGTTGTTTGATGTTTCCAGAAATGTTATTTTTCTTCGTCGTCAGCTCGTCTGAAATATTTAGATCAGAATATTTATTTGAGTTAATATTTTGTAGTGAGATTTTCTAAAGTCTCTGATTTTACCTAATTTATGTACATTTAGTTTCAAATGTATGTAACTCTGACTTTGAAAAAATATTTCAAGGAAAATCATCTAATTTGAGGAATTACCTTTATAAGCACCTTAATAAAAGAATAAAATAGTAGTTGTACACGCAGACGACTTTCTGTTATTTTATTATTTACTACCGGCCCGCCCCGACTTTGCACGGGTTCACTTCCGTCCTCTTGAATCACTCTATCTACCAGTCGAAAGCGTACTCAAGATGCTGTCTGCATTGTTGGTGCTGTTTGATGCGCCAGATACATAAACATATATTGTTGTTATAGACAAAAAAAATGTCTTATTTGAAAATTATGTTAAACTAGCAGCGCCTCGCGGTTTCACCCGCGTCATTCCCGTTCCCGTGAGATTTCCGGGATAAAATATAGCCTATGTGTTATTCCAGACTATAATCTATATCTGTGCCAATTTTATCCTTATCCGTTCGGAAGTTTTTTCGTGAAAGAGTAACTAACATCCATCCATTCATACTTACGAACTTTCGCGTTTTTAATATTAGTAGGATAACTTCATGTACTGGACTGGAAAGGACATTCAAATACGCGTGGATAGATGTGGCCATAGATATATCTTAATAACATTTACAATGTTTTTGACCCATATTCAAGCAACATTTTTGTCACATACCATTAATCTAAGCAAGTCATCAAATTAACCTCAGTCGTATATATCACTATCTCACAACATTCCAAACAATTTGTCAAAAAGCAATAAACACGTGCCATTATGACCCGCACTACAATAACAAAACGTGTCCACAATTCTAAAAGCCTGCTCTTTTATTTGGCATCGCTATCATTAGCCACAATATGTTGGGTGGAGACGAAAATATATGGTTAAGGCTTTATTGCTTCCACTGATAAATGAACAAAGGTATTTCGAGGAAATTGAGGTACTTAACGAAAGTTTAATAACAAAAGGAAGCGATCAATCAAACTTCTGAACCACGCAGGTAGGTATTGGAAGTAATTTGTTTTGTAGAGGTTCAAGAGGTTGGCGTGTAATTTATTGAGATCATATTTAAAATAGCTTCATTTTAAAAAGAGTTAGTTAAACTTGCTTGTACCTATTATATGTATACTTCTGTTTTAGATAATTAGGTTAAGCAGAGGTTATTTGGGTTAGATAACTACACTCATGGACTTATTTCGAGAAACGGTTCATCAATCCAAAAAAAATCTGAGTTACGTACAAAAAGTTTGTAGTACTAACTAGCGAAATATTTAATAATATTTAATTTTTAAAAAAATTGCCTCAATAGTCTTTTGTTAATTCGAGTTGTTCAATTTTAGGTAGTCGTTTGTTTTTTACGTTTATTTGCTATTTTCACTAGTCTATTATTTGGAATTATTTTACTGACAATGAATCAATTCATAAAATTCTGTCTTTTTTAATTTTTCTTTTATAAATACATATCGCAATAGTGGTGCTTATACATCAATGAATACCTGAAGGGACAATGCCGGATCTTAGCGTAGCTCAGGTTTCCAAAGAATAGAATAGAATAGAATATATTTTTATTTGTTTACAAAATTACACAATACAAAATATACTTAGACTAAACATAGACTAAACTGAGACTAAAATGGAAAGAGTAAATCTGTAACAAAATGGCTCTGCCTCAGCATGAGTTGATTGCTAGCAAGCTAGCAACCAACGCTGGTCTTCAAAGCTTTTACTTTAATTGAAAATGATATTATTTATAGATAACTGATATACTTAATACATTCTAGATATTTGATTACTGTCATCCTCCTTTATTAATAACTCCTTTATTACAGAAATAAAGAAAACGAATGGAAATAATTTTAGAACACTACAACAAATTGTGGAACCTTATTTTTTTATTTTATCTTCTTTGATTCATCATTTAATTTGTCTTTCGTTTGTTTCCTAACTTAAATTTGCATCTTTATTAGACGCGCGTGGATAATTACCTACCTATGCGTTGTTGAAAACTTCAACAACGCTTGAAAGCTACTTGTGTTTAGTGGGTACCTTGCTGTTATATTTATTTATTGTCATCTCTTGTGCTAAGTATTCAAGTAATTATGTTATGTAGACAAAGACATTTTCTATAAGTTATTAGACTTTAGAGACGAGTATAGGTTTATTTAATTTTAGTATTTAACTTAGTTTTTAGTATTGAAGTCTAAGTTATTTGTCACTTGCGGGGTAGGTACTTCATCAATTTTATATCTAGTTCGTCTCTTTTTTAGTTAAACGTATGTATATAGTCGTTTCCACACATTAATTTAATTAACGTTTCCAACCTACTTTGTATTTTTAAAATTATAAATATTGTATATTATTGTTAGCTAACTGGTAATTATGATATCAGGGCCATTCATGTTTACAAAAATGTTCATAATCTTAAACTTTTTATTGTTGTCTTCTAAGTTACATTAGTATGATCACCTGTCCTTGTAAGTTATAAATAAACTTAACTAAAATTGGTAGAGCCTAAATCAATAGCTTAAGATAGAGGTAATTTCCGGTAGACTGATCGTAAAACCGATTACCCTTTTGTATTGATAGAAAACAGAGTCTGGAAGCTAATCGAATCATAACAGTGAGACCAAACCCTGCTATCTCGACTAAAGTTAATTGCTTTGGAATTAGATATGCGAAGACGAAACCATAAACACCTTTTACATAATAGACGTTGCAACTGTGATTATGATTTTCTTGTATAGATCTGTATATCTTACTATGTTACTATTATACTACAATGGGAAATATATATTCTATGTAACTATTATAATAAATGGGAAAGTCTTTGTGAATGTTTGTGATATGTAATCTCCGTAACTACTTAAGTTATTTAAATGAAATTTTGTATTTTTTTTTTTATAAGGACCTAGAATAACACGTAGGATTTTCAAATTTAGAAATTTTAACCTTTGACGGTATTATGGTGGGAAAGTCTATAATATAGTCCAAATTTAATGTATAGATTTGACTTATGCCTTAGATATGTCACGTGATTTGTTGTTAACGAAAAGACAATTAGTAAATTTTAATTTTACTTGTTTTATCTAACAGTAAAAAAAAATTGCAAGTTGACTATGCAAGTGGCACTTCTGAAATGCGATAAATTTAAGAAACAGGTAAAATTAGATAATAGTTGACTTTTAATTGCCTAAATCTACAACAGAACTACTTAAGGATAATTAACGTAAATAATCTTCCCATTAGACTTATCTTATGTCATGTTATTTTTTCTGGTGAACAATAAAGCATTTTTGTATTGTATTCCATTGTTTTCCTCTTTGAGCGTCTGTATTGTATTCAACTCATTATTGGTATAAAAATTATTGTAGAAACTAGTTCATTAATTATCTAAAAGGCGGATGTTTGAAAGCATCAGCAAACATTGTTTTGCCTGGGTAAGCTTAGGGTATTATTAAAAATATTATTATCATTTCTTTTAACATTACCTCACATAATCTGAGATTGTAATGAATTCCTACCAAACCTTTCAATGTTACTAAAAAGAAAATTACAATACAAGGAAGAGAAACAAATGAAAACTAGTATTTAGAGCGCAGCGCATCAGCACACACAGCGTGGAAATGCTGGCAGCAGCGTCTTCGGGACGATGGTTCAACTACCTGTCTACCTCTAGAGTTTATACTGTTGCAACCGTCTACAGCTCAATTGTTTCAATTGTATGCCTACTGGTTTTAATTTGTTTCTATTCCTTGGTTGTAATGAATGTACTCAAGAAAAACATTTCAAGAGCTAATATCTAATTAAAAAATAATAAACATAGTACAAAAAAGCGGCCTTAGCGCTGAGAGCGATTGTAATTTTCGTTGTTAAATTTTTAATCAAATAAATGATTTTTATAATGTCATTTTACATCGGGCATCATACTTATAATTAAAATGAGAAACTTCGTGACCCTTGTTTGTAAATAAATGATTGTTTTTGTATTTGAAAATTTGGATGTTTTTGAATTATTCCTTATAATTCGTGAAATTTTAAGTTGGAAAGCTTAAAAACAATCAGATCAGAGAAACAGTAAAGAAAGACTAACAAAAACCAGAGATGTGTATTGATTATTTATTACATCAAAGTTTAAAGATTATTCCAAGAACGCACTACATAGTTTAATAACAAAGTCGCTTTTTCTGTTCCTATTTCCCTATGTCCCTTGAATCTTTAAAACTACGCAACGGATTTTGAGGCGGTTTTTTTAATAGAGAGAGTGATTCAAGAGGAAGGTTTATACGTATAATAAATAAAACCGTGCGAAGCCGGGGCGGGTCGCTAGTGTTTAATAAAAGAAATACGTAAAAGTCCAGAAGCTACTGTTCCACTACTAATAGATAAGCTTCTACACAAGAGCCTTTTCATTCTCCTGAGTGTTGTGAAATGCGAAGATTCAATATTGTTACACTCTTGTCTCTAGAGCAATTTGGTTCACGCCACAAAGGAATGTCAATGTGAAACCTATTCACAATCCTGTGCCCTTTTGTATACTTTTTTCGTTTTGCCTTTTACGTGGAACTGTGGTATATCTGCCTTTTTCAGGGAAAAATACGATCATTAAAAAAAATAAGTACCTACTATTTTATATGCTGATTTCTCCGAATTTGGGACGGTAGCTTGCTTTTGATAAAATGTCAAACGAAAATGAGAGGAAAAATATGTAAAATATATCCTTTTTTAACTGTAGTAACATACATCTGTACCTACCTATAGTAAAAAAAAATCATACAATTTTTGTTGAAAAATCTGCCTGTGATCGAATAATTTATCAAATCACTTTGTAGGTGTACTCTATGTATGTATAATTAAAATATCAAATAAAATATCATTGTCTTGGGGACGCTTCCGACCGGTATTGACATGGATCAATTGAGCTACCTTTAGACTGTTTGCAACCGTCTGCAGTTAGCTCAATGGTTTCAATTGTAAATACTAGTTGTAATTTTTCTACTCCTTGCTTGTAATTTTTGTTGTTAATAAAGTTATTAAAATATCTAGAAATTTTTATATAAAGAGCCTATGTGTTTGCTCCAAGTTGAGCTTCCTCTAGACTGTTTACATCCGTCTGAAGTTAGCTCAACCATTTAAATTGTATGTACTAGTTTCAAATAGTTTCTATTCTTTGATTTTCATTGTTATTTTGAGTTTTATAGTTACTTCTAACTTCTTAAAGCTAAAGCTATTCTCGGATGTGGAAGTTCAGATTTATTGAAAGCAAATGGGAGCTCTCTCTGGGGCGTCTAACTGTAATGTCTCGATGTGACTCCCTGCAGCTTGTTGAAACGTTTTATGGACTATAAATCGGCACGTTGGCCAGGGGTTTACTGGTTTACTTGCCTATTGTGCTGAACTTAGCTTGTACGATTCTGAAGCGAGTTGAACTTACTTCTCGGCATAGGGTAACTCTGCCGTTGGATACGAGTTCAGCTAGTTTAAACAAAGGACTAATAGTGGTCAAAATTTAATGAAATAATGAATGAGCGAACACTTTGTTATACTTTAAAAATTACTTATAAACAAAGGAATAATAGTGGCCAACTTTAAATTAATAAATGAATGCACGAACATTTTCTTGTACTCAAAAAATTAAAAAATCTGAGCGTCTCGTCGATGCGGCGCGTGACCCGAGAGCTGGCGAGTACCTATCTGGCGCAGCGCATCAGCATTGCCATACAGCGTGGTAATGCAGCCAGCAGCGTCTTAGGGACGCGACGACTGGTATTGATATGGATCAGTTGAGCTACCGATTGTGTGCAACAATCGGTCTAGTCTCTAACTAGGTCAATTATTTCAATTGTAGACTAGTTTTAATTCGTTTCTATTCCTTGATTCTATTCTTTGTTAATAAAGTATGATTTAAAAGTAAGGTTATATATAAATCTTATATTTTAAATATAATAAATTATACTAGTACAACAGAGCTTGGTACATACCTACTTAGATAAGTAGATTATAAATAACTTATTTGCTGCGTCACAATATAATGTCGCAATAGAAATTTACATCATATAACATAACACAATAATCGTAACTAAATAATTATTGGCGGTTCAAGACTTGGTAAGTCACTTGATACGTACCTAATCTAAGAATAATATACCTACTCATAAACCTAAAATAAACGTTTGCAGATTGTACAAATATTTTCCCAATGAACCCGCAACCTCCTGCGTCGCGTCAGAATTTCGCCCATCGCGCCATATAGGTCGTCAAGTCATAATGTATGTGGTTGCTTTTACAATGCAATTAAAACTTGAATCCAACCAACACACTAACGCGTAACATTATGTGTGTATGTATATGCATTAATGAGACCAAATGTTGTTTGAACGAAGGCCGCCCATTACCATGTTTCAGTTTCGATAAAATTATGTTGTTTAGATATTCTGAACTGCAATTTACATCAACAGGCAATGACAATGTTACTGATTGAATCGCCCAGTATGCCTCATTTGCATTCGAATATTCGATCGGTGTCAAACACCAACCTACGTGTTGATTTGGTAGAAATACCACTGACCTAACTGATTTTAGCCTATGTCCAGCTTTGGACTAATATATGTAGGTTGATGATGATGATCACCGACCTACTATTTTTTTCCGTTTTGGTACCTTTAGGTAGGAATATCTCTTAAAAAAACTTATGTACCTACTAGAACCTTGTGTGAAGATATAATATCTTTAACTAGCGACCCGCCCCAGCTTCGCACGGTTTTATTAAACGTTTAAACCATCCTCTTGAATCGCTCTATCCATAAAAAAACCGCATCAAATCAAAAACCGAATCATCTTTGTTATAAACTGTAGTGATAGCGGTATGCATCTGTTATGGCTGTTTCACACGCGTCTTAGCGCCACTTTCGATGTACTATTTTAACTATGGAAACATTGACATTGTTTATTGTATTATTTTAAATTCTGAATTTTTTAGTAATTATTATAACTGTGTTTCCTAAATAAAAACTAAACAAAAATAAAAGTTTTTACTGATTCGGCAGTATCTAGTTAGAGCTAAAAGGTTAAAATAATAGAAATTATGTACATAAACCAAATTAGAAATACGTCTACTTACATTTGTTCAAAACAATAAATCACCTAATAAGCACACAACAAAGTAACAAAATGTCTATAAAAAGCTAATAAACCTACAGGCGTTCGACCTCAATAAAACAAATAACCGCCTTATAAAACCTAAGTAATAAACGCGAGGTTAGTCAATTTATTTCAAAGTCTGGCATTTTAATGTTCATACTCGCTTTGTTAAACCACATCTGTGTCTGAGGTCCATCTGTAGATTAAAATATGGTTTTCAAAGAAGTGCGATTAATTAAATTCTTAACAAATGAGTTTGTAGTTCATTATTATGTTTTTGACATACAATTTACTTTTAACTTATTCGTGTCGATATTCATGATAGTTATAATTATAATAATAATAATATAATAATAATTCCGGACAGTGTAATTATTATTATTATGTAATGGCAGTTTCTGAAAAACAAATTTTTTTGGTAGTTTAATGCTGGAAAATCTGTACAGCATCATCTAGCTTAAAGCTAAGCAGGGATACTAACTGATGTAGCGCGGTGGACAAAGGTCTGCCTGCGACGCAGGAGGTTGTGGGTTTGATTCCTGCCTTGGGACAAATGTTTGTGCGATCTACAAATATAATATTTTCCGGAGTTATGGGTCTACATGTAATGTATTAAGTATGTAATCTAGTACCCATAACACAAGCTCTGCTGAGCTTGGCGCTAGATGATGCTGTGTGGATTGTCCAGCAATATGTTATATTTTTTGTTGGGAAATCATTTATGGGCCATTGTGTGCGCTTCTATAATAGGTTGCCACCTTCATAGATTAATACAAAATACTACCTTTTCTTATCATATTCGCAAAAATCGCTGTAATAAGCCCTCTTAAGTCACATGGCAACAGCGTAAAGTGTCTACTATCTAACTTATTATAACTGAAACTTCAAAGAAAACTTACCTATTCACAAAACGTACCTACGTATAGTAGGTAGCTAATTGGCTAGCAATAGTGGTTTTCAGACATTCATAATTTTTTAAAGATTTCTTAGTTAGTTTAGTACCTACCTTCTCCATCATCTATGTATATCTAAGAAGTATCTGAAAAATCAAGAGCATAAACCAAACAAGCAGAAACTGTGTTACTATAATAAAGATTTTGTAAGAAATTAAAAAAAGAGTTATTTGTTCCAGATTAATCATAATAGTAAAATTATGAATACCCAGATCTATTATTTAAATAATAACTACCTCGGTTTCAAATAGGAATTTTATTGAAATGATAAGAAGGTACAAAAGTAACACATGCTATACTTACATTTATTTAATGAGACAATAACAAAACGTTTTATAACTATACAGCTTTACTTACATACATCTAGTACTTACAATTAGGTATAACAAACTCCTAAAAATCTAAGCCGTTGTCACCAGAAGGCAGAGTGATCAGAAAGCTGGGAGCATTGCCACGTTGAATGGCATTACATGTGTGGTCTTTACATACATGGGTGATTCTACGAAAACTCGTTTTTTGTCTGACTTCTGTGGCACATTTTTTTTTGTTGAAATTGCACATCATGATAGTATATTCTAAATAAAGATTTAATTTTGAATTTTTTGGTAGTGAAGGGAACTTTATTGGCTTTATGGTTACGGAGTTATTCAATTTTAAAAATATGGTGTCCACGGAAATCAGAATTTATATCACCAAAATCAAATATGGGTTGGTTTATCGATAAAAATATGTGTTTTCGGTAGTAAGTAGATTATTAAGCTAAATACCAATTATTTGACGTTTGTAGTTTTAATCAGTTTTTACAAAAACACCTTTAAATCATTACTGTAAATACAAGTAACTTTTTACAAAAATCACACTAACAATGTTTATCTTTGTATTAAAAATATTATAATTATTCATTTTGTATTTATTATAAACTTTTATCCTAAAAAACATCATAAAAACTGTAAAAAAATATTATTGAGATGTTAATGAACCCGCAAAATCCACGGAAATCACACCACGGAAATCAAAAAAAATAACAAAATCTTAGAAATTTTCTTAATTTGCTGGTTTATTTTACATTGAAATATGCAGTCGAAATTAGGAACACAAAAGGCATGAATTATCATCATTAATAAAACAATAGGATTAGCATAAACAAATTTATAGTCAACATGGTAATCAGAATTTCTAGATACCAAGCCACGGAAAGTGATTACGTACCGAAATAACAGAGTGACGTAAAGACATACACCTTTGTTGTACACACCACTGATGGGGCGTGACTGATAGTTTCTCTCAATCTAACAACTATTTACGCAGATATTAAAGTACAGTATTTATGAATAATTTAGTGCGCACCAGGGAAATCAGAGCTAAACGACGGACGCGAAGTTATCTCGTTGTAACTTGTCAACTAAAGCTTAGTTTTGCGTAGTAATAGCGTCAAATAAGCAAGTAACTATCTGGGTTATTGTGAACCTATGTAAATTAGTACCAGAGTTTTTAGGAAATGATATAAAAATTTATTAACACCGGAACATGAGGTCCGGACGCACCACGGAAGTCATAATTTCCAAGGATTTTATTTATTTTTACTTATTTAAGATAAGAATATTAAAAAACTAAAAAAGGCCTCCCCTATTATTTTTGTCTAATCTACTATCATAAAAAAAATCAAAGGGCTAGGGATACTTTTTGTATGATTTTTCGAGCCGGACATGTATTTTTGAAGCCCGGGAGAATCACCCACATTTGTTACTAGGCAACTTCAATCAAGTTATGTTATTTTATTCAGAAAGCTCAAAAGGCAAACAACCGAGCGGCGGCTCCGAGCCATTTAGATGCTATCAACAAGCAAACACAACATTCATACAAAGAACCTGTTTATTTAGTTTTGTAATTTACTCCAATTTGCACTTATTGGGTTCACCCACTGGGAAATGTATCTGAAGGAAAATTGGAAACTAGCAAATAGGGAATTGCCGTGAGTCACGCGATTGAAAGAATAACCTGATTCCATTTTGTAAAAATATGGAGTAAGTACTGAATAATTTCCTTGTTCAGTTTGACGATCAATCATTTTTTGTCGTTTCGATAAATGAGTTTTATCTATCTGTGATTAAAACAACGTTGCTTTGATTAACACGCAATGTCTCAATTTATTCATATTTATTTATTCATTCGACGATCTTGGGGACGAAACTGGTGAAGTAAAGTAAAGTATCTAAAGTAAAGTTTATTTAAAATTTAAAAACACAATACAGAGTACTAACAATTTAGGTTAAATCTTATTATAATAGTATATTATGATCTAGGTGTACCCGTGGTCGAGTGACTGTCTTCCGTACTAGTTAAAAACTGTTTTACGGTAAGAAGTCTTGCTCTCCCCCTGGCAGCAGGCGTTAAGATTATATTAGTTTAAATATACATATATATATATATATTTATGCGGTTAAACTATAAATAAATAAGGTTCGCATACGATGCAAGAGGTTGCGGGTTCTATTCTCGTCTCGATAAAAATGTTAGTACAATCTACAGATTTAGTTTCTTGGAATATTTGTAGATTTCTGATCTGGGTGTTTTCTATGTATGCAAAAAAATATCTATCTTTGTAGATTGTATTAAGCATAATAACGAGTATCCATAACATAATATGCTCTGCTTAGTTAGGGGGGTAGATAATGATGTGTGAATTGACCAACACTGTATTTGTCCGTTCAGGTTTTATTCTTTGTTTAGTTGCCATTGTTGTTGTGAAAGACCACTTTGTACGAAGGAGGACGGTATCTAATAAAAGCGTCAGAAGTGCCTAAGCCAAAAGTGGTCTACACTTCTGACGCTTTTATTCCTTTAACCCTGTTTATAAACGGACTTTTATAGGTAAATAGAAAAGTAAATACAAGAATAAAGAACCCGATTCAGTAAATTAAAAGGCAACAAGGTGTGGGAATAAAATGCATGTGCACAATCGTTAAAAAAGACCTTTTTCATAGCTAGATTCTGCTTACGCCATCACCATCGTGGTACTATGTTAAAACAAAAGTTAATCAGGGACTTAAGGGTTTTTTGAGATGAAGAGGAACTACCAGGCTCTCCGAAAACGTGCCCTAAAGAATGTGGGCAATAATAACTCGGCATTGGTAGAACACTATATTGAGAAAGGACCATTTCATACGTACTTTTTGACAAAGCCCGTCTAAGGTACAAAAATGTTTGCTCCGTGCAATTTAAGGGAGGTGATAAAGACCGAATGATATCCCAACTTCAATAGAAATACAGGAACGTTACACCCGCCAGGAAGCTTTATCTCTATGGAAAGTCGGGTAGAGGTATAAAGTTAGGTATGGATACCGTATGCACACAGAAGATACCTACACCACCCGACACGGCGAGTTATCCGCGGGAACATAACACTCTTATCTCGGAGCATCACCAAGGATCGCAACCCCCACCTCTACCCCTTCCCCCAGTGCATAACTCTCTCTCATACACAGGAATGCATAACTACAATCGCCCTGAAAAAGTACATTGTGGATGAAACGTTGGTGTTCCTAAACAAATAAGGTTAGTAGGTTTCAGTCTCTTTCAGTCATAAAGAATGAACTTAGGGATTCTATTACCGTAGTTTTCTTTTAATGTTATAATTTTTAAATTCCAGAACCAGAAAATCTAGAGATTCACTCCTGCTCACAAACTCATAAACAAACAATAAACGATACATCTTTATTAGAGTGAGTGGGGGCAAGATCGAACGATTTTTTGATGAGATGGTCAGTGTTGTTTTTGAATCCATGTAGAAGAATAGACTATTCTTCTACATGGATTCAAAAACAACACTTATTGATATTAACTTTAGCTAAAAGTAAATTAGACATAATTAAAGGGTAAAGACTAGATTTTTATAATATGTCAATAACAGCTTGATAAAGCTGTCCAAAAAGTAGAAAACTGTAATTAAAAATATTATTTTAACTTAATTGAAACAGGGGGAAGATGAAAAGGTGACGGGGTAAGATCGAATAAAAATCTCAAAATCTCAAAAAATCGTTAAAACGTGTCTTAGGCAGGTCTTAGGCAAAGTTTATGGTCCTAAGTCTATAGTGTTAAGTAATTTAAAAAGTTGTAACTGACTGTAGTGCCAAAATAGCTATTTTTAACAAAGATATAACAAATTTAAAAATATAATATATTCCGAACTTACCCCACTGGGGGAAGATTGAAGAAGAGATTCTCAAACTTTGCAGCCAATTTGCATAAGTTTTGACTGAAGAAAAACAAATTTTTTCTATTAATGAAAAATCATATAAAAACTGAAAACTTTTTTATTTCACATGAAACCTATATGAATCTTTTTTTTTCTAATAATTCTTAATTTTTTTCTTTTGTAATTTTTAAAGTATTTTCTTTTTCTATTGGATTTCTTTTTTTATTTCACATTTCTTAGCATACCCTATTCTTGTTATTTTTTGTTTTACTACTTTCAGCAATTTTTTTTTATTTCTTATTTTTCTTGCTGAAACTTACACAAAGATACAGTTTGAGGATATCTGGCTTTTAGTATGAAATCTGAAAAAGGGTCAAGATTAAGACTTTGATATGTTTGTCTTACCCCGTTAAATGTAAATGGGGAAAGATGAAAAGTTGAAATAAATTCTAAAATACGAGAAATAGAGAGATTTAGTAATAATTACCTAAATATGTACAAAAAATAATAGGCAGATGTTTCAATTAAACACTCGTACCTGCTTTGTAATTTAATTTACAAGACACGGGGCAAGATGAAATCACTTTTGTGAATCCTGAAAAATATACTGTCTTAGAAAATTGCCCTTTACACACAACCAGGCGTTCTCAGCCGCAACCACTGACTGAGTTGTGATAAGTAACAAATTGGTGGCCCTAACGATGTTGCCAGCACTGTAATAAGTACTATAAATCTGGTGTTATTGAAGACTTTTTGTCTTACCCCTTTTTTCATCTTCCCCCCACTCACTCTACCTGAATGTGCTAGAAGGTTTAAAATGCTAGCTATTATAGGTTTAATCTGAGAACGGATTTCAGTCGCAGTTTTCCTGTAGTTTTCTACTGCTATCCTAGGATAACAGTATGGAACGATAACTCTTTATTAACCAACTGTGTAAGGAGGTTTATAACGTTGGCGTATATTTATAGATTGAATCTGATAGCTGATTTCGGTAGCAGTTTTCGTTTAGTTTTCACATGTTATCCTAGGATAGCAGGCCAGGTGGGATGACGATCTGCGAAATACTGCTGGCAGATGGATGCGGCAAGCTGAAGACAGGGCGCTATGGCTCTCGTTAAGGGAGGCCTATGTCCAGCTGTGGACTAGTATAGGCTGACGATGATCCTAGGATAACGTAAGGAACGAAAACTCTTTCTTACCAGACTGTCTAAGGAGATTTATAATGTTATCGTAGATTAAAGATTGAAGCTGCGTACGGGTTACGGTTGCACTTTCCTGTAGTTACCTATTGTTGTTCTGAAATAACAGTAAGGAGTAAATACCAAAACTATGGTTGGAATTTACTCTTTGCTAAAGTTAATGAACAGTTGCGCGATTGGCCTTGAAAGCAAACAGTTGACTGATCTACAAAATATATTATTCATTGATGTCCTGACCAAAAAATAACATTTATACATGAATTAATTAACTTAAAAACCTGGATTCTTATTAAACCATTATTATATTAATTAAATCATGCTTTTGTTTTTGTAAACGCTACAAAATCGCAAACTGCAAATAACCCGCGTTTAATAAATTCTGTATGCAATTAAAGTCACTTCATTACATGGTTCGCTTATTTCAGAATCGTTGTTATTTTGAACGTGTGACATTATATTTATCTGAGTGTCTACTCCGCAAAACGATATTGACTCAGTCATATCTTTTAGCGACTTAAAACCGAATGTATTATTTGATGACAAGGTTGACAGCTAAAAGAATACCCTGCCTTTTAGGCCAACCTTAATCTTTTTCAGCTTACTTATAAAATTAAAAAGCAATAACAATATGTAATTTTATAAACATACAATTGAGGCATTGAAAAAAGCTTAGCATCTAATTAAATGGATAAGGCGATGAGAAATTTCGAAAAATATATTTTGTATGACGTAGCGTACCTGAAAATAATAAATAAGAGTGCCTATACAGGGTTATAGGTGTTTAATGATTAACCTCGAAAAGGCGACTTGGGTAGATCAAGACTAACAACTTTTGTTCTACGATTTTTTCTAATTCAATGATTTTTTTTCCTATACAAAAAAAAACATATTAGCAAATTTCCAGTTCTAATCTTCTTAGCTCTATCTAGGCGTCGCAGATTGAGACATGTCGGTTTGGTACATGAGCTATATGTCGTATACATAATCTAGTAGGGAAAGAAAGGGGTTGCGGTGAGGCGAGCGGGTTGAAAGAAATGCCAGCCAAAACTAAAAAAATTAAAACTGGAGATGTATTACGTTTTGGCAAAAGTCATAGAACAAAAGTTGATAGTCTTGATTCACCCAAGTCGCCTTTAAAAGGTTAATCATTAGATACCTATAACCCTGTATAGTTGTTCTCGCACCTTCGCCGTACAAACCTTCTTACAATTTTTTTTGGATATAGTAAAATAATCTACTATTTGCAATGATAAGTCAATGATTACAAACCCTGTAAAAGTGATAAAAGAAAACTTTATTGCCCAGTTAAACAAACTATGAAAACATGCCAACAACATGGTTTAATATTTTAGTAATCTATACTTATAATAAAACTGTAACAGGTCCAATTCTGTACATTGAAGATATTTTGAAAATTTCTTTTTGGAATTTTTGGAGGGCACTTTATTATCGTTTCTCAAGCCAAAACTGTATTTTTTTTCATTCATGTCTGTCTGTCTGTCTGTCTGTCTGTATCGTAAACGCGCATCACGCCGAAACTACTTGATGGATTGAAATGAAACTCGGCATGATTATAGGCCATACTACGAGGAAGGACATAGGATACTTTTTATCCCGGAATTCAGTAAGGTTCTCATGGGAGAGGGTATGAAAGTAAAATTCCTTTACCGCGCATCACGCCGAAACTGCTTAATGATTTGGAATGAAACTCGGGACGATTTGAGTTCATAGTACAAGGAAGGACATGGGATACTTTTTATCCCGGAATTCGGTAAGGTTCCCCTGGGAGAGAGGGTGAAAGAAAAATTCTTTAGCCACGCATCACGACGGAATTGAATGAATTCGAATGGAACTCGGGACGATTGGACATGGGATACATTTTATCCCGGAATTCAGTTAGGTTCCCCTGGGGTATACGGGTTTTCAAAAATTTCTCACAGCATCACTGAACGACGCGTGTGTACGCGTCGTTCAGATGCTGTGAGAAATTTTTTAAAACCCGTATAGCGCAGGGGAACCAAACTGAATTGAACTGATAAACGCGAAAGTTTGTAAGTATGAATGGATAGATGGATGGATAGATTGATAGATGGATGGATGTTTGTTACTCTTTCACGCAACTGCTGAACGGATCTGGATGAAATTTGGCACAGAGATAGATTATAAGCTGGAATAAGAAATAGGTTTTATTTTATCCCGAAAATCCCATGGGAAAGGGAATTACGCAAGTGAAATCGCGAGTACTCCAAATACTAATCATGCGCAGACGAAGTCGCGGGCACCAGCTAGTATTCAAATAAAATTGCTCATCGATCATACATTGCAGAATCTCATTTTGAAGAAAATTGAGTAAAAATGACGTTATTTCCACTCTACCTTATACCGACCCATAACTAACTGATTTCATGTATCGGCAAAGGTGGCGCGAAATAAATTAGACCGAACAAAATGTTCCAGGATCAAATCAAGGCGCCTTGAACCTTGTAATAAGTTGTATGAACCTGCCACGTATTTTGTAG